>OX104064.1:148182154-148249466 GCA_944474145.2 Dicrocoelium dendriticum
TGGCTTACACTAGGTGTGTTCGTTCACACTTCGGAGGCGTCCGCTCATCTGCGTGATTTCCATGGAGTGTTCCCCAACTGGTGCTTGCCTCTGTGTTAACTCCTCGTGCACATGGAACTGTAATCCTGATGTCATCTTCAACTTTGGGGAAGTCGGCAGGGCCCGCTGCTGGTGTGTCATCTTACACCACCACACTACTTATAACCGGCGCAGTAGTATCTACCTTTGATCCACCCCAGGTGAACATATGAAACGTCTTCCGTAGTCTGACCGGCGGTGAGATCTCTAACAGTCACTTGTGTTTGACAATGGGCAATGAATCATGTGAGATGGCGCAGATAAATGGGTGCAAGATCTACCCGAGTTTGGAACTCCGCCAGCGTGGAGGCACAGATGGCAGATTTCGGAAAGGGATTCCGCGCTTGGCAAACACGTACGGAAATAATATTCCGACGACATTCCAAACAAATGTACTACTCTGTCAGTTTGACCTGATAGCTTTTGTTGGGGCTGAGAGTTAGCAGAGTGAGGTGCATGTTTAGGGTCACCATACTCTGGTAAGTCATAATAGGGTCCCCAACCAACCACCGATATCGTCCGTTGAAGACCCCGAGCACTCGCATTCATTGTTCACAGGACAAATGGTACAAGCCCCTAGAGTCTGTTTGTCCAGCGTTGAGGTATCACTGAAATGGTGAGATTTCTCCTCAGCCATGGCTACCATAACTGCACCACAACTCCATGTGTGGACGTGTGTATGCGCCGAGAATCAGCTGAGAATTCGACAGGTCGAAGCATCCGAACCCACGCTGCAGGAGTGTCACTTTTCGGATGCTTATTCTTGAAGTCTTTTCAGCCTGAACCGAACAGCCGTGGTCGGCCTGCATCTAAACAGCTAACTTCTTTTTTACCAGAAGATGTATGAGGATCCTGGTTTCCCAGTTTGTAGCAGTACGCTAGCTAGTACCGCAAGTGCAGCACTCTACAAATGTATACATAGAATAGAAGTAGATTTAGTACTTAATATCCGTAAACCTTGTCGAGATCGGCATGAAGGAGTGTAGGGTTCTTCGGTGTATTGATCGTTCGCTCTGCCTTGATTTCATCGACATAGTTTAGTCAGTCCGGGTCTGTGAGTTATGTCATATGGATGGTATACATTAAAAACGGCCGTAATGCCAGTACCGAACTTCGTGGTACTTGGCATGCTAGTTGGATGGGATCTGACAAGGACCAATGCACTTAGTCTCGTGCTACGGTAGACGAGAAAGTTTCTGACCCACTATAGGAGACGATCATCGAAGCCGAAGCTTTGGAGTTTGACAAGAATGATGTCATGATCCAACCGATAGAATGCCTTTGCGAACTCTAGATAGACTAGCTCAACTCCTACGCCAGTCTCTGTTGTCTCGGTTCAGGTGGATCTTGCTAGCTGCAGATTGGTAGCGCACGATCGATTTCGTCGGAAAGCATGTCGTTCCCGCAAAAGCTGGTTGAATTCTTCCACGCAGGCCGTTATCACATGGACAATGGTTTCCATGACCTTTGAAGTACAGGTAAAGGGGTGACAGGACGGTAGTTCGTGGATGGGAACGATGACGTTCCATGTGAATTGGAATTGTCATCCCGTGTTTCTATCTATTTGCTAAGTACATTGTGTCAAAACACCACTGGAGGAAATGAGCCACAGGTGCAGCTAAGCTTTATTCCACTGCCGTAAGTGACTTCGGACGAATGTTAGTAACTCCAGCATGGGTGCGCTTACACATACACAACGAAGGTTTTAGTACTGTTTCTGCTGTAAAAATATTATAATTGCGTAGGTGCCTGATAAGATTGTCACCGGCACAGTTGGAGCACGCCTACGGTAACGGCTTGGAACGCTGGCCAATCGTACGGATTTGCGCTGACCTGATGGCGTTAGCTTAGCCAGGGGTACGCGCTGATGAGACGGAAATCGAGCGAGCGTGAGTACTATCCTAGCCGCACGTATTCGGTAGACGCTGAGCCCTCGGAACGGACGCACATGAGAGGGGGCTACGGTAGACGTGCACTATTTAGACGCAAGTGCTGCCCGACTATGGACGCACACAAAATCACGTGACCCGACCGACTCCCAACTAAGGCGAAGAGGAAGCAAGACAGGTGGTCCTCTGAAGGCTCTTTTACAACCAACAAAGGGCGAATCACAGCCAATGCAATAGGTCATTAAGTTAGGGAAAATTGCTACCACGACGGGATGGTAGTTTGGTAAAGAACCTGGTCACAGGTGCGCAGTTGGGTCGCGTCTCGGAGTGACTGAACACTGCTACGTTGTGGGGACGAATTGGACCCTGCTTTCCACAGCCTTTATGCTGGAGTTTCTGGCGCGTTTTTGCGGAGATATTAGACGGGCCCGCAACAAAAGGAAATATGAGTGCGCTTTTTGGCGGATTAAAAGTTGATATATGGTGAGGTGGCCATTTGATCCGCCGTAAGTTCGGATCACATTGCATTCGCAAGCAATTCGCTGCATCCTTCGTGGTCAGTGTTAGTTCATCCGATGTTTGCAGCGGATGAATTCCATCGCTGCAACTACTACTGGTTGTTTTTACTCTTGACATGTTTGCTTGTGCTTTGAAATCACACACATTGCCGTATTCTGCTTGTATGTCATTTCACCATCGCGAACAATAAGAGTACAGTGGTTAAGTTGAGCCACACAAACCACCCAGATTTCCGTGTTCTGAAAGATCTTGTAAAAATACTAGGCTGAGTTTATTACCGTTATCCACATCTTTTTTTCGTATAAAAGTGACCAAGTTTATCGCGTAGACAGCCTTATTTTCCAGTGATCCCGCAGCCAGAGCGTTGAACTAGTCAACGAAATGTTGTCATTTGCTAGCCGGTGCTATGTTTGCCAGCAAGGTTCAGTTGGTTCTCTCACCAAGTCGATCTAATGTGTAGTAGTATAAAGAAGTTTTCTTCGCCTCGGTAAGTCACACTAGAATATCTGCGTAATGGAGATATTCCAAGAGTAAAGCTATGCGACTGCTGTTCTGTGGAATTCGATGATCATCTCCTCGACCATGAGTTCGTTGATGGTAAATATTCGGTCTGGTATAGCCGGCCTGTCTGTCTATCTGAGGTAGTTGGGGTGACCATAAAACGGATAACTGGAGACAAGCTCATGCAGATCCGCTTAGTGTTGTTCTCTTGGTGCGGCATGTAATTCCAGAGCGTGGGTATTGTTATCTCCAGTGATAAGAATGTGTTTGTATTCCTTGTTCACCTCTCGCCTCGGTGTGAACGCCAGAATGAATTCCACCTCCGGAGTGGAAGATGGAGGGCAATAAACGACAGTCGCCAAGCAGGCGTCATCATCACCTAAACTTAGACGACGTCAAAGGGAATCCTCTAGTAGGTTGACTAAATCTTCTTTGGGCTCATATTATAGGTCTACGCGTAAGGACAATGCTATCTCACCCTTTTTATTGGGTTGATTTTGCTGAACAGCGGAGATACCTGGTAGCGCCTAATGATGTCAATTATGTCGCGGCATAACCGCGTCGATGTTATATTGATGAGGTTACATGTCTTTGATCTCTGACGGTCACAGTTCTGGTAGTTATCTAAGTGGACCCTGAGCATTAGTGCACAAACAGGTTAGCTTCTTAGATTTCAGAATTGTTTGACAGTAGGGTATATAACGGCTGCGTTTATTTCGAGCCGTGTGAGTCCGGCACATGGTCGTCTCTTCTTGCGGTTCATGGGTGAAAAGAGCAACGCCAAGTCTCGAATGGTGTTTTGTCGAGGACGGCGTGTAGCAGCGGTTTTCTAAATGTTGCCTCCCATCGTAGTTCTGAAGGAAGTTGGTTGAGTATGACATGAATGCTACGAATTAAATTCACCTCCATCGGTTACGGCCTATCCACAACTTGTAGTATCTTTGGGCCACTGCCCTTGTAGTGAGGCGAATTTCTCAGCATTATGACGTCACCAGCGGAGAGAGTTTCAAGGATATAATGTCATGTTTCCAGGTCATAAGTGTGCGCTTCCGCCTGGCTAGTAGCAAGTAGCTCGGACATCCCATGACGGGAAGTAATTCTTGAGTTACTGCTCGTCTGGTAGATCTGCCTAGCTGGGTTTCGCTCCACGGAACTTCCGGAATAACGTGTGCCAGACCCTCTTCACTCCGGAGAAGGCATGATGACAAAAGCACC
This sequence comes from Dicrocoelium dendriticum, assembly GCA_944474145.2. NCBI lineage: Eukaryota > Metazoa > Platyhelminthes > Trematoda > Plagiorchiida > Dicrocoeliidae > Dicrocoelium > Dicrocoelium dendriticum. The sequence goes on from OX104064.1 coordinate 148,186,357, forward strand.
ACCTCCGCATCATCTCTGCATCCCGCGAAAGTTGGGACTCAGCGTAGTCTATCGAGTTTGGATGCCTGGTGATGTGCAGTAATTTATTTGGCCTGGCCCCAACACCTATCCCTACATAAAGGAAATTTCAGTGTTTCAGGTGGTCCTGCTTTTTACCCGTTAAGTGTTTTGCCTTGGGAGAGAGAAAGACATCAGCAGTACGCTGGTATGCAGTACCGATGCTATGCTGCCGCGCAACCACCACCAGTCGCATGTGAGCTAAGGATACTGTGATGGTCGCCCGGTCACTACGCAGGCTTGAACCCGCGCCCTTGGATTACAAGGGAGACTTGCGATCGTTAAAGCTACCGGCCGGAATGTGGATGCATATGAGTGTTAGAGGATTGTAGATTGGCCTGGTCTTCGTTGGTATATATGGAATAATGATTGGTGGCTTTGGCAACGTTTCTGCATGTTGCTCCTGTCCCTGACACATGTTTTGGCTTCAGTGTTTGAAGCTACAGGGGTCCCAATTGGCACACATCGAGCAGCAACTGTTGCGTAGGTGAATTTACATTTTGGAAGGTAAGGGTTCTGTAGGTCATTCGGAAGTGCAGGTGTTTCTCAAGTTGCATTAGTCAATATTTTGGACAAGAGGATCGGCGGAGGCGGGTATACTTCGATCGTTCGTGATGACAAGTTGATTCAGGGTCTTCAAGGTTTCCGCTACTGTGATAGCGTGGGACCGCCTGGCCCATTTGTTTAGTTTGGGGAGCCTCACCGAGGCTCTTCTCCCTTCGCTATTGCACGCCACGAAACTACGCACTGATGATGTCACCTCGATTAGTGACGAAACGTTTGCAACAAAAGTGCCAAGCTCAGCGAACAGTTCAACCGCCATCTGGACAACCTGAGCTACCCGTTTTCAATGCTATAGCCAAATCAGTTCGTCATTGATGGAACGAGTTGTCATGTGGCAGGCGTGAGCGTAGCTGCGAGTGATCAGGTTTGTAGGCGATCGTTAGCAAACAGGTAGTGGTCAGTTAGCTAAGCAACAAATAGTCCGACTGGAAGGCAGAGCGGAAGTGTGTGACCTATAAATATAACCATTCCCTGTCTATAAGCCACGGCGGTCTAGTCTTCTGTTCCCTCGGTTGGACTGGACGGAGTACTAGGCAGAGTGCAGAGCCAACGCAGCATTAGAACAATAACAGTCCTGCTTTTACTATTCTGGTACATGCTGAGCAGCATGACGGACTTCCGTTCGGATTATAGTTGTTGTGGCCATAGTGGTCTAACTGCTACTGCTTGGTTTGCTGCCTGAGAGTGTGTTACCGTCAGGTAACATTCGCCGGCCGATCGTCAGGTTGAGGTCAAGGGTTTGCCTCGTCGCGCCTTGCATGTTGCGACTGTCCGTTTTGCGATAACGAGTGAGGCATCTAATTTAGAGCAGTTGTGTCGGCGGCAGTCGTGCAGCGTAGGTTGATTCATTCTACATAATGAAATGGCGAACAACGAAAGTTGTAGGCCGCCCAGCTGAGAAGGGTTCAGGATGGAAACATGATTTGCCTTATAGCTGCTACGCACAGTGGTAGAAATACGTGTGAGAGCTCGTTGGAAAGTTGATAGGTTCCTTTATCGAAGGAGGGGTTGGTGCTCGTAGCAAAACAAAACTGTGCGTGTATTGGCGAAAAATTGTCCAAATTTGCAAATTCCGGTAGAAGTATGCTGGGCCGAAAGGATCCCAGAGAATGCTTTCAATAAATGAAGGTCGGCAAAATGAGAAGAAAAAGTGAATGCAGCGAGGTGCAACGAAACTTCCCGGAGTAGACCTGAAAAACCGGGGGCTTAAGATTATGTGACCGTCAGGCGGACTATGAAGAAACGTAGCAAGCACTGTCTGCACATCTGGTTGCATTGAGCCACCAAGTCAAGGAGCAAGGGGCGTTTCAGTCAATCGACCTAGTACCCAGACGCCACACATAAACTGTTAGATGTCTACTGGCAGGGGCTGAAGCGATCGCCATTCAGCTTCATAATTTGACCTATCCATGAATAAAATATTTTTCTAGGGGGTTCGTCCACTCCGACCCACGGTAGACTGGCAGTGCCAGAAACACCATAAACACCTTTGCATGTCTTGGAACCAATCACCTAGTTTGGCCAAGCGGACCATCTAGGCCTTTGAATTTGTGCTGCTTTCTGATGTATATCTTCGAGTCACTCATTCGTGGTGCAATTGCGCGATGAGGAACCAATAAAAACCAGCTTAGTCACTCTTTTCTTTTTGTTTCCGATTATTTGCACCATTCTATACTCTTAAATATTAAAGTTATGGACATTAGTATTGCCCTAGCCTCATAAAAAGACGTTTTGCGAACCTGATTGCGTTATTGCTGTTAAAGTACGTAACACTGCGATAAAAATAGGAGGTCAACTTATTGTCTGGACCATGGTAACGAGCGATATAATGCACTTTTAAAACTGACTTTTTGCATGCTGGAACCGCCTACTGACGTATGAGGTATTAGCAGAATGGACACGAAGAGGATTGTGGCTCATCACAAACTGCACTTGTGAGCGAAGATCGTGCAGTAACTCTATGTCGATTCATGGGGGCTCTGTTGGTATATATATATATATATATATATATATATATATATATATATATATATATATATATGCAACAGTCTATGAATAGACTTTGCACCATCGGAAACCATGGAACTCAAAACAAGGTACAGAAATAGTAAAAGAAAACACAACAAAACACAACAATGTCCACGGTTTCGTCAGAGGGTGAAATACTACCCGGTTGACCAAGCCGAAGTAGGGTGTTGACTTAGGGGACACCACCCCGAGCCTTTGGCTGAATAGCCTGTCCGCAAGGCAGCGGAGCGAATTCAGGGAATCGCGCCCATTGGGAGCCGGTGACTGATTGATCAGTTCATACACCTTTCGTTTGTTCCTTTGCCAAATAGGGGCCCAATGTTGGTAGGTACTGCTATACATTCAAGATGAGTGTGCAGTTCACCAACAATTAAGCCAAGAAATCGCCTTATCTACCGTGGGCGGGCGAATTTCAGTACTCTTGCGAAGTTATCATGCCTCCACATGTGTAAGAACTTGCGTCACTGCCTTAGTGGATCAAACTGAGGCACGCTAAACAACAAAAACTACGAATCCGTACGCTGCAGTCATTAAGCATGACTACCTCCATTAATGTGATGAGCTCAGTGCTTTGCAAACGGTGAGTCCAAACGGCCTGAGGCTTAGTGTGCAATGGCTTCTCTTTTAAACAGGCTTACAAATGAACTTAGCATACGCTGTATGTGGCTGTGGCTGTGGCACATAAATGCCTTCATTAGGAAATCTGGCAATCATTAGGCCTGCTTAAACACGCAGCAAGAGCTGATCCTGCGGACTTTAGCATGGTTGAGACGTTTCCCTCTTCGCTCACTTCACTAAGCTGCTGCAAACTTTAGCTTTCAAAGCAAAGTCGGTCGCCTAACTCAGGTAGAACTGCAGTACAATGTGAGAACCATACTGGAATCGGGTGCACTCCACCAATCTAACGCGCGGAAATAAACTAGATACACATATGTAAGCGTATAATGCCGCATATATTGTCATGATCAATAATGCTGCGTTGGCTGATGGAGTGACTACCTATGATATGGTTCACTATGCGTATAACTAAGAAAAGAAGTTGGTGTGTAGAAGCAAAGAAGTGCTACGACGCAATAGTTGAAAAATGGTAAGAAGGAGAAATTCGATGAGTGAAAGACTGCCTATGTGGAGGATATACACGCATATAGCCGAAGCTAACCTAATAGGCATAAATGGTGTTTCCAGTAACTAAACTGTAGTAATTGAAACAATTAGTTCGCGAAGAAAGTTTTAGAAGAAAAGTTAACACAAGTGTGCCGCACGATTTAATTCCGGAAAAATTTCAGTGGAGCTTCTGGACGGTATCGAACTGCGCGGAAAATTCATGGCCAGTATCGATATCATCTCACTATTTACCAATGTGCCAGTAAAAGAGATGATTCAGATTATCTGTAATCATGTGGTCGAGAACCAACTAGAAATAAGCATACCAGTCATGGAATTAGAACGACTTCTGTTATATACATCAAACGTCAAGTTCTATTTTCAAGAACAGGGCTATCGCCAAGTTGAAGGTGTTGCAATGGGCAATCCACTGGGACCGGTTTTAGAGGACATTTTCGTCGCCTATCTCGAGAATCAAGTTAGGGACGAGATCGATGAAACAGTGTTGTTCCGTAGATATGTGGACGAGATTTTGTTAATCTGCGACAGCGAGCATCATTTAGCCCAACTGGTTACTAAGTTTAATGGCTTACACCGAAAACTTAGAGTGACGACGGAGCGCGTACGGCCTGATACGCTGCCATTCATGGACATCCTGATAAAGCGTAGGAGTTCAGTAAGCAGATCAGTTTACCGCAAGCCGGGATCAGCTAGAAGTCGTTCAGAAATTCAATTACCTGGGAAGTTGTATCAGCGCCCATGGGATCGAAGACGAGATCACGAACCGTATAGCAAAAGCTCGAAGTGCTTTTGCTAACCTTCGCCACCTATGGCGGCGGTGCGATATCACTCTCGCCCTGAAGGGTAGAGGGTACAATGCAGCGGTACCTTCGACCTTACTGTACGGTTGCGAAATCTGGCCCCCAAGATCGGCGGACATGAAGAGGCTAGTTACGTTCGACCATCGGTACCTTCGCAGTTTAGCTCACACCTGGTGGGAACACCGCGTGAGTAAAGAGCGTGTTCGACGCCTTGTTTACGGCACAGGAAAAGGATCTGAACCGCTTAGCCCCGTTATTTCCCGCACCAGGCTCCGATGGCTCGGTCACGTTTTTACGGTCACGTGTTACGCATGCCAGCCCAACGACTCCCTCGACGTGTGTTGTTTGCTCCCCGGGGATGTGGGTGGAAGAAGAAGAGAGGTGGCCAAGCGATGACTTGGTCCAGAGGAACGAAGGCCCTCACTTCTGAGTTGGCCTCGGTTGGAGCGTCACGGCTCCCTGGTTGGGGTCCAAAAGACGGTGAACATGTGGCCGGATACACTTGCTGACATGGCAAGGAGCCGACCTCAGTGGCGTTCGTGCTGTGAGTTTCTTTGTTCCACCCCATCCCTTTTATACTCCCCCTCCATCTACGATCTCGTTTCCTAGGGTAAAACATAATATTTTTTTCTTTTTGCCTAATAGCTGGCTGGAAGCTTACCGGAACGATGCCTATTCGTTGCTGGTAGCTCAGCTGGCATGCAACTGTTGTGTCCATTTTCCCTTTGTGTATTGTATTATAAGCATGTATGTATGTATGTTTTTCCTGACCTCGTGCACTTAGCTAGGATTCGTTTGTAAACAACTTATTACATATGCTATTTAAGTAAGGTTTATATCACCGTTTCCTTATGCATTAATCGAGCTTTTCTCTTTTTCTTTCTCTCTCTCTCTCAAATGTTTGGCTGTTGTTTGATATCCCCGGTGTGGATGCGCTTGATGTGCATGTTGACAAGTTGCCTACCTGTCTATTACCCACTACCTCGTCCATACTGGCTGTAGGAGATAGTGAGTCGTTGCTGGAGGGGACAGGGTGCACGGTTCTTGTGGCCGTTTTAGGATCAAAGATTGGTTCCATGCAGTCAGTGTGGAGCGGTCTACGGTCCAGCCACTACCTTGTGTGCGCATGATTACCAAATACAGTGTGCTTGTGTTTGCCTGTGAAGGAGTGTGGGCCGGCTCCGTCGATTTAACTTGGTTCCCATCCGCATGCCTCCCGGTCATATTCCTTCGGGTTTACACTGGATATGGGGTGTGTGGTTGGAGCTGTGGGTGGTGCAGCGCAAGCCATCCATGGTCCCTCTGTAGGCGCAGGCGTCCTGTGGCTGGCCACAGTGACAAGCAAATCCGAAACCGGATGCCGCCAACCATTTCCTTTATGTATTGCGGCACAATAGCGGATGTGTTTTCCCACCTCTAGCTGACGTGTATATTGATGATGATGATGACTTTAACAGCATGTAATTGCCTGTGCACACTAAACAGTTAAATCAAGTTCCTTATGTCATTCAGCTGGCAGAGAGTTGGAACGTTATCACTGGATAGAGGTCCGGTTAGCTTTTTGACCTTGCCAGGCAAAATAATACAAGTCGTCTGTGACCAGGGCTTTTATTCTTACGGTTACTGCCAGAAAAACCATGTCTCGTTTTGCCAGTCATTTACTTTGTAATATGTATGCTGGGCTGGTATCACTTGTTGGAAAGGCACTTTCTTGCAATTGGAAGGAGCATTTGGGAGATTTTGAACCAAAATAAGTGGACCTAGAGCACCTTCTCTTGATGTTAGCTGATTACGAGTGCAACTGCACGTAAGTTTACAGCTACTTATTGTAAGTAAGTAGTTGGCCAAATCAGGAATGTAGCTAGCGCTGCTCAGGAGACTCAAACGCAGTCACCAACTGTAACGAAAGGACCTACATGTTATCTGAGCTTTCATATTCCTTATGGTTAAGTTGTCCACCTAGCCAAACTAGTTACTAAACTTAGTGCGATTTCCATCTTTCTGTAGGATATAGGCTGAAGGCATGTTAACAGTTAAAGTATAACGCTGATCTACATTTGTGTATGCATCTGAAGCGTATAACAAACTGAAAACGAGATAAATTGATTAGTTGCGGCGACATTTGAGTCGGCTGTGCTGGTAAAACTGGAGGCTGGTGAAAGTGCCTTGTGACCGTGCAAGCTACTTCGGGGCATCAAGATGGAATAGAACTGCATCCAGATTGTAACTGATCTTTAATTTATGGTTGTTTTGCAAGTTGTGGCAGATTCCGGCAAAATGAAAGAAACAGTTTTAAAGGACGCAGGGTATGTAACCCCAGCTTGAAATTAATCATGAAGTGCGCTCATTTATAGTGGGTTTTATGTCATATTTCCACTTCTTTATTTAAACGAAAAACGATAAATAGTTAACCGAAACGGGAAAAGCATTTAAACGATTGCAAATCAGGGGATGTTTTCTGGAAATACCTGGAATCTTGGCTGGTCCGTAGTAGTTGAATAACAGTTTCCACCTCCCGTCTCCCCACATGCTTTTGCAGTAACGTTCGGTTGTTGTGAAGAAGAGCGGCCATTGTGTCTTCAGCTAACACACCGAACCCAATATGGCACTGCATCATATTAAGTTCTTGAGCGATATATTCCTTTTAGAATAAAAAGGGGTCAAAACTACGATTGATTAACCAAAAGAATGCATGATTTTCAACCGAAAATAATTCGGTAGTTAGTATGGAATACGAACCCACTGTATCTGCAATTTTATTCTCATAGTCCTTTAAAAAACAAGACAAAAATCTTTCCTCGCGCCATGTTGTAAACCTTACTATTGTATACATTTGTCGATATGTTGACCGATTTCAGATTCTTCCTGGGATTCAATACTATTTTGTCTAAATATTTTTTAGAAAATGCCAGAGCAGAATGAAACTGGAAACTTTGACACACAGCGCGAGCCAGCAAGGAGGACAAAACGTTCCACAAAAAGTATCTCTGCGTGTTCATTCTAACAGACGGACACACATCTACTCTATGTTCGAATTGGCTCTGTTGCCCATAGGCTGCAAACTCTCACAAACGATGTCCAACCAGTACTAGAGACTCAAATGATTTACTTGTGTTATGTCTTACGAGCACTAAAGTCCCTGTGTGCGATCGCGTAAACGGTGATTTTAAGTAGAAGATGCAAGATAGGGGGAAAGTGAGTAACTGCCAGTGACTAGTGACGTTGCAATCTCACGGTATTTCAAGCGCCTGGGACAAATGATGTAAATTTTCAGGCCCGCTATGACCACGCCGTCGAGTATTTGCGGAGTCTGAATGACAGGCTCATCGAGGTGGGTGAACGTCAGCATCGTCATCATTATGTATTCACTGAAGGTGAGAAATACGCTTCAGCTATTTTACCCCAATAGAAAAGATAATTAAAAAAGCAAGACACTAAACGTTATGGAATACACACTAATATAACACATTATTTGGTAGCACATTGTATTTCAAGACACAGATTGCGGTTGGAGGAAGAAGTAAGCGGGACAAAGAAACTCACAACAAGATAAGCGAACAATGAAGTAAGATGCTGGAGGGTCAAGAATTGCGGACAGAAAACAGTGGGATAAAAGTGAAGTTGGGGATGAAAAATGAAGCTGGAAACGCGCATGAGGGTGATTAAAATGACGGGAAGGTCTGAGGAGTAGTATCCAAAACCTATTCAGCCTACTCGATGAAGCAAATAAGATGTTGTTGATTGTCCTCTACTACGGCCAGAGCATCATGAGATTGTTTGAAAGAAAATTAACTGTGCTGTATTGCGTGGGCAGGATAGTGTCAGGTAGCCCAGACTTACACAGCAGAAGGATTAGGATTATTGACCAAAGCCTTTGGCTCAATAACCTGACCGCAAGACAGCGGGGTTTTGACACTGGGTCACAGACAGTCCGTTTTATGGAGTAAGGAGCCACCCTCACTCCAACCCCCAACCTGGAGGGGGACGCACAAAACAGTACGGTTGGGGACTATTTTATCAGTTCCTTCGTGACGAGTATATATATTCGCAATCTGATTACAGATAATGTGCCATCAGAACCATTGCAAAATGAAGGGGAAAAGAAACAATAACATAAAGGAAACTATATTTTTGGTTTTACACACGCCGCTTTTGGATATTTTGTGTTTTGGAGTTTTATGTTCGATGAGACATTAACTAATGGATAACATGATTGAATAGTACTCTCTCTACTGATGTCGGTTGCGCGTCATAGTTCACAACGTTTCGAACCACTGGCAGTCCATCCTGGAAGGCGGACCCATCCGACGGATGCCAAGCTTGTTGCATTCTTCATGCTCCTTCTGCACGTCATTGGTAGTCTACCGCAGCACCTTTGCCAATCGCTTCCAGGTAGCGCAAATTCCGCTCGACGGGGAAGGTGATAGACCGGCATACGCAATGCGTGGCCGAGGCACCGCATGTGGTGTCGGAGAGTAACCGTTTGCAATCACGGGATGTTTGATCTAACCACCCGCTCTAGGACTTCTGCGTTACTCACGTGCTGCTGCTACCACACGCGAGCAATCATACGCAGACAATGATTGTCGAAGGCTGACAATCGTTTTATGTCTTCCGAGCGAGTCGGCCAGGTCTCAAAACTGTACGAAAGGACCGCACGGACAGAGGCAACGTATACTTTGCCGTTGAGTTTGAGACTGACGTCGCGACGGCGCCATGAGTGTCCGAGTCTGATGAATGCAAGGCGGGCCTCTGTGATCCGTTGTGAAACCTCATCACCAACAGAGCCGCCAGTTGTGATGCTACTCCCTAGATAACTAAAGCAGTGGACTTGTTCCAGGACATTACCAGTATTGGTGAGGGCAGGCACAGGCATCTGTCAGTCCTGGAGTAGTACTTTACATTTGTCTGGCGTGAACCAGACCGTACTTAGATGCCTCTATCGCTAAGCCGTTCAGAGCGCTCTGGAAGGCTTGTAGATCGTCTCCGAGCAAAACGATATAATCGACGTAGTCCAAGTCCGCGAGTCTGTTACCTGGGAGAAGCTCAATACCGCAGATTTGAGGGCCTTCCAATGCTCGTTGGACGAGATCTTCAATGTCAAAGTTGAAGAGGAAAGGTGAGACGGGGCGACCTTGGCGCACGCCGCTGGTGACAACAAACGAAGTGGAAAGCGTGCCATAAGCCCTAACTTTGCTCGACGTTTGACGGTAGAGATTCTTCAAGATGGTTACAAACCTGTCGGGCACACCTCTACTTAAGTCATGTAAGATGCCCATATATCGTCTCTCAAAGGACATTGGTGCGCACCGTGACTGACAACGTATACAATATCGGGAGTGACGACACCATCGAAGTGGGACTTAAGCGAAGCAAAGGAACACTTCGCGAGGATGGATATCCGGAGCGTTTCATCGACACCTACATGAAGTAAAGGAGTCCAAAAGTACGAAGGCAGACGGTTGAAAAGAAGCAACTGTTTCTAACTCTAACCTTCAAAGGAAACAATGTCTCGGGCATCTGCACAGGTAGACTGATACAAAGCTGCAAAAACACTTTTAATGCACCCGACACACAAGCAAACCGCTAATTTTTCCGAGATTCAAAGACCGAGTGCCCGATCATCTCCAATCGATGGTAATTTACGGGTTCACCTGTTCCTGTGGGTACAGGTACGTGGGACGTACGACGAGACACTTAGGTCAGAGAATCAAGGACCATCTCCAAAGTCGGCTCAGCAATCACAAAAATGCACTATCTCGCAGCTCAATAGCAGATCCGCTTCTCAACATCGGTCATTGTGTAAACAAACTAATGGATTTCAAGATCACCTAAAAAGTACCAAGAACCTATAGCTATGGAGGGAAAACGAGGTTGCTTGCTACCGCGGAGGTGGTATGCATCTTTGTGCGAAAAAATGATGCCGTTGTTGAAACTGCCATGGCCAGTCACCGGATGTGGAGGATGCGGACATAGCCATCAACAGCACGAGGCTTCAATCACATGATCAGCCATTCGGTGCTTTGATCTCTTTAAATGAGCAATCAAGTATTTCTTTTTTCTTCTTTACTAACGAATGCAACCTAACAGTGTTTCCCCGTTTATTACTGTATGCGCCTGAATAAGAATTGGAAACACTGGTTTGCGTATAGCTCACCGTTTTCTGCTATTCTCTCTGAGAAACACCTTTAATTAGTAGACAGTTCCACAAAGCAGGTTTATCTACTGAGTCAAAAGCCACCCGGATGATCAAAAACACTAAGATTGTTGGCCGTCGGTGGACGTGAAAGAGTTCAAGCAATTGTCGGAGTGTGAAGATGTGGTCAATACAACCACGACCTGGACATTAAAGTGGTACGATGGTTTGTGTGCCTCAGCGATCCATGCAGCTATGCTGTGCGGTGTTTTCGCAACTTTAGAGCCATTTACAGCAGATTGCTAAATGATTAGAGGTCTAAAAACCTCAGTCCCCCGGCCCTCCAGGTTGGGAATTAGAATGAAAATGGCTCCTTACTCCATAAAACGGACTGTCTGTGGCCCAATACCAAAATCTCGCTGCCTTGCGGTCAGGTTTTTGAACCAAACGCTTTGGTTGACAATCCTAATAGTTCTCTTGTCTAGGTCTGGGTAACTTGACAGTATTAGGCTCACGCAATACAACGGGCCTTTCTTCAAACAATTTGTTGATACGATGGCCGTCGCAGAGGATAACAACCGGCGCCCTATCTTCTATCGAGCAGAGTGGATGGGGGGTTGGATTTTAATGCTCAGGCCTACTTGTTTTCGTATCACTGCTCTTGCGATTTTTCATTCTTATCGTCCTGTTCCAAATACAGTTGTTTACTCTTGTTTTCAACCTTCCCGTAATTATTTGCAATGCTACATCTTGGTGCAGTAATCGGTTATCTTCTAGTTTCGACTCACATGTAATCGCAGGGCATCACTCCGTTTCAGCCGACAAGTCCATGTCCAGTCAAACGGACCACGTCACTTCATCTGCTTCTATTTGGAATCCACGGTCCTCCCACAGATTGGCATGCCTAAATATGCGCACCTTTTGCAAATTGGCCAACAGGCAACACTTGCCCGAACACTGGAGACCGCAGCAAACGATATCTGTTTTTGATCAGAAATGCGTCTGCATGATCCCAAACGTGCGACCCCTGTGGCATTCTCTCATTTCGATTGTCCGGAGATGACACGGCTTCAAATGCACATCGTCGGTGTGACAAATACTTATTTTCGGGCTGAATCTACCCTGATCGACTGGATCTCTATGAACAGCCGGATGTGTGTCATCAGATTGGGTGACTCGTCCAGAGCCTCGAAGTCGCGCGGAAACAAACGATGACTGTTTGTCAGTGCGGCATGTGCGGCCACAAATTGTAGCGCTGACTCGGTGAAAGAGGAATTCTATCACCAACTGAACGCAGGCCTCTGTTGCAAAAAAGGTACAGATATTGTGGTGCTGGCTGGTGATTTGAAGTCCTAAGTTGGAAAACTGTGCACTGATGAGCTTAATCTGGGTGGTCAACACAGTGTAGGCTCCTGTAATGATAACGGTGAGCGTTTGCTATACTTGTGTGAAGACGCTCGACACTTTCCCGCGAGCAGTAACTTCCGACACAGAACCCGGAGAAGAATGACTTGGTGCCCACCAGCCTCGGACCAGCCATAGAAGTAAAACGATCACATTGCGATCAGTTGCCGCTGGAGAGACTGTGTTTAAAACTGTTTATCGAGTTGGACTACGAGCGTGGACTCTGACCACGCACTTGCTTGCGCCGACTTTCAGGTGCGTTTCGGTGGACGTCCGAAAAGGCTCTGTGACCACATAGACTCCAGCCAAATGGCTAAGTCAGGTATATTGAATGCGTATAGAAGTACGCTGGCATCTAGGTTGAGTAAGCGCTCGCTGATCACCGATGATGATCATTGGTTGCATATTCTTCAAACGTTACTATTAGCAAGCGCATCTTCATGTGACTAATCAAATCACCAACCTGGACACTGGGTCTTTACGCAGTCTCTGGAACTTATGGATGCTCGCCGGCATATTCTGGCTGGAAGAGAACACAGTGTGACTCGCAAAGATCTCAGGACGAAGCTGCGTGCTAAAATGCAAACAGACAGCTAAGTGTGGTGTTCTTATCGTGCATCGGAGATAGAGACAGCCGCTGCAGTTTGTAACCATCGGAAGGTATTCCGTCTACAGGAGAAACTAGCACCAGGAGACATGCTGTTAACGAGACCAAATGCGACGAGAGTGGGCAGCCGATCCGCAGCTGGTCAAAGCACTTGGAGCTTTGGACCGAGCACTTTGAGAAGCAGTTCAGTCAGTCAGGTTTGCCAGATTCTCCCTCGGTTAGTGATCTCCTTACTTCCTGGGTCGTCACTCTGGATTCGCCTTCAAGTGCAGAAATCGAACATGAAATCAGATGGCTGAAATGAAAAAGGCCGAGGGAGTAGATGGACTTCATTTTGCCCTTTTCAAATTCTGGGGCCCTGGTCTACTAGACGATTTACATAGCTTACCAGAAAATGTATGGGAGCATAAGATCGTCCCAACAGACTGGAGCCGCTCCGTTATGGTCTCAAATTTCAAGCACGGCTGCCGTTCGGAATACGACAATCATAGAGGAATTAAGCTGATCTCATTTGTTTCTAAGATACTTGCCTCCGTCGTCCTCCATAGGCTGACTGACAGCCGTTAAAGCCAGATGCGCAAGGAACAGGCTGGGTTTTGTCGAAACCGGGGCTGCATTGACCACATCTTCACATTACGCCAACTGTTGGAGCAACGTCATGTATATTGGCGACTCACCGTATTCGTGTTCTTAGACATCAAAGGGGCTTTCGATTCGCTGGATCGATGTGCCCTTTGGAACTGTCTACTCAGGAGCAATGTGCCCGAGAAATTTGCAAATGTCATAAAAGCGTTGTACGTGCATAGTTCGAGCATAGTGAGACTGGACGGCAAGCTCTTGACGCCCTTCAATATCTCCAGCGGTGTGAAAGAAGGTTGCCCGCGGTCAGCTTTCCTCTTCAACTTCGCCATTAACAAAGTCATGGAAAGGGCGTTTACCGGGCACGACTTGGAAGGTTTAGAGCTCCTCTCAGGTGACCGATTTCTTAATTTGGAGCGTGCTGACGGCATTATTCTCACCTGTGACAACGCGCCAAACTGCACTAGATAAATTAGCTCTGCCTGTCAGCTATTTCGGGCTATGCTTCGCGTCGTCGAAATGAAAACTTTTTCTCCAAGATTGGCAGGGACCCACCCCTGAGCTGACACTTGGCGGCGATCAGCTAGAAGTCGTCCAGAACCTTGAGCATCTGGACAGCTATATTAGGGGCCTGTGAGATTGAAGATAAGGTCACGAACTGTATAGTGAAAGCCGTGGGTGCTTTTGCCAATATTCGCCACCTGTGGCAGCGGGGTGACATCATTCTGGCTTTGAAAGGCAGAGCGTACAATGCAACCGTCGGTTCAACCCTCCTGTACAGTTGCGAAACAAGACCCATTAGGTCAGCCGACAGAAAGAGGTAAGTTACGTTCGACCATTGCTGCCTTACAAGTTTAGCTCGTGTCTGTTGGGAGCACAGCGTGAGCAATGAGTGTGTTCGGCGTCCCGTATATGGTGCAGGAAGAGCGAGTGAACTGGTCAGAACCATTATATCACGCACGAAACTCCGATAGATGACCACGTGTTGCGCATGCTAGCACGCCGAGTCCGGCATCGTGTGTTGTTTGGGCGCCAGGGATGTGGACGAAAGAAGAGAAGAGGAGGCCAAGCGTTGACTTGACTTAGAGGAAAGAAGTCCATCCCTTCGTAGACCGCGTCGGTTGGTGTTTCTTGATTTCCGGGCTGTGGTCAGAACGCCTTTGTTTGAATACACTCTTTGATATGGCGAGGAGTCGACTTCAATGGCACTTGTGTAGTGAGCCTCTTTCTCCCTCACACTCGTTTAACTTTCTCCTCCAACAACTATCTCAACCCAAAGCATAAAGTGATTTTTGAATTATGTCACTTCTTAATTTTTGTAGTCTATAATGTTTGCTCACTTACGCTTTTGGTTTTCGGCTCATTAGCTGAGGAGCGTGTTTCACCCTCAGCTGAATAGTCACCCATCAAGGGTGCATAAAGCACATTCTTAGCTTGATTTTTGTATTGATGATGATGATGATTCTGGTACATCCGGAATAAAAGAATACAGAACGGTTACAACGTTATTTACTAGATCAGAAAACTCTGAAGTTTAATGTTAAAATACAAATAACAAGTAAACCATTTTCTATGTAGTTCTTGGCTCTTAATTGGTCACATTCTTGTACTTCGAATTTTAATACAATTTTTAGTGCATGGGCTTTTTAAGTGTAACTCCTACGTTTACAAACGTTATTAAGGATTCTGTAGTCTTCCCTTATTTGGCACTGGCGGACTCGGGAGAACTCCATGGGGTAAGTCGTGATGACTTGACATCTTGAGTTACCGCACTGGGTGCCACCAACCCCTAGTGACGACCCTGCCTGGTCGTTGGACTGAGGATGGTAGGGCAGTGAGCGAAGGTGTTTGATGGAATGACGGCGACAATAATCTTCAAATATCCAAGAGGTAAATTGAGAGCCATCCTCAGAAACCAAGATATCAGTGAAACGAATCGCATGTCTTGGAGAGATAAGAGGACAGGGCCTAATATGTGGGTCATTTGTTTTTAAAGATATTACGTTGATATTATCGCGCCCCGGTAGGATAAAGAGGGTTGAAGATCAATATTCAAGCAGCTATGTATCCAGCAGATCAGAAGAGACTCAGGTCCGGTATTAGTGAAATGTAGTTGCGTATGATGGTGGTGGGGAGACAAATCTTCGCATAGCAAAAGTTTGGGTAGTAACTCGTCCTCGGCGAATCCGAATCGACAGGTCAATGACGCTTCAGCCCACCCGGCATTTCATGCGGCGAACTGTGTCTAACTTCACCAATGTTTGCACCTTTATGAACGAAAGTGACGAGCTGTGTCACTGCGTTGCCTCTCGACAGTAAGACATTCTAGGATTGACTGAAACCCAGTTGAATCCTGAGGCAACTACACAAGAGGTTCGAATCAGTGGTCATTGGTGCTTTCGATGTCACAGAATATCAAACAACCGTGATGGTGTGCTGTTAAATATTCGGCATTCTTTGTGCGGGACAGTCGTGGGTAGATACCGAGGCGGAGATGGTCAATGCGAGTAACTGTGGTGCGCGATCCATCTGAGATGTGGTGAACTGTTTATGGGTGTAGCTTATCGTAGCCCGCGAAGCCGCAGTTTGGACTGCTTGCCACATGTCCGAAACCCCCTAAGTCGTCCCCGCTTCCTGCACATGGATGACTTTAACTTACCTCGAATACTGTGGTCCGACGTTCTACTTCTCCCCAGACCCAGTTTGATGAGATGAAATTTGAGACTGGGGCAACAAACACATCTACAGACGACCCACACTACATCGCATTCAGCTCCGTCATGCCGGAACCAGATGTTGGCTACCTGCGAACAGCTTGTGTACAATGCTTAGGTCTTTGAGTCACTCAGTGGTCAAAGCCAGCCGCTGGTATAATCGCTTCCACAGGTATCACTTTACAACTACTGGAGAACAGCGTTCAGTGATCTCATTCAAGCTGTTGGTCAAGTGGACTAGTCGCCGCCATATGATTCCTCTGTTAAAGACTGTTGATCTGTCATAAAAGAGGGTGTACAAGCGTTGTGCACTTCAGTCGTACTCTTCAGGTATAGAAAAGTGAGGTTAATGAAGTCACATTGTTTCGACAAGGATAATGGAAACTTGGCTGGACGGCGACGTGTACTAGGGAATGGATTCTTACAGTGTTTTGAAAAGCACGGTAAGAAGACGAAAACTGATAGATGCATGCATTTCGTATTGTCTCCTCAGTACCATTAACAATAACCGGTATGCAACTATAAACTTAAATATGTGTGTGACCGAATAAGCATACCGGTTGCACACCGGTTATTGTTAATGATACTGAGGAGACAATACGAAATGCATGCATCTATCAGTTTTCGTCTTCTTACCGTGCTTTTCAAATTTCTGAAGGAAACTAACAGCTTTAAATTTCTTACAGTATTTTTCTGCCGACGATTATGTGTATTAGAGGCAGCAAAATTTATGCAACGATGCGAAAGCAGAAGCTTCAGAACTTTGAAGAACTGGTTGCAGCCTCAGCGAAAATGGCCCCAAAGAAGATCTTTGTTTACATGAGGTGGGATCTGAGGCCTACGGGTGACGTAACAGTGTTAAAGGCCTCTGACGTAAACTCCCTAACTTCGATCACTGAGTAGGCGTTCGCTTTCTTATGTACAAATGGCAGTGTGTCTGTACTGACTACGACTTGTGCAGCTCAAAAGGCGTGGAAGATGTACGCAATTTACTTGTCAGTTTGGAGGGCATGAAACCTACCGGTCCTGGCTGCCCCCACCAGCTGATTCGCATTCCCTTATCGGTCACCATTTCGCATTCCTTGATTGACCTTAGTAGTAGGTCGTTGTCCGAGGGTGCATTACCGAGGGACTGGAAATGCGCGGTAGTGAAGTAGATTCCAATGGTCGTTGATCCAAGCAAGGTGGATAGTTACCAGTCAACTTGCTTGGCCTCCATTTTAGCCATGATGCTAGAGAAGCTCTTAAAATACAGTCTACTGCAGCTGCTGCAATCGAAATACCTCCTTTCGCTGAAGCAGCACGGTTTCATGAGAAGCTGCTAATACATTACTAACTTGCTAGTGACGCGGCACGGTAGGCTGTAAGACCTAATGCGGAAAAGTATGTTGACGTTATCCACATTGATTTTACTAAAATATCCGACAAGATGGACATTGAAGTTCTCCTACACAAACTGTAAACGTGCGGTGTTGGTTACTCACTGCTCCAGTGAACAAGCAATTTCCTTATTGGAAGAAAGTGAACGGTACAGTTACGTGGTCATCTAACTGATTTGTATCTCGTCACCAGTGGGATACCCCGAGACCCAGTAATGGGACAAATTTTGTTCCTGATCCCCATCCACGAATACCGCCGTCGCCTTATTCCTTGTTTACAGGCGACCTCAAGAATTGGAGGGAAAGTTATGCTTTCGACGACTGCGACTTACTTTAGAAAGACCTCGACCGCCGGTGCATGTGGTCTGTATATGTCTATCCACCGATCAACGGAATTAAGTCGATATTTTAGGAACCTGGGGAAGGATGATGATGGGCGTACGTACATTCTGGGCGGCCATTGCTACATCCCACAACTTCCGTTAACGATCTGCTTACACTCTCAAGCTGCGATTTGAAGTCCGCAGACAACATGAGCAAGCTATATGCAAATGGACTACGCAGACTTTGGTCTGATGAGATCGTCACAAAACATTTCTATTCCGTCATAAGACAAGTGCTCGAGTACAGCTCATTCGCTAATTGTCAGTTTACCCGTGGAGAGTTTCAAAAACTGGAACATAATCAGTGCGTAGCTACAGGGCTCATCACTTTGTGGCGTATGTCACACGAGGACTCACACTGGAGATGGGGCTGTACACTCCGTCGTATTGCTGGTTTCGAGTGGACCTCCTAATTTTGCACTGGAGATCAGATCTGGGTGGTTCTCTTAATCTTAGGCTGCTGCAGCACGTGCGCACAGCAAGCATAACTCGCGGGCACCGGTACAATATTGTGGTACCGGAAATGAAGCGGATAGTGTAGCCTCTATGATACGAACGTCGAGTAGTGAACTATTGGAACAGTTTGCCCGCGACAACAATCAAGGCAAAATCTGTGTAATAATTGAAAAAACCCCTAGACGCCTGTTTTGTAGATTACGGCGAAAGCGCATCACATCTGAGTAATGGGGCGTCCTACAGCCAAACTGCGTTGACTTTGTACAGTATTAATCAACGTTATTCCGCCTGCATGCCCTATATTACATCGAAGTTACAACATATGTGTAATCATTCAAGCTCTCTATTATCAGTGTTAGGTGTTCAGGTCATGACTGGTGCGGTAGAATTGAGTCGTCATATATGATCGACTAGCTACTACGTCTTGCCGTATGTAAACAGATTGTTCCAATGTAGTACTGAAAAAGGGGTCGATGAACGACAGGTCGTTGATAACGATTGCTCAGTTTATCGAACAAGCGCAGCAAATTGATTGACTTTGTACTGTTAAGATATACTTGTACGTTAACGGCACAGTATCGAGCAGCGGTTGACATACTAACGCATCTTTTACTGAGTTGGCTCCATAATTCCCTGTACAGACAACTAAGCGTCACATCATTAGCGTAACCCAACAACGGTTATTGATTGGATGACAGTAAACTCATCCATTTAGCCTAAATTCTACCTCGGACTGTTCATAGCATAATGGATGTAACGGAAAGTGTGTTTTTGGTAACAATTACATCAACCTGAACTGTGTTACTCAGTTAAATGGATTTGATAACAGAAAAGCTTACAAAATTGTACCCAAAAACCATTGGAGAGCATTGGCTTGCTTAGTCTATTTCAGAACGAATTTCTTAAAGGCAATACCTGCACGATCAATTTACTGGTTTCACACAAATGCCAAGAACTAACGGTGCTGTTAAATGACTTTACCAAAGTATTTTATACCGTCCCGCGTTCTTGCTAATCACTAAGGCTTCGGTTATGTCAGGTATTAGCAAGTACTTCGGTGGATATAGCTTTATAGTGGGCAGAATGATGCCCGTCCAAGGGGACCAAACGTATAATTCCGGTAGTCCATCCGCAGTGAACTTCCTTTTAGGACCAGTCCTTGATCTACGATGATATTTGGGTATTTTGCGTGACTTGATCCATTGTTTTCCGCGTTGTATGTGGATGAACTGTCCGAAATGTTAGGTGTACCGTCCTTCATGTATGCAGATGACTTGAAGCTCCAATGTCTAGCGACCAACTCCGGTGATCCCCAGGAGTAATAAGTGGATCCCTACTGGGTCTTACACTGGCCTAACCTAAAGCAGCAGCCCACTAATTGTGCTAAGCTTCAATCTTACACTTGGCAGTTTCCCAACTGGTTGACTTGGGTGTTGTTCCAGCATCCGATTTTAAATCCACTGGGAATTGAAAGAATGCCGCCGCAAAGCAGTTGGAATGCTGTGTCTGATCCACGGGTTATTTGGTACCATCATATAGTATCTGTTCATCAGTTCATTCCCAGCTTACGTTCGACGAAAGCTAGCGCACTGCGTCCAGGCTTGCTCACCATGATTGGTTGGTGGATGTCAATAGAGCAGGGTTTGTACAAGAGTGACTTAAGACATACAACACCTATCGCATAAGGGAAAGTTACGCTAACTCTGAAGGTCCTCGCCGCATCATCAGCGGCATCGTATAATGACAGGATGGGTCCGGATTTCTCTTCGCATTTCCAGTCAACCCGACTATCTTCTGCCCGTTGTCACTCGATGAAGTTGCGCAAGCAAACATTTGATGGCGTTTGAGCTGACATTCTATCCGAAGAAGGCGACGCGCAAGGACACCCTATCATCAAAATGGTGGAACAAGTTGAACATCAAGTTGACGCCCTTGGTCCACAGTTCCAGATCTCTACCCTCTCCCGTCCTTGGTTGTAAGTCTACTTATTTGCTGTTCCACACTTCTCCATCACTTTTTGGCATCATCACATAATTCTGTTGCTTTGATAATTTTTGTTTCTCACCTCATATGAGCGGTGCAGCAGGGAAGGCTAGTGCAGTCTCCGGGGCAGCAATTGTTTGATGACGGTGTAATACGAGCGCATTGGTTTGTATCTCCTAGGTTGTAAATGCTGCCGTCGATACATATACTGACACATCGAGGAAAACATAAACGAATATGTAACTAGCTTTTCAAATGTTTCAATCGCAATCGGATTTGAAACGGGATATTACATAGCATTAAGGTAGATGAACGAAACGGTCACATAGATGACCAGAAGTCTTTGAAGGGGTCAGTTTTCAAATACTGGAGACCCAAATGGATTGCGACATGATATATGAACCCGGACTGCGATTCACACTGCAGTAAACTTCATTTAATTCACTGACACCGACATTAGCTGAAGCAACTAAACAGTAAGTATGACGCGCGCTATTTTGTTACCTGTGTAGTTTGTTATCAGGTGTCTGCTTGCCTGACTGCGGCGAAATCGTTTGTCAACTCAAGTCAAGGAGGCGCTTTTATGCACTCGTGAGGCGTGAAGTTTTAGCCGTGATACACGTGACTTCGAGATGAAAGAAAAGCGATTCACAAGCGACAGCAAAAGTAAAAGCTCAAAAAATTATAATCACACTGCCAAAATTTACTAGTCTGTTCTTAGATAACAGCGTTCTAGCTGTTCAAGAAGGATGATATCGAAGATAATATCGGACGCAAGCCCCAGTCCGCCCTAAAGTGCGCCTAAGTGGCTGCCCAGTTGCGACTCATGTAGAGCACAGGATGCCTTGTTCTTCACAATCGTCGGAAGCGTCGTCTCGGGCAGTTCGGCCTCTCATGTTGTTTGTCAGTTACTAAGCACTTGTGGTGACATTTACGTAGGGAGAATTGACCGTCAGTTAGATAAGAGGGTAACTGAAAACTTGCCAAAGTGGTTGAGACAAGTGATAACGCAGCAAAATATAGCGGATCTAAGGATTAATCGGAGCCCAGCATCGTCTACCACTAAGCATCTCATTGCGAATCGTCATTAGGTGCACCCGGAGACCACGTTCAAAGTGCTCTTGTGCAACAAAAACCATATAGTATTGGCAATTGATGAGGCGTTTCTAATAAGGCCCATCAACCTGTGCTATGTACACAGAAAATCTCAAGGCAATCAATTCGATTGCCTTTGTATTTTCTGTGACATTTTGATTAATGTTGCTTATCTTTCCATGTATATAACCGTCTGTTTTTGGCTCGTACGGTATTTACGACTGAAGAGAATAATCACAGTGTTGACGTGTCGCAACTAATGTTTGCTCTCTGCCTTGACGAAACACTGCATGTGGACGACAGCGGAGACAGTTACATAGGCAGAACCCATCGGTCTTTGACTTCCCGAATAAAGGAACACGTGCCAAGGTGGGTTCAACGTGAAATTGACCAGCATCCCTGTCCCACTGAAGTTCCGTGCTTGCGCAAGCCGCCAGCTTCCTCAATAGGTAAACACCTACTGACTACGCGTCACCTGATAGAGCTTGGATCAGCGTTCACACTTGTATTACGTCACCCTAATCCCTGCTTCCTCCGTTTCGCCGAGGCCGTTGCGATAAGCCGGATGAAGCCGACCCTGTGTGTTCAAAAGCAATTATTTATCAGCTTAAGACTGCCGTGGACAAAGGGGTGAAACTTCCGTCATTCATTTTGCACCTCATGCTTATTCGGTCACACACATATTTAAGTATATAGTTGCATACCGGTTATTGTTAATGGTACTGAGGAGACAATACGAAATGCATGCATCTATCAGTTTTCGTCTTCTTACCGTGCTTTTCCAATTTCTGAAGCAAATAAGGTGTCAGATCCGCATGTCTTGCCTGAGCGCAGCTGAGTTAGAGTCACGTGCAGTCATGCAACCTCGACAGGAGGCAATGAGTCCGTAGATCACTGAAACGATGCAGATATTGAATCACAGAAGAAGTCACTGCTGATATAGCAGAAGTTGAGAATTAATTCCTCCACTTCCACCTTAAGACTTGTGCTTTGGCGGTTAACTCCATCAGCGACTAGCTCGTGAAGCTTTTCTCACCATCTTACTGCTTGTCATCCAGCTTACACTGATTCCACTCAGGTGTATCAGCTCTACAAAGCTGATATTAAATTGTCGGATTATTCCTAACGTTTCAACATCGTGTACATTTTCGGCTATTCGGACGCAGTTGTTATAGAAAGTAGGGCGCGAAACTGCTTCATTTTTAAATTCCCGTTGGAACTTATGCTATGCCTGGAACGAGATTTTCCAGGCTATAATGCAGCCAGAAGACCTGTGTTTCCAATACCGCGTTTATACGCTGCATTATCCTTTGCAGCCACCAGTTCATTGCTGCTAATTCAATATCCAACCTCTCAAGGCATCCAGTGTTGTGGTTTGTCGCATCCGCTGTTGATCGGAGACGGACGCATAGTCCATTCCCGCTTTGTGTGGTTTTTCGTGGGCCACGCCTAGTGTCAGACCGCTTGTCGAGTTCAGTAGATCATCGCCTGACCCGTATGCCATCGTAATGAGGCTGGACCTTACCGTGGTGCGATGGTTTGTGTGCCTCAGTGATCCATTGAGCTATACTGGGTGGTGCTTTCGCAACTTCAGTCATTCATATCAGATTGGTCAATGGTTGGAGGCCAGACAAACTCAGCTTCCCGGTCCTCCAGGTTGGGGGGTTAGAATAAGGGCGGCACCTTATTCCTTAAAACGGACTCATTGTAGACCAACGCCAAACCCACTGCCTTGCGGTCAGGTTTTTGAACCAAAGGCTTTGGTTGAGAACTCTAATCATTCTCCTGTCTAGGCCTGGGCAACCTGACAGTATCCTGCCCACGCAATACCAGGAATATTATGTCAAACAAATTGCTGATGCTCTGGCCACCGCAGAGGATAATCAACGGTGCCCTATCTGCTGCATCGAGCAGGGTGGTAGGGGTTTGGATGCTACTGCTCAAGCCTTTCCGTCTTATTATTCTTCCTCTTAGGTTGTTTCTCTCTTACCGTCCCCTTCCAACTTCACCTTTATCCCCCCAGTTTTCAACCCCCCTATTCTTGGCCCTCCCCCAACATGCTTTGCTGGGCGCTTATCTTCTAATTTCAACTCACATGTGAAAGCGGAGCGTCACTCCTCTCCTGTCAACAAGCCCATGTCCAACCAAGCGGTCCACCCCAGTTCATCGGCTTCCATTTGGAGCCCTCGAGCATCCTTCAGACTGAAATGCCTCAATGTAAACAAATTACTACACATCGGTCAACAGGCAGCACTTGCCCGCACATCGGATACCCTCTCGATCGATATATGCTGCTTATCGGAGACCCGCCTGCAAGACTCTAGCTCTGTGTTCACTTTGCGATCCCAATTCAGATGACGCAAGCAGTGTTTTTTCATTGCGCCTATCCGGTGACGATGCAACTTCGGGTACCGGCCAAGCTGGTGTTGGCATTGCCCTGAGTCCCCGGGATGAAGCCGCTCTGGTTGGTTGGATTCCAATCAGTAGCCGGTTGTGTGCGGTCCGATTGGCTGGCTCGTGCGGGACTAATAGGTGTCTATCCATCATCGCTGCCTACGCGCCCACAAACTGTAGCGATGATTCGGTAAAGAACGACTTCTACCGCCAACTGACCCAGCTCCTTCGCCACAGAAGAAGTACGGACACAGTTGTGCTGGCGGGGGATATGAACGCACAAGTTGGAAAATTGTCCACTGATGAAATGCATGTGGGCGGTCAGCACGGTGTAGGCTCCATTAATGATAACGGTGAGCGGTTACTTCATTTGTGTGAAGATGCCCGCTTATTTCTTGCGAGCACTAATTTCCGATAGAGCACCCGTCGGAGGGTGACTTGGCGCCCACCAGCCTCGAACCAGTCTTGGACGCAGATCGAGCACATTGCTATTAGTTACCGCTGGAGAGGCTGCATCCAGAATTGTCGCTCGATTTGGAGCACATCTGTGGACACCGATCATGCACTTGTATGTGTTGGCATAGGGATGCGCTTTGGCGGACGCCCACGACGACGCTGTGAGTGCATTGACACCAGCCAACTGACAAAGCCACCTGTTTTGAATGCGTAGGGAATTACGTTGACAGGCGAGTTGAGTAAGCGCTCACTGGATGCAATTGAAGGTCACTAGTCACATGTTCACCAGACCTTATTAGCTGCAGGCAAATCCGCATGTAGTATGTCTAATCGCCAACATGGGCATTAGATCTCTTCGCGGTCTCTGGAACTTATAGATGCTCGCCGGCATATTCCGGCTGGAAGCGAGCACAGTGCAACTCGCAAAGAGCTCCGGGCAAGACTCCGTGCTAGACTGAAGAGAGACCGCAAATCTTGATGGTCTCATCGTGCGTCAGAGATGGAAGTTGCCGCTGCCCTTTTGCAACCATCGTAAGTTCGTCCGTCTGATACGGGAAACGGGCAGCAGGAGACCTGGTGTTGGTGAAACAATTTGTGACGATGTGGACAGCCTATGCACAATTTGTCAAAACGCTTGGAGCGTTGGGCTGAGTATTTTGAAATGCAATTTAATCGACTAGAATTGTTCGATTCTTCGCCGGCCCCTGATCGCCCTGCTCCGTGGGCTGTTCCTTTGGATCCACCCTCTCGCACAGAAGTCGAATGTGAGATCGGAATGTCGAAGTTGAACAAAGCCGCCGGACCTGATGATCTACCTCCAACCCTCTTCAAATTCGGAGGCTCCGCTCTTGTTGATGCTTTATTTAAATTACTAGTGAAAATGTGGGAGCAGGAGACTGTCCCAACCGACTGGAGCCGCTCCGTTATTGTTCCCTTCTTCAAAGGCGGCTCGCGCTCGGAATGCGACAACCGTAGAGGAATCAGTCTGATCTCCATCGCCTCCAAATTACTCGCCTCCATAATCCTTCACAGACTGAATGGCGCTCGTGAAAGCCAGATTGGTGAGGAGCAAGCCGGGTTTCGTCGTGGTCGTGGCTGCCGCGACTGCATCTTCACCCTGCATCAGTTGTCGGAGCACCGTCACACATATTGGCGGCCCGCCATTGTCGTGTTCTTCAACATCAAAGGTGCCTTCGATTCGGTTGATCGATGCGCGCTTTGGAATTGTCTACTCAGGAAAGGTGTGCCCGAGAAATATGTGAATATTATCCAAGCATAATATGCGCATAGCACGGGCAGAGTGAGGGCTTACGGCAAGCTGTCATCGCCCTTTAATTTCTCCAGCGGTGTGAGACCAGGATGCCCGCTGTCACCTTTCCTCTTCAACTTCGCTATTGATGAAGTCATGGAGATTGCATTTACAGGACATGACTTGGAAGGTGTGGAGCTACTCCCAGGAGAACGACTTCTTGAGTTAGAGTATGCAGACGACATTGTCCTCATCTGTGACAGCTCCCAGACGTGCCAAGCCGCGCTGGACAGATTAGCACTGGCTGTCAGCGGCTTCGGGCTTTGCTTTGCACCATCGAAGTGCAAAGCGTTCCTCCAAGATTGGCACGGATCGCCCCCTATTTCTGACCCTAGGTGGGGATCAGCTAGAAGTCGTTGGGAAATTCAACTATCTGGGAAGTTGTATCAGCGTTTTTGGGATCGAAGACAAGATCACGAACCGTATAGCAAAAGCTCGAAGTGCTTTTTCTCACCTTCGCCACCTATGGCGGCGGTGCGATATCACTCTCGCCTGAAGGGTAGAGGGTACAATGCAGCGGTACCTTCGACCCTGCTATACGGTTGTGAAACCTGGCCCCTAAGATCGGCGGACATGAAGAGGCTAGTTACGTTCGACCATCGGTGCCTTCGCAGTTTGGCTCACATCTGGTGGGAACACCGCGTGAGTAAAGAGCGTGTTCGACGCCTTGTTTACGGCACAGGAAAAGGAACTGAATCTCTCAGCACTGTCATTTCACGCGTCAGGCACGGATGGCGGGGCCACGTGTTGCGTATGCCAGCCCACCGATTTCCACGACGTGCGTTGTTTGCTCACCGGCGATGTGGGTGGAAGAAGAGGAGCGGCGACGAATCGATGACTTGGTCCAGGGGAATGAAGGCCATCACTTCTGAGTTGGCCTCGGTTGGAGTGTCACGGCTTCCTAGTTTGGGTCCAAAAGACGGTGAACATGTGGCCAGATACACTTGCTGACATGGCAAGGAGCCGACCTCAGTGGCGTTCGTGCTGTGAGTTTCTTTGTTCCACCCCATCCCCTTTAGCCTCCCCCTCCAACTATGATCTCATTTCGTAGGATGGAACATAATTATTTTTCTTTTTGCCCAGTAGTCGGCTGGCAGCTTACCGTAACGATGCCTATCCGCTGCTGGTATACCAGCTGGCATGCAACTGTTGTATTTATTTTCCTTTTCCTTTATGTATTGCGGCACAATAGCGGAGGTGTTTTCCACCTCTAGCTAACGTGTGTAATGATGCTGATGATGTCTCATGTGCGCGTACGTGCAGTTGTTCGTGTGTAGACGACTAACCCTCTTCATTTCCGGGCCCAGACAGAGCTGTGAACATGACGAGAAATGAAGTCAAACTCCTAACGACGAGTAGCGAGACAGCCGATTAGCAGTTGCCACTGCGAGAAAACGGTTGGATCCAGTATTTTGTGTTTTGGATGTAGCACGTATTAGCGCGCCAAGCGTGCTTCTTTAAACGCAAGGGAAATGAAGGAGATTAAAACAAGATATTTTTGGTTCTGCACTGTTTGTATAGCCGTCCCATTTATTAAATACGTAGCTATTTGGTGCAGGAATGCAATAACCCAGTAACGATGGTCGAGGAATCTAAGCATAATAAATGTTACCCTTCGGATTCGACCGCCGCAGGACTCAGCACCCAAGGCTCCACAGCTGAACATAGTGGCCAAACTATAGGTAATGGTAAAACCAGGCAAACAATCTAGTTCCACTTATTATGGCATCACTCATACTGGCCCAGTCGATATTGTTTGAGAGCAACTCAGTGAGGCTTGCTACACGGGCACACGTGAACACACCGGCTACCGCTGTAGGCGTGACTACATACACGGTCGTTGCCACTGCCCAAGCGCCAGCAGCACAATTGATGGCTACACCTGATACGATCATACAGTGTGCTACAAGTGCCACACATGCGCCCATCACTCCACCAAATTTTCAACTTGCACTCCTTCACAAACCAGTTGGTTCAAGGCGAGCCTGCTCCAGTGTTCCTGTGTCTAAAGTGAACACCATACAAGATAAATCGTTAGAGGAACAAAAACAGTGGGATTCCATTTGTCTGCTGATAGGCTCCCAAGCTAAATCGCCTAGCGTGGTAGGCCTTGTACAGTACCCGAACTGTGTCCATTAAGGGGAACCACGGTTGTTAGTGTGACGTTACAATCAGTGAACGATGTTGAGGCGTCACTTTTGTCAGCCAGCCACCTTCGAACTGACTCATGTGACATTCGGATTGTGCTTGAATACCGTTGGAGCAAGCGTCCACAAGCAAAAGCGAACGTTGGTGACTAGCATCATCGGAACAACTAAAAGTCGATCTTTATTCATGGTATACCGGAGCTTCAAGCGATTGACGAACTTGAAGCGCTCTCACTTGACAAGACTACCCACATCATCAAAGTACAAAGGGTGTGACCCCAAGGTGATGCGAGTTTCGCTCCAGTCAAAACACATGGCGGAAAGTGTACTTGCAACTTGGCGCATGTGGCTTAAGAAGCTTCCCTCGGCTCTACGAATAAAAGCCTACAACACCAGACCCCAGATGACCGAGAGAGAGAGACAGCCAAGTCAACGAAGTCTGACAGTGAGTCCAGTAAGTCTTAATTGCGAAGCAGAAAACTGTGGTGCACAATAAACGGTTAAAGCGGTAGCGACTTTCCCGATATCTACTGGAACCGGAAATCGGCTTTATGACCATTCTGCCAGTTAACAAGTGACTCAAAGTTCAAGGTCAGTAGTTCACCAAAAAGGCGATTAGTTGCCAACCTCGCAAGGGTCGGCGAAAGCTCAGACTTGTCAATCGCACCGGCAGATACACTGATATCTTTCGAAGCACTTTCTGCTATGTATACCAAAGTTCAGGGCCTCGGAAACAAAATAGCCGAGCTTCAATCTCGCCAAGCGTCGACGTCTACGGACCCGATACTAATAACTGAGACTTGGCTGAATGATGAAATCACGGAGACGGAGATCGCTCTACCTGGTATCTCCGTCCATTTTATCCGATCCACCGAATGTTGTCGATCTGAAGTAGGCGAAATGATCTGCGAAGTGGATGGCTCACTAGTCACTACTCTTCAACGACTGTTGTAATGATGAGCTGAACACTTTGGCTCGCAGTTTTGCTGACCATCAGCCCCATCCGATTCCCCTGGAGAGGTCACAGGTGCTGAGTGGTCTATCCCCACAGTTTCTTCTCTTCATCTGGACATCTGGCAGGAACTCCGCTTCTTGCAGCGTTAAAAAGTACCGGGCCCTGATGCCTTACCACCCACCCTATTTAAACATGGCGCCTACGCGCTGGTTAGAGAACTTACTACGTTGTTCCCAGAAGTCTGGCTAAAAAATGAGGTTCCATCATCTCGAGGTGAGTCGATAGTCGTCCCTCTTTTCAAAATGGGTCTGCACACAATGTGCTCCAACTAGAGGGGTATTAGCTTGGTTCCCGTCGTTTGGAAGGTCCTGGTGTCCATCATACTTCGAAGGCTATCTCCAATGCTTGAAGTGCTACAGCAGGAAGAACAGGATGGGTTCCGCCCTGACCGCGGCTGCATGGAGCAAGTCTTTACACTCCACAACGTGTACCAAAAACCAAAGATTGTAGTGGTTCTGGATCTCATTCGTGCTACCTTCCATACCGGTGACAGGTTTGCATTGTGGTACTGTTTGTTGAGCAATGGCGTCCCCGGGAAGTTCGTTGCCCTACTGCGGGCTATGTACAGTCTGAGCAAGGGTAGAGTTGGACTTACAGCAAGCTTTCGCCTTCCTTTGTTGTCATCATTGGAGTTAGACAAGGATGCCCTTTCTCCATATTCCTTTTCAATTTTGCCATTGAGGATGTCCCAAAAATGTTTTGGAAAATTTGCTGAGCCCTAGCGTTGAGCTTCCCATAGATAGCCGAGTTGTTGATTTGGACTACGCAGATGATATCGTCTTGCTGAGTGAGGGTCCATAGGCCGTCCGAATTGCAATCTACCGCTTGGTAATTATTGCCTCAAAGTATGGGATGGCTATCTCCCCATCCAAGTGCGAAGCTCTTTTGCAAGACTTTCAGATGCCTGTACCTGCACCCACTCTTGGTGGTGAGACACTGGAGGTTACAGAGAGTTTTGCCTATCTGGGTAGTCGCAGCACAGCCGTTGGAGCTATTGGAGAGGAGCTTTCGATGCGTAACTCAAGAGCTGGCTTCGATTTCTCTAACGTGACGTACTTGTGGCGCCGCCATGACATTCGTCTATCCATTAAAGGGCGGGTTTATTGTGCGACTGTCCGCGCTGTACTGTTGTACGGTTGCAGGACTTGACCTGTTCGTTCGTTAACCTGCTCCGTGTTTCTGTCTTTGAGCACCGTTGCTTACGGTCCATTGCCCGTGTGTGGTGGCTGCCACACGTAAGGAATGCGGAAGTTAGACAGCGTGTCTTGGGTGGAGGAAGCCACTTGCTTGAGGAGCTCGTCTTGCTGCGTTAGCTGCGGTGGCTTGGACACGTTCCGCGCACGCCCGCCCATCATCTTCCGTGTCTCGAGTTGTCCGCGCTTTCTGGACAAGACTAGAGGTGACGGTGCGGTGGACAAACTACAACATGGAGAAGCCGCATGAAAAAGTAGACTAATCCTTTGGCCGCTGTCGGTTGTTCTCGGCTCCTTGGTTGGGAGTACAGAGATACAGTGTCATTGGTTGGAGAACATAGAAGTCATGACTTAGGACCGACGTCAATAGCGGACGTGAGTAGCTCCGTGTTGCTGTGATTTCCCTTCCCTTCCCCATTAAAACAAACAAGAAGAAGAACAACATTTGTGTGAAAAACTACTTAAAAGGCTGCGTTTTTTCCTATTCGTATCCTGTGTTCCTCTTCCGCCATGATTCTGATGGCACAATATCTGTACCACACCTTGTGATATATATATATATATATATATATATATATATATTGGATTTATTTTATTTCAGCTTGTCGTTTAAAGTGAATGGATGTTGTTTGATATCCCTGGTATGGTTGCGTTTGATGTGTATGTTGACAAGGTGCCTACCTGTCTATTACCCACTACATCGTTCATACTGGCTCCAGGAGACAGTTGGTCGTTGCTGGAGGGGACGGGGTGCACGGTTCTTGTGGCCATGCTAGGCTCAAAGAGCGGTTCCATGCACTCAGTGTGGAGCGGACTACGGTCCAGCCACCGTCTTGTGTGCGCTTGATTCCCAAATACAGCGTGCTTGTGTTTGCCTGTGAAGGAGTGGGGGCCGGCTCCGTTGATGAAACGTGGTTCCCATCCGCATGCCTCCCGGTCTTATTCCTTTGGGTTTACACTGGATATGGGGTATGTGGTTGGAGCTGTGGGTGGTGCAGCGCAAGCCATCCATGGTCCCTCTGTAGGCGCAGGCGTCCTGTGGCTTGCCACAGTGACAGGCAAATCCGAAACCGGATGTCGCCAACCATATATATATATATATATATACGGTGCGCTGAGGCTGGTGGTGGCTGGATCCTGACAGATGATCTACCCACTGCTGCTACTGTTGCGTCATTGGCTCATGTCCTGGACGCCTCCTCGTGGCGACCGCTGGGTGGGAGCTCGGTTACCCGCTTCTCTCTGCTAAAATCCAGGACACCAACCGCATGAGTCCGTGAACTGATCATGACCGTGAACAGACGCATGTGTCTGCGCGTAAAGCACTCAGCATCGGGTGCTGGAACGTGCGCACATTACTGCACCGGAATTCCAATGAGCGCCCCGAGCGACGCACTGCGCTTGTCACGATAAGGCTGGCGCGTTACCGCATCGTTATTGCGGCGCTCAGTGAAACTCGGCTCGCTGAGCAAGGTAAGTTACATGAAGCAGGTGTTGGCTACACATTCTACTGGGTGGGCAACGCTGTCTCAGCATCACGTGATCATTGGGGTGGGATTTACGATATCCGATCGCCTCCGTGGCCAACTGCTGGGTGAACCAACAGGCATCAGCGCGCGACTGATGACTGTTCGCCTACGACTCGGGAGAGGTAAGTTTGCAACTTTAATAAGCACGTACGGTCCGACCATGTGTTATCCTGATGACACGCGTCATCTACACTCAGCTATACTCCGTGATACGGTCTTTGCCGAAGAGCGACCAACTATTTCTGCTGGGTGATTTCAACGCGCGAGTGACATGCATCGGTGTGGACAGATGTTATCGGTCCGCATGGCATTGGTTCAGCAAATGCGAACCGTGACAGGCTGCTCTCATTGTGTGCCACTCATGGCCTGACGATCACGAACACTCGGTTTGCACTGAGTGCGAGTGATATAGCAACTTGGACGCACCCACAGAGTGGTCACGCTCAACTGCTCAACTATGTCATCGTACGTCAGCGTGATGTGCGCATGACGTGTGTACTGAGTGGAGCTGAGTGTGGCACTGATCACAAATTGGTGCGCATCAAACTGTACATATATTTTCGTAAATCGATGTATTGCACTGCCGCCGTGAATCGGCGTAAAGTTAACATTCTCTCCCTCGGTACTGTGGCGAAACGTACTGAGCAGGAAGGCGATGGCTGCGCGCCTGCATAGTCACAGTGGGTGACCTGTGGCACCACATTCGCGACCAGGTGACAGCTGCTGCCGAGGAGACCATCGGGCGCGCAAACTGTAAGCGGCCTGCTTGGTTTGATGACAACAATGCGACGATTGGCACATTGGTGTCGGGGAACAATGCAGCATTTGCTGCACATGGGGCAGACCGCAGTGAATTGGAGAAGAGTCAGCTTAGCAAATTTCGATGGCGACTGACCCGAGAGCTCCGTCGCATTAAAAATGCATGGTGGACGGAGAAGGCGAAGCAGGATGGAATGCTACGCCGAACGCTGCCAACACAAGAAATTCTATGACTCCTTGAAGGCGGTGTATGGACCGCGACTGGAGCCGCTGAGGACGATGATCGATGGTAGTTCGGGCGATGCCTGCACACAGACTGCAGATCTGGCGGAAACACTTCGACTGCCTCTTGAACAACCGTTCATGGATCTACTGGCCTACTTTGAACGGCCTCAAGCATCACGATGTGAAGACGAGACTGGTGGACACGTCGACACTGGATGAGACGCAGAGAGCACTTGCTCAGCTGACAAACGACAAGTGTGATGGGGCCGACGGGATCCCGCCTGAAGTATTGAAACACAGCGGACCCGCGTTGGTGACTGCGCTGCCCCACTTGGTGCAACACGTATGGATTGAGGAGGACGTGCCTCCTGAGATGAAGGGTACCCTTGTGCTACCACTGTACAAGGGAAAGGTCGCAAGCAATGTTGCACGAATTAGCGTGGCATCAACTTGCTGAGTTATGTGGGCAAGGTGATTGCCCGAATCCTGCTCAACCGGATCGTCAGTCAGGTTGTGGAAACGAACATGGCGGAAGAGCAATGTGGATTCCGTTCGGGTCGCAGCACTATAGATATGGTGTTTGCGGCTAGTCAGTTGCAGAAGAAGTGCAGAGAAAGACACCGGCTGTTGTACCCGCTTTTTGTTGATTTCACCAAGGCAGTTGATACGGTGAACCCGCGAGGCATTGTGGCTGCTGTTGGGTAAGTTTGGTTGCCCATGTAACTTTGTACGTTTAATTGAATGTCTGCAGATTGGTATGGGAGCGAGGGTGCAGCTGAGTGGAGGGACCTCGGATGGCTTTGTAGTTGTCTCTGGTGTGAAGCAAGGCTGTGTCTTAGCTCCTGCCCTGTTTAATATATATCTTCATGCAATGATGTCTTGTGCTTTTGATGCCGCTTGTGCTTACGGTGTTTGTGTGGAGCACCGTATTGATGGTGGGTTGCTGAACATCCGCCGTTTCGGTGCGAGAACTCTAGTCTGTGAGATAACTATCCGTAGGTTGCAGTTTGCTGACGACTGTGCGTTGTTTTCACACAGCGCGGATGAGTTGCAGCACATGACTAGTGCTCTAGCTTCGACAGCGGCCAAATTCGGGCCTACCATCAAAAGAAGCAAAACTGTCTGTCTCTTTCAACCCTCACCGGAGGTGCAATCTTCAATATTGCCGCGAATCAGCATTGGTTCTGAATTATTGGAAACCACCTCCCGCTTCTGCTACCTTGAGAGTGTAATGTCGACTGATCAGCAGATACACAGTGAGCTGCGTATCTGCGTGTCGAAGGCAGCGGCGGCATTCGGGAAGCTAGTGTACCGAGTATGGAACAACCATCAGCTTACCATTGGCACGAAGCTGATGGTGTACAAATCCATGGTGCTGTCCCTCCTTCCATACGGCAGTGAAACGTGAACGATGTAACGGCGGGATGTGCGATATCTCGAGCAGTTCCAAAAGCAGTGTTTGCGACGGATTTTGCGCATCGGATGGGGCGACAGAGCTGCTGACACGGAAGTGTTGCGCCGAAGTGGGATGTATGCAGTGGACTGCATACTTTTGCTGAGACACCTTAGGTGGTTCGGTCATGTGTGGCGTATGGATTCAAAGCGGATACCGAAACAACTCTTATATGGTCAGCTGAGTGTTGGGTAACGGCCTGTGTGTGGTGAAACCACTTACGTTACCAGGATATGATTAAAGTGAGTACCTCACGTTCTAATCTTGACTGCAAGTCATGAGAATCGAAAGCGATTGATCGGCGCGCATGGCGCGATCTAATCACGAAGGCAGTTGCCGAAGTGCGGGAGAAAGACCTCATACATGCAGAGAAGAAGTGTCAAGTGCGGAAGCGGCAAGCACCGATGGGTTGTACTCCATCGACATCGAGCGCATGGTGCAGTCCCATATATGATCGAGAGTGCCTGCGTCAGGCAGTCCTAGTGAGCCATGAGCGAGGCCACTCAGGACCAATACCGAAGCGACGACAGGTCCTGCAGAGAACGTAGGCAAAACCAGCGCAACGTTTGTAGGTACGCCGCATTCGATTTACTAACCGCGTGCTTGCATGCTAAGTCTATTTATTTCAGGTGGTGGGTTTTCAATTTTGTTCTAATGCTTTTCTTTCTCATATAAATGTCTACCTGTACTCTCTTCCATAAACTTGCACACGTCGCTTAAGCCAGTGTAGTTAACTTCGATAACATTTCCGTGTTTGTGACATTTCCGTAAAATATACTTTCTGACCTCGTGAACTTATCTCGGATCCCTTTGTAAACAACTTATTTCATATGCTCATTAATTTAAGATTTATGTCACCGTTTCCCTATGCATTACTCGATTTATTTTCTTTGTTATCTTGCTCTCAAGTGATTGGCTGTTGCTTGATATCCCCGGTGTGGCTGCGCTTGATGTGCATGTTGACAGCGTGCCTACCTGTCTATTACCCACTACCTCGTCCATACTGGCTCTAGGAGACAGTGAGTAGTTGCTGGAGGGGACAGGGTGCACGGTCCTTGTGGCCGTTTTAGGATCACAGATTGGTTCCATGCACTTAATGTGGAGCGGACTATGGTCCAGCCACCGCCTTGTGTGCGCTTGATTCCCCAAGTACAAGGTGCGTGTGTTTGCCTGTGAAGGAGTGTTGGCCGGTTCCGTTGAGGAAACGTGGTTCCCATCCACATGCCTCCCGGTCTTATTCCTTCGGGTTTACACTGGATATGGGTGTGCGGTTGGAGCTGTGGGTGGTGCAGCGCAAGCCACGCATGGTCCCTCTGTAGGCGTAGGCGTCTTGTGGCTGGCCACAGTGACAGGCAAATTCGAAACCGGATGTCGCCAACCATATATATATATATATATATATATATATGACAGTCCTACGTGTAGATCGAGCTAGTAGGGGAGGTGGCGTAATTCTGTATACCACAGTGATCTACGTTTCTTAGTTGTTGGCGATCCAGAGCTTCAAGTTAAGGACTCACTTTGGTTGTGCCTGCAATGTGGTGATACATGTTAGATTTCCTCTTATATCGCACTCCTATATCTACATTAGTAATGGAGAGTCGTCTGCTTTCTGCACTAAAACCTTTTTGACTCAGCTTAACTCTCACTTTCTACATGTAGGGGACTTCATTTTACACGCGATGGGTATACCGGCCCCACCTGGCGAGCAGTTTAAAGCCAAAATACGAGAATTAGTCGCTAACCTTCCACTCCGTAACCACGTTATTTCTCCTAGGAGATCCAGGACAGGCGACAAGTCGTCCATTTTTGACCTCGTCTTCACCAGTCTGGAACTTATGGTCGTCAACGTGACAGTGAGTAGTCCCCTGGGGTGCGGTGATCATGCAACACTGCTTTTTCGCTACGTCTGCTAGGCTGAACAGTACAACAGGGATATAGAACAAAAGATCCGCATAGCAACACATCACAACATTTTATCCTACGTTTTTAAGGCCAAGGATTGTTCGTTTCTAGCAGAACAACCTCCTGATGTCGACTGGGGAAAGTTCGTCGATCAGTTCAACACTTTAGCAACAAACGTATCAGAGACTAGGACTATTAGCTTAAAAAGTGTAATGTCCTTCCTGAGAAGCAGGACGCGGAAAAGAATAGTCCAGAGAAGTTCACTTGTGAAAGCACACAAATCCGATTAAAACGCCGGAACCTGGCATGTCTATATAACTGTGCGAAACCACTGTGTCAAACTCACCTGCGAAGATAAACTGGAACACCAACAACATTTGACGGAGAAGTTCGGCTGTAATCCTAAGCTACTTTACAGGCATGTTAACAAAGTTCGCAAAGTACAACGTAGCATGCCACCACTAAACACCGGCCGTGGGTAAGCGTGAACTGGCCGAGAAGCAGCTAGTGCTCTTAGACATCAGTACTCTTGTACTTTTTAGCATGCATCGCCGTCTCACATCATTCTGATATATCAAATCACCGCCAGGTCTCAGATACATTTCCACCACAGCCGCGAATGTGCTAAAACGACTGATGTCACTACGCGAGTACAGTTCACCTAGTCCGGATAGCATACGCCCCAAGTCATTGATTGTAGATGCCAAGAGCTTGGTTGAACCATTATCTCAGATTTTCCAGCGCTCACTCGACGAGATACAGGTCCCAGCAATGTGGAAGCATGGAATAGTCACCCCCATTTACAAGGGAGGCAATCGTGCAGTGAACGCAAACTACCGGCCGATTACCTTTCTTCCTGTACTTGCAAGTCATGAAACCTGTCGTTGCGGATGCACTCATGGGATATTTATAAATGTGCCGTATCATGGTGCAAGAGCAGCGTGGATTCCGTCAAAATCGCCCAGGTACTACGAATCTTTTGCTAGTCCATGCTAGCTAGACGGAATTCGTCGCTGCTGGAGAAGGAGTCGACACTGCTTACCTTGATTTCTCGTTGGCATTTGATCATCTTGGTCATCGCATACTGCTTCACAAGCTTCGGAGTTACGGGATCGGTAACACCTGGATTCATTCATTCCTACTCCGACGCTTGAATGTGCGGGTTTGTAGCACCCTGTCCGACCCGGTAGCTGTTCACTGCTGCGTCCCTCAATACTCGGTACTAGGACTGGTATTCCTCGTGTTCATAAATGACCGTAGAGAAGTAATGTTTTTGAAATTTCTACTCTTTGCGGACGACGTCAAGATTTGGAGTGTAGTCAAACTAGCAGACGACCAAATAGTATTCCAGGGTGAGCTCGATGGGGCTTACGAACGGTCTACCCAGAACATGCTCGAGTTTAACTCTGCCAATTGTATACGCCACCAGAGCATTTACAAATATCGGCTGGGAGAACAAGTCCTGCAGTGCGCGTCTCATGAAAGTGATCTTAGAGTTCTCGGGTTCTCAAGGCAGGCTGAGATGGCGGTGAAAAAAGCAAGCCAACACTTAGGCCTACTACGGAGGGATTTTGGCTGGTTTGATTTTACCTTCTTTTCGCAAATGCTTAACACTTACGTGAGACCACAAGTTGATATGACATTCAGGTGTGGCACTTCTGCCGAAAGCCTGATCTCACTGCTCTTCTGAAGCCAAAACGGTGGGCGACAAAAATTGTCAAGGGCTTGTTCCACCTCCCTCACCAATAAGGACTAAAGACGCTAGGAGTTTTAGCGAACAATGTCGTCTTCTGAGAGGTGATCTGATAATCGTGTATCAAATTCTCGAGTATTATAAGCATCCATGCCGACCCTTATTGAAACGCAGCTACAACACCTCAGTGAGAGGCCACCATTTGAAGTTGCGGACACAGTATAGTCGATTGGAATGCCGCCGCAACTTTTTCTCATTTAGTGCATCCCAGCCGCGTTGTGTCATATCTGCTTCTACGTTATCCGAATCCAAATTTCGACTTGATGATACGTCACACCACTTGCAAATACATGATTTAACCCAAGTTACTGGGTCACACGACAACGTAACGTACACTGAAAATCTGCCGTAAGTCCAGTGCTACGCGCTTTTTTATTTTGATACAGCCATATTTGCTCTCATTCTTTACCTAGGAAAAATTATTATGCGTTTGTTTTTATATCCGTGATAAATCCATTGTTCTACTGTTGCAGCATCTGACAACTCCCACGACAGTTGTTGTTTTTCAGAATTGTCTGGACATGGACATGATACTGACGGTGCGTTTCGTCCTTAACACAAGCATAAACGGACCTCATTAAAGCATAAG
Source organism: Dicrocoelium dendriticum (assembly GCA_944474145.2). Taxonomy (NCBI): domain Eukaryota; kingdom Metazoa; phylum Platyhelminthes; class Trematoda; order Plagiorchiida; family Dicrocoeliidae; genus Dicrocoelium; species Dicrocoelium dendriticum. The sequence goes on from OX104064.1 coordinate 148,224,394, forward strand.
CTATGCTTTTGAAAGCTAGTTCCTTGAACCTAAGAAGCTGCTTGAGCTGCGGTGAAGAAATACGATCAGCACGGATGAATATGGTTTCTAGCGTTTAGCAGAGATCCTAAAATAAATTCAGATAACTTGTCACTCAGTCACATAATGTTGACACACCAATCGAAAAACAGAATAGAATTTGTGTAAACAACCATTTATCTCAGTCGCACTGCATTTGAAGAGATTGGTTCCATTTCCGTCTACGATCATGGCAGAGAGTGGGATCCTTGTGTTGTAGAGAGACAGGACAGTGTACTGCTATCTTCTTAGAAAAACGCCTGATCGTGTGCCAGTGGTACTTTGCAAACGGGTGCAGGTGAATTGTTATAACACAAATGCTTCAGAACGTGCCGGGATTCTGTCTTAGGCTTTTGCTGCTGAGCGGAACTGTCTCGCCAAGAATCTGTACTCTGGCAGCCGGATATGTTTGCTTAATGGCGGTCAACAGTCTTCTGTTCAGTAACTCGTAAGAGATATCCCCTTTTCCTTACAGTTGGTATTGTTTTAGGGTGATCACAAATGGCATAATGTCTTTTGATAAATGAAGTGGGATAGCCATTGGCTTGTAGTGTCGCGGGAATGAAATCCTTCTCAGCGTCTAACGTTTCTTGGCTGCAAATTCTTGCGGCGCGACAGTACAAACAGCGCACGAGATTTCGTTTGTATTTCATTGGCACATAAGTAAAAAAGTGCGTATCCTGGCCAACCAATGTCCTCTTCCGAAAGACCTTCTCAACCGACCCATCAGCTCGGCGACGTAATGACACCCAAAAGCGGGATTTTCCCCTTTTTTCTACCTCAAGGGAATTTTAACGATGAATGCGTACTGTTAAACTGGTAAAATTCCTGCAGGTTGTCATTTTGGAAGTTGTATATGATGGATGTATACGTCCTGGGATATTGATTGAGTTGAATACACGGCACTTTGAATCGTATCCCAGTCATCACATTTGCAAGCCTGGCGCTAAATTCCAAACACTTTTGAAGTTAGAAAACTCGGCGGACTACTTGCGTTTCCGTAACTCGTGTATTATGCTCATTTAGACCAAAGAAGGATTCCATTCACGTAGCACTACAAGCCAATGGCTATCCCACTTCATTTATCAAAAGACATTATGCCATTTGTGATCACCCTAAAACAATACCAACTGTAAGGAAAAGGGGATATCTCTTACGAGTTACTGAACAGAAGACTGTTGACCGCCATTAAGCAAACATATCCGGCTGCCAGAGTACAGATTCTTGGCGAGACAGTTCCGCTCAGCAGCAAAAGCCTAAGACAGAATCCCGGCACGTTCTGAAGCATTTGTGTTATAACAATTCACCTGCACCCGTTTGCAACGTACCACTGGCACACGACCAGGCGTTTTTCTAAGAAGATAGCAGTACACTGTCCTGCCTCTCTGCAACATGGCACGGTTAAGAATGTCCACAGCGCTATCCTTGAGCATCTGATTACTACTGTGCATCAGATTCGGACAGAAGACGGAATCAATGTGGTCTACACTGTGCCGAGATGCGTTCCAAAAGGACACAGGAAACGCATGCTGACCATTGCCGAAGTAACGACGATTAGACTATTACAACCTGACTTGTGCAATCATAGAACGTTAATACAAGATATCCGTTTGCCTTTGCGGTGACCAAGATTCTGTCCGTATGTGACAGAATCCCCGGCCTAACTGTGAGTGTTGTTCCCCCTCGGGCACTGCATTCTTGCTTTCGCTTTTTATCTATTTGCAGGCGCGAGACGCGGTGCCGTAAACTCTACCACCTGACTTCATTGACATAACTATCGATTGACTTCATTGACCCTATGTAAATTGTCATCTAACCACTATCACTCGAGCTCTAGTTAGCTTCCCCGTTTGCTTAATCTTCTTCATAAATGCCTGAGGGGAATTATCGTAAAGAGATTTCTCTTTGCAAGTCTCCTTCTTATCACTCACTTTTTTCCTTTAAATGGCCAAAAGTAATGACATCGTAACCCTCACGGGCAAAATGAATTCGCAAGTTATTCGTCTATCGGAATGAGAACAACGAAACGGAGTAGGTTGGAACCCGATACTTTTGGTAAGGATACTGGTGACTGATTACTTCAGCTGTGCCTCTATATCAGGACGTGTTCGCATTATGTTAATTAGTGACTGCGGAACAACAGGCAGCTCTGGGCTGAATTTGTTCACCGCTATTAGGAGGTATATATAAAGACATGATTTTCGTTTGATTTAGTGAAACTGCTTCACTTCTGACCATGCCCTCTGGTATGCATTTCTAAGACGCACCCATCTCGTCTCGGAGGTCTGATGAACTTTTAATGTACGTGCTGAGCAACCATATTCGTAGTCCACGAAGTGGCAATATCTAGCTTAAAAGTACAACCGCAATTTTCATTGACGGAGGAGGTGAGCAAACTGAACTTTGGAATCACCTTGAATGCACAGTGCAAAGAACACTCCAGATCGCGTACCCTCCCAGTTCGAATAAACTTAATAGTGGGTAGATATTAGGTTGTTCGGAAAGTACTTTCGCTTTTTCGTTTTATTTTATTAGTATTACTTTTTCACAACCAATATCACACTTAATCCGCATACTCATTATATATTTTGATAGATGATACAGCAAGGCTTGCTAGTGCAAAAGTTAGATTGATTCGACACAGTAGTTTTTGATGGGTGCCCTTTCTAATATGGGAAGAGAAAAGCAGCATTTTCGGCATGCTTCACTTTTTATTGTCGAAAAGGTAGAAATGCTGTCTAGGCAAGAAAAAATAATCGGAGGCGTATGGAGAAGATGTATTGACAGAACGCCAGTGCCAGGACTGGTTTGCAAATTTTCGACCCGGCAACTAATTGGTTGATTCATTACTTGATGCAAAACGGTGAATAACAACTCGTGAGATCTCTAAAAGTACAGTTGTCGAATTCGACCGTACATGATAAATGGAAATGCCTAGGTTTAATCCCGGGGCTCGACATATGTGTTCTTTAAGTTCTTACGGAAAGAAATGGGTGCCGTCGCGTTGACGTTTGTGATTTGCTTCTCAAACGTCAAGAAAATGATACATTTTCGAAGCGCAGCACCACTGAGGACGAGAAATGGGTTGTCTACAACAACGTTAAATGCAAGTGATCATGGAGTACAAACGTTAAACCGACTCAAATCACTTTGAAAGCCGATATTCATCACAGAAGGTGATTATCTGTTTGGTGAGATTTCAAAGGAATCGTTTTTTGAGCTTCTACCGGACAAAACAACAAACAAATCTGAGGTGTACAGTCATCAGCTGGACAAATTGAATGATTCACTTAAACGGAAAAGACCAGAATAATTCCCCAAAAATGGTTTAGTGTTCCACCAAGATAATGCGAGACCAAATACAAGTTTAATAACTCGCCAAAAGCTTTTACAGTTTGGATGGGATACTTTGTCACACCCGCCATTTGCTCTAGATCTGGCACCTACTGACTATTATTTGTTCCTTTCTCCACAAAATGTTTTGGGCCAAATAACGAGGGTGTCAAAAAGCACCTACAGAAGATTTTGCCAGCTAGGAATAAGCATCATCATCATTTTATACACGTTAGCTGCAGGTGAAAGACACCTCAGCTATTATGTCGCAAGACAAAAGACAGGAAGAAAAATACAGAGGCAGGCCGGCAGAGTAACCAGTAACGAATGGATATCGTTCTGGAGATCTAACAGTCAGCTATCGTGCCGCAAAAAGAGAGTTATATTACACCTAATGTATGTTATCGTGATTGGAAAAGGAGACTAAGCATGAGGGGGATAGACAAAGGAACTCCCAACATAAACGCCATTGGGGCCGGCTCCTAGACATAACAGCAAGTGTGCCCAACCAAAAGTGTTCATCGTCCGTATGACCACAACCCAGCAGTCGAGATGCACCAACCGACACCAACTTCAAAGTGACGGTTCTCATTTCGCTCGACCAAGTCATCGCTTGGCCTCTGCTCCTGCCTTTCCAACCGACCGCCCAGCGCGCAAACAATGCACCTCACGCGAGTCGGTGTGTTGGCATGCGCAACACGTGGTCCAGTCATCGGAGCCTGGTGCGCGATATAATGGTGCTGAGAGGTTCGCCAGCTCTTCCTGCACCAAATACGCGACGCCGAACACGCTCATTGATCACGCGGTGCTCTCACCAGACATAAGCTAAGCTGCGAAGGCAGCGATGGTCGAACGTGACTAGCCTCTTTATGTCTGTCGACCTGATGGGCCAGGTTCCACTACCGTATAACAGGGTTGAACGAACGGCTGCATTAGAAACTCTGCCCTTAGGGAGAGAGGGACGTCGCGTCTCCGCCACTGGTGGCGGAGATTTGCAAAAGCAATTAGAACTTCTGCTATAAGGTTCGTAATCACATCTTCGATTCCACGGGCGCTAATAAATCTGTCCAGGTACTTGAATTTCTGAACGACTTCTAGTTGATCACCATGGATCAGCGCGAGAGCGAGTCCCTGCCAATCTTGGAGAAGAACTTTTCATTTCGGCTTTTGACGGGAATCCAGTCGATCAGGGCAGCTTCAGCCCAGGGACTCCAAACAATGCTGACGCCAGCTTGACCTGCATTTGAAGCTGCGTCATCGCCAGGCATGCGCAATGAGAATGTGACGCAAGTGTCGGATGTGGTGGATCGCAGAGTAAGCACGGAGCTCGAATGTTGCAGGCGGGTTTCTGATAAACAGCAAATGTCGACCGAGAGGGTCTCGAGTGTTCGGGCAAGTTTTACCTGTTGACCAATCTGTAGCAAAGTGCGCAGGTTGAGGTATGCCAGTCTTAGCGAGGATCGAGGATTCCAAAGGGAAACGGATGAACTGACGTTGTCCGCTTGGTTGAACAGGGACTTGTCGGCTAGGTTGGAGCGACGCCCTGCGATTGTGTGTGAGTTGAAACTAGAAGATAAGCAACTATTAGAGCAAGGTGGGGGAGGGTCAAGAATTGGGGATTGAAAACGGGGGGTGAAATTGAAGTTGGAACAGGACGATAAGGGTGCAAAAGCGCAACAGGGAGGAAAAGAAAGCAGGAAAGCCTCAGCAGTAGCATCCAAACCCCATATCCACCCTGCTCGATGCAGCAAAGAAGAAACCTTTTATGAGCGTGGAATCATGCTACTGCCAGGAGGATGGCAAAAGGTATTGGACCAGAATGGACAATATACAATTCAATAAACTATTTATTCATTATAATATAGGCGTCCTTCATTTTCATACAAAAAGCGAAATAACTTTCTGAACAACCAGACAGTTGACAGCAGTCTGCTTTCAAGTGAATCCAAACCACTCACGTACGTCATGATGCTGGAATCACAGAACTTTACGCAAAATGAATCTATCATGGTCAAGCTGGCTTGGGCCTCAGTAGAGGTTGCACTGGCCCTATTTTTACTCTTCTACAGTTGCTTACACACTATGGTTCTCACAAAAGACTATCATGTTAGCTTACATGACTGCCTTCGATTTTGTCGATCGCGCCGGCACAAAATAGTGGAGATGCAGTAAACTGCGGTGAATTTCTCCTGGTTATACCTCTTTGTAGCATCTTATGCATTCGAGCATGCACCGCCCACGAAAGCTGTCCACAACTATAGGGCAGGACGGACAAGTTAGAATTCTGTCGTCCAAGTACGAAGGAAGCGCAGCGTGACACCAGACAATGGGAAGCAGATCTGTTCAGATAGTAGCGAACGAATAGAGTGTGCGCCAATGAATTCATACTGACAACAGTGGATGTGGGTGGCTACCGATCCCTGAGCAAACGAAGCAGACATTATGACAGTGGGTAGAAAGCCAAGTAACTGCGGCCCAAACGAGAGGACCACGATTGCACGGACCGGATGGACAACAAAATTAGTACGGCCTATCATGCACGATACCCGGCGTTGCATCAGACAGAGCAGGTGCGGGGTGGACCAAACATAGCAGATGAACATTAATTGTAACAAAGAAATTTAGGCGGACGGCATAGGAAGCGGCCATGAGAACCGGTCAGAAGAGCTGCAAGAACGGATGGATGCTATAAAATTTATATATGGCATAAATGCTCCTGAATTCAGCGTTTATCACAGCAGCATCCACATCAGATAGCCCTCTACATGCGGGAAAAGCACCAGATAACTGTTACAACCTGTCGAGACACATCCGTAGTGAGCATCTAAGCATGTGGAAGACTATCTGACCTGGAAGCTGCCACGATGAACTCTCGCCCAATTACATCGAAATACCATACTCATGAATACATACTTGATTCTTCCCAGGGTTTGCTTTGACTCTCGAAGTCCACATGACATCAGCTACCCAAGGAGACCATGGCCTTGTCAGGTATTTTTTTTACCTCCACAAGTTCGACTGCTTTGGATCCAAGGGACAACTTTCGTACCCCGACTGTTAATAACAGTAACTGACTTGGTTCCCACTGTTTCACTATGCGGTAAGATCTAGGACGTTTGGAACTCCCTATGGAATGAGGGTCATCTTATCACTGTAGTGAGGTATGGCAGGGGTAGCGATGCCCCGGAGTGCACGGTGTCGGCAGCAGTGGTGGAAATATCCGAAATGAATATTGCGACGGCCCACATAATCAAGCCCTAACCATGCAGTTTGAAAATAAGGAAATACAGTGTCCACAGTTTTAAGTGATTCTCAGTTCTGCCCTATCAATCTGAGTCGGAGACATCAGCAGTACAATGAACAACGAACAATGATTTATCACGGGATAAAAGCAAGTGCTTGACACGTCCCGTAGGATGGTAGCGGTGAATATGGTAAAATCAAAATATGTTTGGGTCATCTACCGAACATTTGCCGAGAGGAATACTTTGATAATTAACAAAAGTGCAAAATTAAAAAATCGAGCTTAAACGTTCAAAAAGACAATGGGGTGCAATGATCGTTGAGGTAAGGGAGTGAGAAAAGTAAAATATGTCCGCTCACTTAGGTCCATTTGGTTCATAAATCCTGTTGAAAAGCATGCTTGGCGTAATCCACAATACAGGAGTTTAGGTAACAAAATGCTGGGAGCTAAGAGCAACATCTAATCGTTTTTTGAAAACGTCCAAGGTAGGAGGGGATACAACTGAGTCTAGGAGTGTGTTCCAGGGCTGGCAAACCCGAAGGGAAAAGTAATTCCGTCGACAATCCAGACGGTTATATTGTTCCTTCAACTTAAGCAGTTACTCCTGAGCTGCGTGTTTTGGCTGAGTTTCAGCAAATGGTGGCATACGTGGTTGGGGTCACTCAGTATCTGATACGCTAATATGAGATCCCCGCGCAGCCTTCGATAGTGTACGCTGAAAATTCCCAGCAACTTCAGCCTTCGGTAGTAGGAGTGGTAGCGCATGCCATTTACATTCTTTGTTGCTCTTCGTTGTGGTGCCTCTTTCGCTTCTAGGTCGCGCTTCAACCAAGGTTCTTGATATCATCATCGACAAATAGGAAATCGGAAGTAATTGATCTCACCAAATCGTTAAAGAACACCAAGAATAGACGAGGTCCAAGAACCGAGCCTTGTGGTACTGCACATGCCACGTCGATGGCATCAGACAATGATCCTCGGACTGTCACCACTAGCCGTCGTTCCTGTAGAAAATTGCCAATCCAACTCAGGATTGGGTCACCAATGCTGTGATGCCGAAGCTTGTGAAGGATAATGCGATGGTTTAAGCGATCAAATACTTTTGAAAAGTCCAAGTAGATGACATCGACTCCTACTCCATCATCAACAGCTTCAGTCCAGCTATTACGTGCAATGAATAGGTTAGTATTACACGAATGCTTTTGATGAAAGCCATGTTGCTCTGGGGCTATTAAATTGTGGCTTTCCAAGTATTGCATCAGCGCATCTGCGATGATTGATTCCATCACTTTGGATAGTACGGGAAGTAGTGTTATTGGACGGTAGTTGGCAGGATCAGTGCGGCTACCTCCTTTATGAATAGGGGTGATGACCCCTCGCTTCCATACTGGTGGAATACGGTTCTCCTCTAGACATCGCTGATAGAAAATAGCCAGTGGTGCTGCTAGATCACTAGCTACTGCCTGTAGAGCCTTTGGTCGGATGTTGTCAGCTCCGGGAGAACTGTGGATACGCAAGCATAACAACTTCTTCAACACAGCTTCCGCAGTGAAGGTGATGTTTCCTAAACCAGTTGGTGGAGTATTGGAAATGTGGAGAATGTTTGGGCTCGTTACCTGCCGGAAAGTTTGGGAGTAATGAAGCCGTAGGAGATCAGCTGCTTCCATTCTGATCGCGTGCACCCATCAGCCATGACTAGCGCTGGAACCCCTGCTTCACATTTCGAAGGCCGTTAACGTGCCTGTACAGGAGTTTGCGGTTCGTGCAGAATCGCTTCACTAACTTCTGCTGATGAGTGACCTTGTCTTCGTGGATCAGTTTCACACAGAAGTTGCGATGTGTCGCGTATGCAGCCCAGGTTTCCGCGTTCGAACAGTCCTGGTGATCTCACCATGCCAAATCCCTCCGGAACATATATTTACGTGTTCTGCTCCTCAGAAATGACTTATGCTTGTTTTGGGGTCGGATGTACTTCTGTCTCGATGCCTGTGCAACCAGTGTGCTAAACGTCCTTGTAAAGGTTCCCCAGTCAACATCTGGGGGTATTCGGTTAAGAAAGTCCAAGGTGCATCTTTACCAAGCTTAGATAATACATTGTAGTGCGTGACAGTATGCACTTTTCACCCTCCTTTTCAGGGTACTCCGCATAGCATATATAGCCAAAGAATAGAGTAACATGATCACTAAGACCCAGTGATGTGCTTGTAACTATCCAGTCAACCATGAGTTCTTCGTTAGTTAGCACAAGATCCAGTATCGACGGCTTGTTAACAGTTCGAAATCTGGTGAGAGAGGTTACGTGGTTGTACGCACTGTAATTGTCCGCGCAACATAGGCGACGTGGAACACTTGGAATGCCAGTGGTCCTCTTATTTTTAGAGCAAAGCCACTCAAAGCGCTCACCTTGATGAGTGTACTTTGCGCCAGGGGTGACGCACGAACAGGTCAGAACACGCACACGAATTGAGAGTTGTTCAAACGCACCAATGTCGGGCGGTAGAGGCAGATAAAGGTTGTAACGCGCAGACTGTCGGGTTCAGCGATCAGTCGACTCGCAGTTGAACACACACACACACAAAGCGGCAGCGTGTGTTAATCGGCCTGCCTTAAGCGACGATGCAGGTGGAGCGCTGATAAGCCTCCCTAGGGCTGCTGAGTCGATGAACGGAGCAAACGGGCTGTAACTTTGTTATGCTGCAACTTGCAGGGATGGTTGCCGCGTAGTTGGGGAGTTCTCAGCTTCTTCTTCCGAATGAGACCAAAATCTTTTCCGAAAAACTGGTTTTATGTAGTTACACAAGTGGAATTCGGCAAAGAATATGCCGAAAACTGGGAACTGGGGCAAGAGTGTAATCCACACAGGTTAGATCCAAGAGTAGGGAAGCACTGAGTAGAGCTCGTCGAACTGGTTCGAATGAGCGCACGCACAATATTGTGTGGGGAGAATTAGAGTGGCCACAGAGGGCAAAGCCAGAGCCGAGTTAAAGTGCGGCCGCACGGTAGGTTTTCGCTTGCTTTGCTGTCACACAGGCACGACCAGTCGTGCGTTGTCTAAAGTTAATGTGATAGTTGTCCGGTTCGATACGAAGGCTCGAACCGGTGACAACCGAGTTGTAAGGCAGACTCATTGACCTTTCTGTCACCGACAGGCACCTGTCAAATTGATGCCTTCATCGAACGTTCTACAAGGCAGTTTTCCAATGAGAGACACTTCTTGTTAACCCGAAATCAGTTACCCTTCCAGTATATCTTAAGATAGGTTTTGTTTGTCTCTGCACCCAACAATCGTCGAGTAGTTTTCTGAATGTGATTTCTGACCACATGATGTTTCCCGGTGAGTTTCCACCTCCTCTAGCTGACTTGCTCTCCGTGCAACATGCTTTTGGCTCAGTCGTCTTACACTAAGGTTTTCTCGCACTTGGCAAGTTTGTTCCACACTATACAAATAGTAGCTAGCCATAACCAACACACTGGTTTTGTTGCTTCCATTAGCGTAAGAAAGGCTCGAAGTAGTGGAAATGGTTCCTGCTCCACCGATTAAATAGTCTTCCAGAACTCGTTGTGTGCTAGAAGAGAACCATGCATATGCTCGGCACATCGCGGCAGTCAACCTTAACTTGTACACCGTCTTGATTTGGTTGGTCCCATTTATTTTTGATACGGTCAATCTCGGAATGGTGCCAGAACTGTTATTTGACTCAACCGCTTTTTTGCCTATCCTGGACCTACCGGACGCTATTCCCTGAGCAAGTCACAACCAATGGGGTGCGTTAGCGTTGCAGTACCTCTCCTTTCCTCTTCAATAATCGAACCAAGCGGTTCGCTACTAGTTTCGCCTCGCACATTTCTTTTAAGCCAATTCCACTCGGTAATTGACTGACGAACTTAGAGCTTGTGATCGCTATACTGCTTTTGAGGTTACAACAAGTCTTTAATTAGCAGCTCTTGGATAGTCTGACGAAGGATGTTGAGGTCTGCTGTAAGCGCTCACCTATTCAACGGTGTAAGATGCGGTTGCAGACTGAGTCAACACCCCGCCGCTTTTCACAAGTGCGGAAAGCAACAGGAAGACATCTGACTTTTCAGTGATCTGAGTTTGTGTAACATCCATGGCGAGTATACATTCGAATTGCTTACTACGTGAAGCGTCAGACCCTATGCTATTGAGACTGATATTTATTGCCGACGTTTAAAGGTCCGATGAAATTGAGCCTTGCTGACTTATTGTACTTGTGAGATACCTTACCAGCACCATGATACTATGGTTTTTGGAATAACGGGACCTGTGGGGTACCAAGCAAATCTGGTTAGATTACCAACTGAGTGGTACCAAAGTCCTACATTTGATATCTGGTAGCAAACCACTGGATTACCCACCGAACTTAACCCCACTATGGTAATAATACTAAAAGTAACCGTAGTAATAATAGTAATAATAACGTGTCAGCTGTATGCCATAACGGCGCTTCTTTGTCGTGCCACCACAACCGGTCGCAAGCGGGCTGAGTATACTGTGAGGACGCCAACCCCCACACGGATTCGAACCAACGCCGCAAGAGTACGAGACAAGCTAATTACCTCTAGGCTACAGGCTGACTCCGACTATGGTGGTCAGGGTACATTCATCGCATGCACATATGCACCACTTAGTAATCTATTGTGCCATGGCTGTGGCCCCTCTCTGAACATCCTTACACTAAACGATACCCCTAATCATGTGTGTGGCGCAGTCCAAGACCTTGGTCTAAGATCATCTGCCTCATTCAGGTTTTTAGAACATGTTATATTCTTGCACGCTTCTGCCAGAAAAATGATCGTCTACATAAGGCGAACTCTTATTTTGAAAGATTCCTGGCTTCAAGCCTTTAAAATATGTGTTAGGCCGAAACTTGAGTACTGTACGATAGTGTATAGTAATCTGAGAAAAGCGGACGTCATAGCGCTAGAAAACATTCAACGATCATTCACAAAGAGGTTTTTGAACATGCCTAATACTATGACATAACGTGAGCTTCGCGAGGCGTTAAATTTGGGGCCGCTATGGCTAGGCAGAATTAGACTTAATCTGAGCCTTCTATACCGCTTACTATTCGGGTTAAACTTCACTGCTCAGCCATTACTCGAGTTTCAGCCTCGTATGCGCTATGAACTAAGAAACAGCGAGCGCACACTACAAATACAAAGGTCTCGCACAAAGCTCCGCTCAAATTTTTCTCCGTAAAATATGCGTTAATATGGAACAAACTTCCACTGAGTATTAGAAACTGCACTACCTATCCGCAGTTCAGATGCATGATTAATATTCACATGACTGTCGAAAATAGCTGGTCAACACTAAGCCAAACGGTGACTCTAGATGATTTGTATGAGAAAGGTCCTGGATAAATATGAAAGTCGCCATATCCTCTATTCGTTTCAATATTATAAGATTACCTACAATTCTTGGGTATGTGTTTATAAACGATCTCGCTTCTATCACTCTGTCTAATCAATTCTGTTTTCTCCTTTGACGCACTGGTTCGTAGTTGCACTACGGCTTTTCAAGCTGATGTCGCTGTACCATCGTCGTCACTCGCCAAGATTTTCCATCAAATTGTGATTGGCCTATCGGCAAGCGTTTGTATTCATTAGTATGTTTTTTAATTCCTCATACTTTATCTCCTTTTTTGTTTCATTGTTGGTCATGACAGGGTTGATCTCTTGTGGTGACGGATTGCAGCTTCCAAAATAAAAAGTATACCCATGCAAATCATATTGCTACTGACTCACTGGATTAAAACAAAAAAGTGCCACACTTGATTGATCCGCATGACGGAATGGGCTGAGGCTTCATCGCCTATAATGTCTGCATAAAACAGCCCTTAAAAAATTTGATACCCAGTCTGATGGCCTATTTACTATTTTGCCACACCGGCACAGAGCCAATTGGAGCATGGAAGTGCGGGTGAAACCCATCGTGGAAATATCTTGCATGGAAGCAAGTCCCCTGGGGACAGTTCCATGAATGACCGTATTACTTTACTTGAACTTTCCGTGAAATCTACATTTATTATTGTTCCCAGTTTCTCAAACTCTCTACTATTTTCAAACAGCAAATCCCTTAAAAAACCCATATGGAACCATTGAACAAAACACGTAAAATGAACTATATTATGCGATCACGTTGTACATGCCGATAAGACCACTCAATTGGTCTGTGCCTCGCAATGTCGAGGAATAAAACGTTTATTTTATTTTTTATTTTTAGTATTGTTGCAAATGTCTGATGAAACTTTACTGTGGACTCGGCGTGCAACATGAAGTTACCAAGCTAACAACCAAGTACAGCTGGAGTATGTGGGCTTTCTGAATAGGAAAACCGAGAAGGATCACATCAATGTGTCCAAGCCATTCTGAAATATCTTAGTGGAAGGGTTGATAGCATTGTTGCATTTACTTCTTTGCCGCTAGCGATCGGACTTACAATCTGTTTAATTTGACGTCTTTCTGATGCATTTTACTTGAATTCTCGCTCACTTATGTGTGCACTTTGACGCTCTCATTTCCACCCATAAAGTGAATTCCTGGATGCAAGCCATATCGGTTGAGCTTGCCGCGCGAATGCATTTGTAATGTACTTGAAGTAAATGAATTAAATAGTTCTGTCCAGGTGAATGGTAATAACGAACCAGACCACAGGATACAGAAGGCAGTCTTAAATCCTCTGGTCAGAATTCAATGGAAAGCATCGCGTGATCGTTACGCAATGCCAGTAGAACATCTTTACGTTTACCTGCGTTAGCACTAGCGTGGAAGTCTATGGGTACCAAAACATGAATTCTTGATGGTTCAATAAACGTCCATCTTTTGCTTACCTAGAGCCCACGTGTCGTGAGATAACCTGGCTAGCAAGGAAGGTAGTCAGAAAACGAACTTAAAGTAGCAAGACTTTTTGAGACCTATACTTTGTCTTACTGGCTTTATAAGGACCATGAAACTCCATACCAAAGGGCAATTTAAAGCTAAGAATATATGACAAATTCTTGACTCACTTGATTCTTTCTGTAACCCATTTGAGCGAGTTTCAGTATACGATAAGATAAGGCACCGGAATATCTAATTTTCTTATCATTTGTCCAGAATGTTTGGAGGTCAGATTGGAAAAACTGTTCCTCAAGCAACCCATCCAAGAAACGGTCACCGTATACACCTGGCTGCAGAAGAGTGTTAGTCACTGGGGATCGGAGGATGTCGAAAATCTGCGATGGGGAGCAAGTACCGGAGTAGGCGCTACAATGCTGTTTCATAAAAGGGTAAACAACATTATGTCCGTTCATCAACCCAATCGGAAAGTTTGACCTCTAGACCATGACTGAAGAATGCGGAGCACGGAACGTATGTATGTATGTATGTAATCTCAACAGTCTATTAACTAGACATAGAGCCAAGAAAACCATGGAAATCAGTGTATAAGAGACAGTCATTGCGTCATAATCGTCATGGCATGCTAGCTGAAGGTGGGCAAGACACTTCAGCTAATATGCCGCAAGAAAATGGCATATTTTGACAAAAATACAGAACAAAACATTTTTAGTTTGTTTGTCACACGCCGGTTTTTCTCTTTTTTTGTCATTTTCAATTTTTGCAGAATTAAACATGTGAATCAACACAACACTGTACACAATTCTTCCATTGATTCCGGTTGCGGGCCATGTCTTCAAGTGTCCTAAGCCATTGGCACTCGCCATCTTTGGGTCCCCATTCTGGAAGACGTACGGGTCCAACAGCGGCTAGACACGACATCAGCGATTTCATGTGCTGCCGCCAAGTGGAAGGCTGACCACCACGCGGTCGCTTCCAGCCAGGTTCTTGACGAGCGAATAGAGCGCGACGCGGTAGACGCTCAGGTGCCATGCGTAGGACATGACCGAGCCATCTTAACTGGCGCAACAAAACCAGTTTGTTGAAAGAAATACTTGCATTCCCCAAGACGCGACGTCGAACGTCATTACTATTAACTCGATGTTGACACCGAACACGAGCGATCCTCCTTAAGCAACCGTTATCGAACGCAGATAGACGACGCATGTCTTCCACGCGAATCGGCCAGGACTCGCTCCCGTACAACAATACTGAGCGAACGGACTCGCTGTAAACGCGGCCCTTTAGTGAGAATGAGACGTCGCGACGACGCCACAAGTGCCTCAGATTGACAAATGCTGATCGAGCTTTAGCGATACGAAGCGAAACTTCTTTGTTAATTGTGCCGTCAGCGGAAACACAGCTCCCAAGGTAGACGAAACTATCTACCTGTTCAAGTTGTGCACCTTGGAGAGTGAGCACGGGTGCAGGTGAAAGCCAATCCTTGAGCAGTACTTTACACTTCGATGGGGCGAAGCTCATGCCATACTTAGATGCTTCAACCGCCAAACGATCCAGAATGAGTTGCATACCCTGAGGATCGTCACCAAGTAAGGCGATATCATCAGCATAATCTAAGTCGGTCGCGCGCTCACCCGGTAGAAGCTCTAGGCCAAAATGTTGGAAACCTTCTAGGGCATTCGACAGAACGTCTTCGATTGCGAAGTTGAAGAGGAATGGGGACATAGGGCAGCCCTGTCGCACACCGCTATTGACAGTGAATTGCGAGGAAAGCTTGCCATAGACCCTCACTCTGCCGGATGTGTGAAGGTAAAGTGCTCGTAAGATGGCGATATATTTCTCTGGCACCCCGTTCTTTAGTAAGCAACGCCATAAAGCAGGTCGATCAACGGAGTCAAAAGCGGCACGTATGTCTAGGAATGCAACGATAGTGGGCCTGTGATAAATGTGGCGATGTTCAAGGAGTTGGCGGAGCGTGAAGATTTGATCCACGCATCCGCGGCCAGAACGGAAACCAGCTTGTTCTTCACGGTAGTACGATTCACGTACTAGGGATAGTCTACGAAGTAGAATGGATGCCAACAGCTTAAAGGCAACCGAAATAAGACTAATCCCGCGATGATTTGCACATGAAGTGCGAGCGCCTTTCTTGAAAATTGGGACAATAACTGATTCGCCCCAAGAGGGAGGCACTCTCTCTTCATGCCAAATTTTTGCGAACAGCGCGGTTAGCTGGTTAATGACTGCCACACCGCCATACTTGAATAGCTCCGGAGGAAGTCCGTCTAAGCCGGCAGCCTTGAAGCGCTTCAAGCGTCGAATCTCGAGGCAGACTTCCGCTTCGCTGGGTGGATTCAATGGGACTAGCCAAGGTGGACCGCAAGGTGTACTGCATGTACTGATGGATGGTGGAGGCCAGTTGAACTGCGAGTGAAAGTGCTCGGCCCAGCGGTCCATACGCCTCTGTTGGTTGGTGATCGGAGACTCATCCACCTCACAAATGACCTCACTGACACCAGGCTTCCTGAGGCCAGTGGACCGAATGAGTTGGAAAAGCCTGCGAGTGTTACCAGAGAGGGCAGCGGTCTCCATCTCTAAAGCACGCTCAGACCACCATGTCTCGCGATCCTTGCGGAGGCTTTGCTTAAGCAGCCGGTTGGTAGAACGGCGCCGCTCGTTGCAATCTGATTCCGCGGAGATATCTTTGCGGCGTTCGAAGAGCTCCAGAGAACGAGCAGAGATCCAAGACTTCAAAGGGCGTCGAGTTAGACCGCAGTATGACTGTCCGGAAATGGTCAGCGCTTTCCGTATACAAGTCCAGTGTTGTTCCACTTCTCGCGGTGGATTGCAACTGAGTGCATATGCCAGTGAAGACTGATAGCTCTCCTGGACAGAGGAATCAGTTAATCTGTTTACATCAATCTTGCGGTGCTTCGTGTTTCGGGATTTTCCAAAACACATACAGATTTTCGCGCAGACCAGAGCATGATCTGAATCAACGAAAGTGGACCAAAAGGATCTGCAGTCCAGTACGCTGCCGCGCCATCGGAAGCTAATCGCAAAGTGATCAATTTAAGACCAAGGTTGTGTTGGCGAAGGGGGACGCCAAGTTGCGGAACGTTTCTTCGTACGCCTGAAGCTAGTGCTCGAGAGAAACAGACGGTTGTCCTCGCACAATGTGAGAAGTCTCTCTCCGTTATCAGAGCGGTTCTCATCGAGCGCGTGATGACCACCAAGGTGGCGTTCGTATGGTAACAGGCGGCCAACCCGTGCATTAAAATCCCCAGCAAGGATAACGACATCCGACTTTTTAGCATTAGTCAAGAGCTGTTGTAGATCTCGGTAGAAATCGTCCTTGACCGAGTCGCTACTGCAGTCAGTTGGAGCGTATACAGAGATCACAAACAAGTTGCGTCTCTCTTCGCGGTGCCTGTTGATTCTACATGAACCCCGAAGCCGAACTGCACATAGTCGGCTGTTAATCGGGAACCAGTCCAGTAGTGTCGCCTCGGCCTTGCCACTCAGTGCTATACCTACACCAGCCAAACCCGCTGAGCTTGCTTCTGGATCTCCAGAAAGACGCAGGTGATATCTGGCTTCGTGGTCAGTGGGGGATGTCAATGTAAGCACAGTGCTGGGATCTTGCAATCGGGTTTCTGAAAGACAGCAGACATCAATGTCTAGGGAATCTAGGGTGCGCGCTAGACCGGCTTGCTGTCCAATCTGCATGAGTGTCCGAATGTTGAAGCACGCTAGACGGAACGAGGATTGGGGACGAAGGAGAGCCATAGGTTGAATTCCTTGATCTGCGGAGCAACCGGAATCGCAGCCAGATTGTTGAACAGATGAATCGGGTAACCGAAAGTGAGGATTGTTAGCAAACAAACAATTGGCGTGTGATGGAGTAGCGTGAAAGTGAGTAGCAGGAATAGTAGCTGATGAGTGCGTTGTGGTACAGTCCATGGTTTTGTGAGAGGGCGTGATACTACCCGGTTGCCCAAGCCGAAGTAGTGAGTTGACTTAAGGGACTCCACCCCGAGCCTTTGGCTAAATAACCTACCCGCAAGGCAGCGGGGCGAATTTAGGGAATCGCGCCCATTGGGAGGCGTTGACTGAATGATCAGCTCATGCGCCTTTGTTTGGTAGATTACCAAAAAGGGGCCCAATACTCCCCATGAAGATTATAACAAATGGCGAGGGAGAAAAGTGGAAATGTGATGAATTTTTCTGCCGAACAATTTCAAAAGCTGCTTTTTCAACAGCAAGCTCAAATGGAGGCGCAAATGAAAATGATTGAAAATCTGACAAAATGCTTGAGTTTGCAGACAACTGGAGCAGCGACGCGGGACACGCAGGCGAGTTCTGTTGATCTTCTCACGAACGCTATCACTGAATTCCATTATGATGCGGATTCTGGAAGCACTTTCGAAGCGTGGTTCAAGCGCTGGGAAGACATGTTCCAGACGGACTTCAGTCGTCAGGACGACTCCTGGAAAGTGCGATTGCTACTCCGCAAGCTCGGAATAAGTGAACATTCAAGGTTCATAGACCACATTTTGCCCAAACAGCCGAAGGATCTGACATTTGACGAAGCAGTGTCGCAGTTGAAAGAAATTTTTGGTGAGTCGGTGTCTTTGTTTAGTATTCGCTATCAATGCCTGAAAAATTGTCAAACAGGAAGCGGACGATTTTGGGGCCTTAGCTGACATGATTAACCGTGATTGTGAACGTTTCAAATTACGTTCTTTAACGGACGATCAGTTTAAGTGTCTCATTTTCGTCAGTGCTCTACAATCGCCCAGTGACGCTGAGATCCGAACGCGGCTTTTAGCTAAGCTGGAGCAGGACCCGGATCTGACCCTGAAGGCCCTCGTTAGCGAATGCAAACGACTACTCACTCTAAAGCACGACACTGCCATGGTCGAACGCAATGGTCTAGAATCACCAGATACCGTGCAACTTGTGAAAAAAGCCAGGACCGCTAACGCAAGCAAATCCTTCAAGAGGCCTACGAAGAAACCGCCCACAGCATGCTGGTCATGCGGCGAATGGCATTTCGCTCGCTTTTGTCCCTTCAAACATCATATTTGTCGAACGTGCCATAAGCGTGGGCATAAGGAGGAATGCTGCAGTCAAGTCCGGTCGAAGAAAGTGCAGAAGTCTCACCGAAGGGTTAATTCTAGAAGGGGCGGCGCTGAATCTCTCTCCATAGTCGCCGCATTCCAAAGCGAGTGTAAACCGAGACGACGATTCATCACTGTATTAATCAATGGTATCCCAACGAAACTGCAATTTGACACGGCCTCAGACATCACAATCATTTCCAGGCGCACATGGAATCACATAAAGAGGCCGAAGATGGTCGACTCTCAGAAAGTTGCACATAATGCATCCGGCGGTGTATTACACTTAGTCGGCGAACTCAATTGCAAGATTGCTTTCCAAGGTGTGGAGAAGTCGGGAACATGCTACATTTCGGACCGGCCGAATTTGAATCTTCTTGGCCTCGACTGGATTGAAAAGTTGAACCTCCTCGATGTTCCCTTGAATCAGATCTGCAACCGAGTTCGAGCAAGTCCAGACCCATCTGCAAAGTCCGTCGAAGACATGACACGTACCCTGAAGCGAAAATTTGCTTCTGTCTTTCAGGATGGCTTGGGCCACTGTACGAAATTCAAGGCAACACTGAACTTGCGACCAGGTGCTAAACCAGTGTTCAAGGCTAAAAGACCGGTACCATATGCAGCCATGTCAACCGTTGAGCAAGAGCTCGATCGACTGGAACGTGCCGGAGTCATCACAGCCGTCAACTACTCATCATGGGCCGCACCTATTGTCGCAGTGAAGAAAGCAAATGGCAAGGTACGCGTCTGTGCTGATTTTTCAACTGGCCTCAACGCCGCGCTGGACGACCATCAGTATCCCTTACCTGTACCGGAGGATATCTTTGCAAAGCTGAATGGTGGTAAGTACTTTGCAAAGCTTGATCTATCCGATGCTTATCTGCAAGTGGATGTTGACGAAGTCTCGAGGGAGTTGTTGACGATCAACACTCATCGTGGGCTATTCCAATACAACCGCTTGCCATTTGGTGTGAAAACGGCGCCAGCCATCTTCCAACAGTTGATGGACACCATGCTAGCGGGAGTTTCTGGGACCGCTGCATATCTGGACGATATCATAGTGATGGGTCGAACACCGGAAGAACTCTTCAACCGCTTGGATGAAGTGCTTGGTTGCATACAGTCGTACGGCTTCCGGATCCGTGAGGATAAATGCACATTTTTCACGCCGCTCATCAAATACCTCGGGTTTATCCTCGAAAAGGATGGACGTCGACCAGACCCGGAAAACATCGAAGCCATTAGAAAAATGCCTCCACCCACAGATCTACAGTCTCTGCGTTCCTTTTGTGGGCTCATCAGCCACTACAGCGCATTTTTGCCTGAGATGCACCGCTTGCGTGCCCCGTTAAACAAGCTCCTATCCAAAGGACAACCTTGGAACTGGACAGCAGAATGTCAGAATGCCTTCGAACGCGTCAAGTCACTGTTGTCTTCAAACTTGCTTTTGACACATTTCGATCCCTCCAAAGAGATCGTCCTAACCACAGATGCATCAAGCCATGGGATTGGTGCAGTAATTGCACACACGTACACCGATGGATCTCAAAAAGCAATCGCCCATGCCGCCAGAACCCTTACGAAGGCCGAGAAGAACTACAGTCAGATTGAGAAAGAAGCATTGGCCATAGTGTACGCGGTTAAGAAATTCCACAAAATGCTATACGGCCGCCGCTTCAAGCTTCTGACAGATCACAAACCCTTGCTCGCTATCTTTGGTTCGAAAAAGGGCATCCCGGCCTACACAGCCAACAGGCTACAACGTTGGGCTCTTACCTTAATGGGGTATGATTTCGAGATCCAATATCAGTCGACAGTTTCCATTGGCCAAGCAGATGCACTGTCACGCCTAATTGATACCCGTCAGCAAGAACATGAAGACACAATCATTGCCTCGGTGGAGATTGAACCAGACGTCAACTTTCTGGTAACTGATGCACTGCACTGTCTACCAGTTACCGCAGAAGCTGTGCGGACCGAAACACTTCGGGACCCAATACTCAAGAAGGTTACGCAGTTTCACAAAACAAGTTGGCCACGTTCCTGTCCATCCGCCGAGTTGCAACAGTATTTTCAGAGGAGACACTCACTCTCTATTGTAAACGATTGCATACTATTTTCGGAAAGAGTGGTCATCCCCAAGACACTTCAGGAGCGCCTTATTCGACAGTTCCACGCCGGGCATCCTGGAATCAACCGGATGAAGGCGCTTGCCCGCAGTTATGTATACTGGCCCTTAATGGACAAACAGTTGGAAGAAATAGCCAGACGCTGCCAAAAGTGTGCCGAAGTCTTGAAAGCGCCACCGAAAGCAGAACTCTGTTCATGGCCAATAGTTACTAAGCCGTGGTGCCGCATTCATGTCGACTTTGCAGGGCCGATCAACGGGAGAAGTTTCCTCATTATAGTCGACTCATACAGCAAGTGGCCAGAAGTATTTCTCATGGATAACACCACCACCAATGCCACCATATCGAAACTGCGCCAAGCCTTTAGCAGATTCGGCTGTCCTGAGACAATGGTCACTGACAATGGCTCACAGTTTACTTCAGCAGCGTTTAAGGAGTTTTGCAAGCAATGCGCCGTCCAGCACGTTCGCTCGCCGCCGTTTCACCCACAGTCGAATGGCCAGGCAGAAAGATTTGTCGACACATTCAAGCGAGCCCTCCAAAAATCAAAAGGGGAGGGACGTATAGAGGAGGTGGTTGACCGGTTCCTTTTCCTCTACCGATCAACACCGAATCCACAAGCACCAGACGGAGTCTCTCCAGCACAGGTTATGATGAACCGGAAGCTCCGCATGCCTTTCGACGCCATCCGACCGGGCTCGGAGTCCTCTGTTGGTGAAAGAAACCGCAGAATGGAACAGGAGTTTAACCGGCGGCATGGAGCAAAGAAGCGATCATTCACGCTTGGACAGAAGGTGCTAGTACGTGACTACCGGGATGGCCATGCGAAGTGGACGCCAGGGAGGGTCATAAGCAAGCGCGGAAACGTCATGTATGACGTGAAGGTGGGCGCACAGGTCTGGCCGCGGCATGCAAACCAGTTACGTCCCACATTGTGCCAGCCAGAACAAGAAAGGCCTACTGACCTCCCGTTCGATTTACTGGTGGAAACTTTCAACCTGCCGAAGGTAACAGTGGACGACTGCCCAAGGTCGAGCAACGAATCCAGAACAAGAACATCGGAACAAAGTTCTCGGGCGCTTCTGCCAAGGAGGTGGACCGACAGGCAGAGAACACCGTCCCGAAGACTGCAAGTTGATCCCAGGCTTTCCTCTTACACCTCGGAACATATCTCAGGAGGGGAGGTGTCCGGGAGAAAGTAAGAATTGCCTTGGAAATTCCCTATTTTAGCGATTAATCGATTATTAACGATTATCGCATCGATTTCGAACGTTCCTGAATGTTCTTCTTCTACACGTGATCAAAATCCACCTGACCTCTCGGGAAAAGATATGGGGAACCACTAACCTTGGCAGCTGACCTTCCAATTCTAGAAGTCGAAGGTCAGCAGAGACCTATAAATACAGCCAGGGTCCTCAGTCGTTGTACAGTGTTCGTTGGCTGCGATTAATACGTTATTTGTCAGGGTCATTGGCGTTCTGCTTTTTTCCTTCGGTTGGGCTAGAAGTTTTGCGGAGCAGTGAATTGTTATTTTTGGAGTTGCGTCTAGTGAGAAGATTATAACAAAGGCTTTGGATGAGGACCCTAATCGTTCTCCTGTCTAGGTCTGGGCGCCCTGGCAGTACCCCAGCCCACATACAACCATGACAATTTCTTCAAACATAAACTGCATCCTGCATCGGCCGTCGCGCAGATTATCAAGGGTCGCCTTATCTGCTGCATACAGCAGGGCGGATAAGCGAAAGCATGCTACTGCTGGCGCCTCCCTTCTTTCTTCTCCACCTTTTTCTCTTACTCCCATCCCGGCCCCCATTACTAACCTTCCTTCTATAATTCCCAGCTTAATTGACAGCAACCGAAGTGCTACTGGGGTAAAACCATCTGCAGCCACCATCCCACAGCACCTATCGGACGCCTATCGGCAAAAGTCCCTTATAAGGCCACGCTGTCCCGTTTCCATGACGACATTCAACGTCCGCACTCTAAGACAAACAGGTCAGCAGGCTGCACTCGCACGCACCTTGGACACACTGGGTGTTGATGTGTGTTGTGTGTCCGAAACTAGGATTAATGACCCTAACGGGGTTATTGAATTGACTGCACCCGGCTTATCCTCTCGTTATTGGTTGCACGCATCCGGAGACGCCGATGCAGCACTCACCGGTCAAGCTGGTGTAGGTATCATTCTCAGCTCCAAGGCTGAGTCATCGTTGGTTGATTGGATTCCGGTGAACAGCCGTTTATGTGCAGCCCGTTTGACGACATCAGCTAAGGTGAATTCGCGAAGTAGTACAAAACGCTGTTTGTTTGTGATTTCTGCTTATGCTCCCACGAATTGCAGTTCTAATGCAGTCAAAGACACTTTCTATCACGAACTAAACACGCTGCTACGCAATGCTACTAGTTCAGATATTATAGTACTTGCAGGGGATATGAACGCACAAGTAGGGCGTCTGAGCTCTTCAGAAGCTCAGTTGGGTGGTAAGTATGAACTTAACTCCGAACGGACTGACAACGGCTAGCGTCTGCTGCAACTGTGTGCGGAGCACCAGTTGTTTCTTACTAGCACTGCTTTTAGACACAGTGGGCGCCGAAGTGCCACTTGGCGTCCACCTGGAGCTGGTCAGCGATGGACCCAAATCGACCACATAGCCATAAGTTACAGGTGGCGCGGTTCCATTCTGGATTGCCGCTCGTACTGGAGTACCTGTGTCGACTCTGACCATGCCTTGGTGCGCTGTCGTTTCTCCATGAACTTTACCGGAAGGCGCACAAAGCGTCTCCCCCCGATTGGCAACGGAGAAATTGTCCCAGCCCTCTGTCAGGCAAGCCTATCAAGAAGCACTGCATAGCGAACTCTCGCTGTCTTGTCCTAATGATACTGAACTTCAGTGGAATAGGATCTCGGCCACTATGCACGACGCAGGAGCATCTGCTTGTGGCACTATCAGTCGTCATCGCACCAGTCACTGGATATCCGAGAGGTCCGTGAACCTTTTGGAAGCTAGAAGGCACCTCCCGGCTGGTTCTGAACACAATGTGACCAGACGGGCTATTAGGTGTGAACTAAAGCGGAGCCTACGTGCTGACAAGGAAGCCTGGTGGACCAGTCGGGCTCAAGAAATGGAGGAGGCAGGAGCAGTAGGCAATTACCGCAAGCTCTTCCAGCTAATACGCACCACTGGTCCGAGAAAACCAGGCGTCAGTGAGACAATCAGGGGCAGCGCGGGTACGCTGATACACAATAAGGAGCGCCGTATGGCTCGTTGGGCTGAGTACTTTGAACATCAATTCAGCTGGCCCCCTGCTCCCGGACCTCTTCCTACTCAGGTGATGCAGGACGAGCCATGGACGGTTAGTTTAGAGCCTCCGTCGGAGGCTGAGGTCCGAAACGCGATCACAGCCCTTAATCGTTTTCGTGCCGCTGGCCCGGATTCCCTCACACCTGCACTATTTAAGGATGGAGGTGAGGTCCTCTGCAAAGCACTGACCTCCCTATTCGAACGTATCTGGAACGAAGAGAGTGTGCCAGCTAATTGGAGCGAATCGATTATAGTGGCAATATACAAGAAGGACAGTCGCACAGACTGTGCGAACCACAGGGGTATTAGCCTAACGCCAGTTGTGACAGAATTACTGTCCTCGATTATCGTTCGTCGCTTCACTGCAGAACGGGAATCTCGAATTGGAGAAGAGCAGGCCGGTTTTCGCCCAGGACGTGGCTGTATAGACCATATATTCACTTTGCGACAGGTGCTAGAGCAGCGCCACGCATACCGCAGACCGACAATAGCTGTGTTCCTCGATTTCAAGAGTGCGTTCGATTCAGTCGATCGATCGATTCTGTTCGAAATACTTGCGCGGAAAGGTGTTCCCACGAAATATGTGAACATCCTACGTGCTCTATACTCGAACACTAGAGGCCGCGTCAGGGTCTATGGTGCCCTATCGGATAGCTTTTCGACTACAAGTGGCGTTCGACAGGGTTGCCCGATTTCCCCACTTTTGTTCAATTTCGTCGTGGATTCTATCATGGAATGTTCCCTTGCGGAATCTCACGATGTAGGTGTTGAAGTGCTGCCTGGTGAACGGTTAGTTGATCTAGATTATGCGGACGATATCGTCTTACTTTTCGATAATGTTGAGGCGGCACAATCAACCCTGAATAGCCTATCCAGAGTGGTCCCATTATTTGGTATGCACTTCGCACCTTCAAAGTGCAAAGTGTTGCTGCAGGACCACCAGCCACTCGATGACCCCTTGACGCTTGCTAACGAGGAACTCGAGGTGGTTGATCAATTCACTTATCTTGGCAGCTGCATCAGC
>OX104064.1:148249966-148337705 GCA_944474145.2 Dicrocoelium dendriticum
TAACTCGTCTGATTTTCACTTTTCATTTTCCGGTTTAATCTCGCTGGCTCGCTATTTTGCTCGCTATGGAAACTGATCGCGTAGATTCTGACGTTCAGATCGGCACAGTTACGCTTCCGATCGCACCTTTTCACGAGACTAATCCTAAGTCTTGGTTTGGTCAGCTAGAGTCGCAATTTGCTTTGCGTGGTATTAGGTCCGAAAAGACCAAGTTCCACCTTGTCGTTTCCGCGCTTCCGCTAAATGTCATCGATGACATTGATGACATTCTAGATCTTCCTGACAACCAAAAAACTTAAGATGCAGTCAAGACAGCTGTTCTGAGAAGAACAGGCTTATCCGATCGACAACGAGTTACGAAACTCCTCAACGGAACCGATCTTGACGATCTTAAGCCGTCTCAGCTGCTTCGAAAAATGCAGAGCCTAGCTAAACCCACTTAGATAGATGATTCTTTTCTTCGGGAAATGTGGTTGCAACGACTTCCGCGCGAGATGCTACACATCCTCTGTGCTAGTGAGTATGCACCTTTATCCAAACTGGCCGATACAGCCGACCGAATTTGGGAGTCGTACGGCCAGGTTTCGCAGGTCCAGACGAAACCGGACGACGATATCGCCACGCTTAAATCCCAGATGGCAACATTGACTCGACAATTCGCAGACTTTTCGGCCTCCGGAGATAACCGCTGTAAATGCTCTAGGAGCCGTTCGCGTTCACGTTCGAACTCTCTTTCGCGATCACCGAATAGAAACGGTTACTGTTGGTACCACGAACAATTCGGCCAGCAAGCTAAATCATGTCGCCCGCCCTGTTCCTTCAAACGACAGCAGCAGGGAAACGGGCGGACCAGCACGTAGGGGCGACAGACGTAGCTGGTCAACGCAGTCGCCTTTTCTTCGTCACCGATCGTAGAACCGGAGTTCGCTATCTCGTCGATACTGGCGCAGAAGTCAGCGTTCTCGCGCGTGATCCAAACGACCCGACCGAAAAGGTGACTAGCTCATTGCGAGCAGCTAACGGGACCATTATCCGCGTATATGGTCAACGCTCGCGCACACTAAATCTCAGCCTCCGACGCGCTTTCAAATGGATATTCCTCGTTGCGGATGTTCAAACGCCTATCCTTGGTCTCGACTTCTTACGTTATTACGACCTACTCGTCGACGTTAAGTGACACCGTCTAGTCGACCGCCTTACGTACCTCGCAGTCATTGGGACTTTGACCGACACCGCGTCAATCAGTCCCGTGTACGAGACTCAACTTAGTTCACCCGTCGGGCAAACGCAGCTCGATAGTTTTCCACAGGCCTTCCGTCCTGCCGTCCCGTTGCCTTCCGCAACCGATGCCGCGACACACCACATCGTTACGAAAGGTCCGACTGTATTCGCAAAAGCCAGGCGCATGATCCCCGACAAGCTCAAAATTGCACGCTCCGAATTCGAGCACATGCTAGACTTAGGCATTATTCGCCCGTCTAAGAGCCCGTGGGCGTCGCCTCTACACATGGTGCCTAAAACGTCAGGAGACTGGCGTCCATGTGGCGACTATCGCGCTCTTAATAACGCTACCGTCCCCGACCGCTATCCCATTCCGCACATTCAGGACATCACGGCTAGCCTACGTGGCGCCCGTGTGTTCTCGAAGATCGATCTGGTTCGCGCTTACCACCAGATTCCTGTAGCCGAGGATGACATTCCGAAAACCGCAGTCATCACGCCTTTCGGACTTTTCGAATTCTTGCGAATGCCCTTCGGTCTTCGCAACACAGCTCAGACTTTTCAACGCTTCATAGACTCTGTTACGAGAGGTCTCGACTTTGTTTATCCTTATATAGACGACATCTTCGTAGCTAGTTCTTCCGAAGAACAGCACGCGGAGCACCTCAAGATGCTTTTCGAGAGGTTAGCCTCTAATAGTATTACTGTCAACGCTGACAAATGCATCTTTCAGCAACCATCTATCGAATTGACCAGCATGGCATACGGCCGCTCGAAGACCGAGTCAGTGCTATTAAGGACTTTCCCGTTCCGACTACTTTGGCCGCCATCCGCCGTTTTAGTGGGATGATAAACTACTACCGTCGATTTCTGCCACGTTGTGCCGACTTGCTCAGTTCATTGACCGACTTACTTCGTGGACGCAAGAACGGCAACGTCGAGTTGACGCCCGCTGCAACCGAAGCCTTCAAGGCCTGCAAAGGGTCCTTGGCTGAAGCCGTTATGCTTCAACATTTCGACCCCAAAGCTCCACTCAGCATTGCAATCGATGCATCGGACACCGCCATTGGCGCCGTCCTGCAGCAATTCACTGAGGGATGCTGGAAACCGCTCGCTTTCTACGCCCGACGCTTACAACCGGCAGAAGTCAAGTACAGCACGTTCAGCCGCGAACTGCTGGCAGTTTATTCTACCGTCCGACATTTCAGGCACGTCTTAGAAGGTAATTCGTTCGTTATCTTCACCGCTCATAAGCCGCTTATTTACGCTTTTCGAAATCAATCAGCTCGACACTCGCCACGTGAGGTTCGTCAGCTGGATTTCGTGGCTCCATTTTCTACTGACCTCCGACACATTTCAGGTCAGAATAACGTCGTTGCTGACGCTCTTTCGCGCGTCTCCGCAATCCACACCGCTGGCCAGGCAATCGACTTATCTGCCATGGCTACCGCGCAACTAACCGACACTGACTGTCAGAACGTCAAACAAGATTCTTCGCTACGACTCACATCGCATCCACTGCCGTCATCTGATGGCACAATCTTGTGCGATACATCTACTGGACGACCTCGACCCGTCGTTCCAGAAACCTTTCGACGTCTAGTTTGCGACACACTTCATAACATCGCTCATCCAGGCATCCGAGCCACGATCAAGCTCATATCCGAGAGATACGTTTGGCTCGGAATGCAACGCGATCTTAAGCGCTGGGCACGCGGTTGTCTAACGTGTCAGCAGGCCAAGATACAGCGGCACGTGTCCGCTCCGCTTGGTCGTTTTCCGCAAGTCTCAGCTCGCCTCGCCCATGTCCATCTCGACATAGTTGGACCCTTGGCACCATCCAGAGGAATGGTCTACATTCTGACCATGATCGACCGATACACCCGTTGGCCCGAGGCCGTACCTATACCCGACATATCCGTGGACACCGTAACGCGCGCTTTCGTTGAGCGCTGGGTCGCTTCACATGGCTGTCCAGCCACCGTGACTACCGACCGCGGTCCGCAGTTCGAATCCTCGACCTTCAACGATCTTCTCAAAGTCCTCGGATGTCAACGCATCCGGACTACCGCCTATCACCCGCAATCCAACGGCATGGTGGAACGTTTCTACCGACAGCTGAAGGCCTCACTTAGTGCCGCTAATGCATTAAGCTGGACCGAAGCACTGCCTTTGATACTACTTGGCATCCGCTCAGCTCTTAAAGCTGATTTGCACACGTCCAGCGCCGAACTGGTATATGGACAACCTCTTCGACTACCTGGGGACTTCTTTTCTGGAAACCCCAGAACACCCCGCTACGACACGAATTACGCTCGGCAGTTAGCCACGAGCATGCGCCATATCAAAGTAACCGAAGTGCGAGAACAACGACGTAAATCGTTCGTTCCACAAGATCTACTGCATTGCGCTTACGTTTTCTTTCGAGTCGATGGTCTATGCAGACCACTCGAACGACCCTACGAAGGTCCATTTAAGGTTCGTAAACGTAAGGACCGCGTATTCGTTATCGACCGCCACGGTAAAAGTGAAACTGTCTCTATCGACCGTCTCAAGGTTGCCCATGTGGAACCTGAGATCGACGATGACTCCCGTCCACCTTCGGACGAGTCAACGCAGCGTATGGTCGACGACACGCCTACTTCCGATGCTACAAAGCATTCTCCGACTAACCCTTCCGACTCAGTTCCTTCCGATTCTATCGAGCCGAAAGATTCCTCATCCGACAAAACTGCTGGATCGATAACGCCTCCGACCGAACGTCCGAAATCAACTAGGTCAGGTAGGCGGGTTCATTGGCCAGCGCGATTAAAAGATTAGTCTTCTTTTCATGCTTCCTTTGCCGCTTCCTTTTTGCTTGTGGCCTAACCCGCCCAACAGAACAGCAGTTTTGAAGACCCAAAAAAAGTTGCAAAGCGTTTTGAAAACCCCAAAAACCGCAAAAACGTTTTGAAAACCTAAAAAAGAGAAAATCGTTTTGAAAACACAAAATGGTTCTCGCTTTATTCGTTTATCGCACGCGGTAAGTGCTATCGCCTTTTGTTAGCTCTGTCGCTCGCACCTGTTTGACACTCCGCGTTTCCGCTTCTTTTTCATATCCCCGACACGGGGACGTTCAACGACAATCGAACATTACGTTTTCGGACACTACGTGCTCAAACATCATGTGCTGTGACACTACGCACTCGAACGCTACGAACATTTCCCCCCATTTTGTGTTTTTGGCACCTGTAGGGAGGACACGGGTGGGAGCCCCCTAGCGTCCGATCGCATTGGTTCTCCCCGAGCAGCTGCATCAGGTTCCACCGCCTGGTCTCGCAGAAGGCTGGCCGGCGACGGACAGTCCTCACGTAGATCGAAGGGTCACCTACGGTTCCCTTCTAAGAGGGGGGCTGTGTAGTGACCTGGAGATTCCCCTGTTTGGCTGCCGCATGCTGCGTAAAATATTACAAAATCACAAAATTATATTTTCTCGATGAACATAGCATCCACCTTCGAACGGCGCGACGCTCATCGGCTCCGCGGCCATCTTTGCTCTCCGCGCACGCGACCACACCTTTCCCCTAGCTAGCTATCTTCCGGTGCCTTATTTTTAGCACTAGATAGCGTTTCGCCCCACTTAATAAATTTTTCCTAATGTTACTTTTGGTGTTCTCCACTCATCGGAGGTTGACCTATATTTGCGTATTGGTTCTAAAGCGTACCGATCCAGCTTCTCGCTTTAGAGGTCTAAAATAACCAAGGAAAGGTAAAGCGAAGGTAAGAATTTCATTAAAATCTTGGTACGTGTCCTAAAGAGACGCTGCTGATGTGAAACTCTACGCTATCATGCGCTTTCCCAGGTTATGGGTAGGGGAATCTCATTTGTTTGCCAGCAACTTTGAATAAATTACGTTTGTTTTTCAGCTCAGCCAAAATAACCATGTCTGTCAGTCGGGTGGAAGTCGGTGAGAGTTAAACATCCAGTTTCGATCACTTATTTCCATTATCCAAGTCATGAGAGCATGTGTGGTGCCGAGATATCAAACCGGTGCACAATGGTGGGTGGATAGATGAATTAGAGACCACCAACCGGTGTCTGAACGAGACGTTCCAACGGAAATGTTTTATGAGCCCCATCGTTATCAACGACTTCCGGGACTAATAGAAAATTTCCGGTTCAAAACGCGCATCTTCACCTTCATATCACAACAAAACAGAGTCTAACATTTTGCCACTTCCGCGTAATTCAGGGTGTATGTATTAGATCCCTCAACCTAACCCATAGTCGTTCCATTCAGGGGTTTTATTTCCTACTTTTTCCTGTTGAAGTATTGTTGATAAGGGTGCTCGTGTATCAGCGACGAATGAAGGCAGCTAGAACCAGTTCACCTCAATGTACGGATGATAACGGATTAACTGTACGGAACTGACCTTCACTTCCATAGTGCTTACATGGTGCATCCATAAAGTTGGGTAATATTATGTGATACGAATCTTGGTTTTAGACTCCTAACAGCCCACAAAGTAACGCAATCATTTCTTACTTGTGTGTCAGGTCTCTAAAGCCTGAAGATCTGGGTGGGAACAGCTGAGTGAACCCACTTCCTCAACCTGCGCTCTAAAAGTCTACGGACAAATGATTTGATGAAGTGCTTTTCCCTTGACCTGGTTGCTATGCACGGGATGACCTAAACTACGTTGCAATACACCAACAGTAAAGTTGCCTACTTCACGTCGGTTCACAAATTCATCTTCAGTGAACTTTATTCATTTTGAATCCCCGATACCAAGCCTGTTTAGGCGGTTATTCTAGCCTTATCGGTAAGCTTTACAGGTCCAATTGTTCGCCACCAAATTCTGCTGGCATACTTTACCTCGTATCAAATCCCGACTTCAGGCTGGCAGTCTTTAGGATTAGGAGATCATACAGCTCGGATTATAAGTAAGGCCTGCTCGCACTGTTGGAACTATCACATTTAATATTTGTTATCTCAGTAAAATCCACTTAAAGGACTCCGTACGACGATATCACAGATTTCATCGTATGCAAGTTCGGATGGCACATTTGTACAACTGTTGTCCAGAGATGCAATGACCACACCATTAGTCATACCTGTGTAAAGACTAAGTTAAGCATATGCACCACGGTTGAGCAATACCACTGAGTTCTGAATAACAGCCAACGCTACGTTGAGCAAAAAGTGAAGTGCACTTGGAAAAGTAACAAGTTTGTAACATCAGATATCTTAATAACAATATAATTCATAGACTGCGCATGCTTTGGGTGACCCAACATAACTTCTGTACTTGGTCTGAACAGGTCGTCTCTCCCCAGTTCTTTTCCATCGTAAGACCAAGAAATAAAAAATGTCATCTGTACGCCGTAACGGCGCTTCGCTACCGAGCGACCACCACCAGTCGCGCGCGGGCTGAGTATACCGCGAGGACGCCCATTACTACGCGGATTCGAACCGGGGACCTTATGGTTGCAAACCAGAAGCGCAGAGCACTCGATCACCCGCCGACTCACCCGCCACGAAGCACAGAAGATCGAACGGGTCCAACGTATTGATGCCAGGCTCCTTCTAAATTCAGGAAAATTATCGCACGAAGACCGGTGTGAGAAACCGGGGCTCTACACCTTGTCTTATCATCGGGTGTGAGTCGATTTCATCATGACCCACGGTATGGTACATCTCGGTGACTTCCCCATGTTGAGGACGCTGCTTCACTTGGGAACGCCATGCAGCAAACATGGACACCGGTACAAGCTTCTGGTGCCGGATATAAAACGATCACCACCCTTGTGCTCCGAACGGAAAGTGGTAAGTATTTGAAACAGTCTACCAGAACAAGTGGTGGAGGCCAAAGCTGTGCAGCAGTTCAGGACGTTGGATTTACATTTCACTACTATTCGATTCGGAGAGCGACTGCACCCTAGCAAGGGCATCGTGCATTTTTCAACCCTGCGAAACTGTCAGTCATGTATTTTAATATGTTACATAGGAACTTAAAAAACGATTAGCTTATCACCTATTATAGACACTTTTATAACATTTTTGGCTATATTGTGACGGAGT
The DNA here is from genome assembly GCA_944474145.2 of Dicrocoelium dendriticum. Lineage (NCBI taxonomy): Eukaryota > Metazoa > Platyhelminthes > Trematoda > Plagiorchiida > Dicrocoeliidae > Dicrocoelium > Dicrocoelium dendriticum. Next base: position 148,257,250 of record OX104064.1, read on the forward strand.
TGTACAGATTTAACTTTCAGTTTGCTCCCATATACCGTATTCAGTATTACCTCACAGTCCAATGAGATACTTCATAGGCCATAGCAGGGATAGCACATAGCGAAGTCACAGCGTTTTCCAGACAGCGGGTCTATCAGATAACTAGACGTCGGAGTGAAATCCATCAATACGCGAGTCAACTGAGCTTGGACCTGAAGGCCGTTGTGACAGGCTGCTTGTGAAGAATTTCAATAGGCCTTCTGATGCCTACGCATGGCAAATCCGACATGCTAGTGATGGGCTTATATCAACCATCAGCTACTATAGTGCAGTTAATGAGTTAGCTAAGGTCTTCAGTTAAAATGAGCGTCTGGTAATGGAAATGTATATGAACCTTACCAATAAAACCAAGATAAGGGGAGAAGAGGTGAGTACCCGTATCAAAACTGTTGTGACCAGATTGCTCGTTGTGAAAACAAAGGATGTCGGCACACAGTCAGTAAATATGGTCACATTTCGGCAGATGGGAATACGAATCTTGCATCAGTCGAACGCTTAGTGTTAAAGACCCAAAAAGCCCATCGTATTGTCATGACAAAAACTGACATGGGTAAAACAACGGTTGTAGCGTGTAATGTGAAATAGTTCGTAAAATCGGAGAGGTAGTTGGTTACGGTCTCATGCGTTCGACCCCATTTGCATCCTGATATTAGCAACGAGCCCTGTACTATGAAGAACAAGTTGTGCTAAGATAGGTGGTAGGGTATTTAATCGAAATCTCTCCTTCTAGCTAGCATTTATGGACTGCCAAAGATACACAAGTCCGACTTCTCCATCCGGTTCACAGTGGATGGAATCGCGAGTCATCTGGCGAAGCACTGCAATCTTTAACTGACAGAACGGAGTGTATTCGTAGGAAAATCTTCACCTTAAGACTTTTACCATCGAACGCTACAAAGTAATGATCAGATTCGATGTACTCAAAAGAACGTTAAGAATAGCGTGGTTATACAAGTGAGGAAAACAAATAAGGTGGCAAGACAAATACTACAGTTGACCAACTGGTCGAGGATGTAGGGTTACTTTCAGGAAAGATTTATCGGAAAATTCAGACACAAACTTTACGATCAAGAATAGGGCCTCGACATGGCATCTCTAATACCAGCACATAGAAGTCTTCGAGAGGAACTACCAAATTTTTCTTGTGCGCCAAGAACTTGGTGGTGCTACTGATATCATGAAATGTGCTTGGAACCAATCGAAAAGTCATCGTTTCAGAAAGCTTTTTGTACAACTGGTTGACGTATTTGTTGGATGAGCTTTCACTTTTGGCACAAAAACTTGCTCAGCCATGGGAGCATTAAGTAGAACGGACCAAGAAAAGGAATTCTCAACTTACTTAAATTGCTTTAACGAGACTATAAGATTAACGGTGGAAATAGAATGGCGTGAGGGTTTACCCTTGTTACTTGGCTGTTTGGTACACAGGGACGGACCGACGGTAGAAACGAATACAAGTCGTAAACTACACAAATGGTGAAAGAAACCGCAGTTCAGGTGACCCAAAGGATGGTCCGCAAGAATCGCTTTGTCCCTCTCGCAGAGGATGAGTGCTCCGTGAACGGAAGACAGATGCAGAAGAGTTGCCCAAAGAGAGGCAGTATGAAGTGTATTAGCTAGTCGATGACAGAAGTGATTGGCAAAATACCTGCGAAAAATTCCTTAATCCACGTACAACATAAACTACGGGCTGGATGGTGACAGCAGAAATTTCGTACACAGTGGAAACTTTAGAGATGTTTCGGACGTTACTGAATGAGAAGTTCAGGGTGGTTTTTCAAAAGTTCATTTTCGTCGTTGTTGCACTCGAAAAATTCGATTCCTTTAAATAGAACACCGAATTGCGGTTACACGATCCTAGTTGAAGATTGCACACAAGTGTACATCTGCTACAATAAGATAGAACTGAGGATGGCAACTTAATGAATGTAAAGCGCATTTCAAGGCAGCCGAGAAAAGAGTCTAAGCACAAAACAACGCTAAGTTAATCGTCTCCAACTGTGCATACAATACGTATAGGACAGGAATTCGACTTCGAAAATGTCGGGAACAACGAGCTAGTGTTATGAGCAACCCAAAAGGTCCATCACTGAAGAGACGGGATTCGAAAGTTAACAACTGTTTGCATAGAATTGACAGGGTAGGATTATCAAATGCTTGCTGCTCAGCCTTATCACGAATAGTCTGATGAGCTGTGGCGAATAGATGCATAATACGACGGGACACCAACACTACCGAGGTATTAAGATTCAAAGCGAGTTTTCACTGGTCCTTTAACTCAGTCCTCCCACGCGATCACTTGAGATGACAGCTCGACATATGGCTGCGGTGATGGAACAGGGCAACACTGAAACCCAGTATAAGAGTAGAAGTCTTTTAATATCTTCAGATGAATTATCGTGGACGCTGGTATCCAGATTGCTTGCTTGCTTGGGGTCACTTGAAACTGATTCAGTCCCAGAGTGAGGAATAACATTAGCATTGATACGTGCCAGGTTTGTTGTGAATACACAGTTAAATTATCCGAGCCACTTTGCTTTCCTGGGGCACAGTGGTGCGGCAAAGGCATATACACTGTGCAATCGGGCCATACTTCGTACAATGAAGACCGCAGATGGGCATAAACGCTCGAGTTAAGCATGCGCGGTTGTCTAAATATCCCAGCCGTTGCATTTTCAGTCAAGTTTGCAGATCGGCGAAGGCATCCGGAAATAGGTTAGTTAGTTACCTACAGACTAGCTCTATTCCAAGGCCCTAGACGAGGGTGTAACCGACTGCATGGTGACCAGTTTGAACTGTACCTCAGGTGGTTATTTTCTTTGTTTCCGAGTGGATTACTATGCAATGCAGTACATACATTAGTCCTTGCCAATGCTACTCATGGGTCTCGCGCTGCAGAGTAATTGTACATATGGAGCTGCCACAACTTAGGTCTGCCTGTGAAATCAATGTTCTTCAATATTTCAGGAGTTGGGAAACTTGGAGGTGAAAAGTAACTGACAAAATATGCGGACTGTAGCCAGTGGTCGGTACTGAAGGCAGCTGCCTAAAGCATTGTACTGGTTACATCGCACACTGTCAGCCGAATCACGATGGACTGACTATACGAAACATGGTGAATGTATGCTTCTCAACATCTACACTATGGAATCCCAAGCCGCTTCTGGAGAACAGTTTAAGGCTGATCTTCAGTTTTCCGTTGTATGTTCACATCAACACTCTCACCCGATTCTGAGTAAAAGCCAAACCGTCAATACTGGATCGGATATTCATCAACGAAGAACTAATGGCTGCGAGGGTGATCGGCGACCTCTCCTTGGGCTACAGCGACTATGTAGTTCTATTCACCAAATACATTTGCTATGCAGAAGATCCAGTAGAAATTGCCGACGCTACGCGAACGTATGTACGCTACGACATATTAGCTCGACTAGGTGAGACAGCCAATTGGATCTTTCTGGCAGACGAGGCACCGGCTAGCATATGGGAGCATTTCGTCAGCCAGTTTAACATTCTGGTTGCCGAAGCATCAACGACTAAGACTTTCCACCCGAGAAACGTGGTTTCGTTTGTGCGAAGCAGGATGCACAAGTGTATATAGGTGGGAAACTCAGCCTGACAAAAGTAAAGACGCTCTCCGAACACCGAGACGTGCATGGCCTAAGCAACCCAACGCAACCGCTGTACTCGGCTCGTTCGCGAGGATAGAATGGTGTACCAGCAGAAGTTGGCAACACGCATGGCCTCAAATCATAAGCTTCTGTATCAACACGTAAACAGTCTACGTAAAGGGAAACGGCGAATTCCTCGTCTTTAAACAGCGGATGGATCCACACGAGCAACGAAAGAGCCGACAAATACCCTGCGCCTACGATATGCTGTAACATTTCAGTGCGATCACTGGCCACTAAATCTTATGAAAAGGATCGTCCCCCCCCCCAAAAAACACTCAAATTTGCTTCACGGCAGAAGCTGTATTAAAGAAGGTATTACGTTTGCACAAGTACAACTCTCCTGGAGTCGATGATATACACCCGAAGTCGCTAGCGGCGGTAGGAAAGAGCTTAGCTGGGCATTTATCACGAGTCTACCAACACTGTCTTGGCTAAATGGACGTGTGCGACATGTGGAAACACGGGATGATTACACCTATTCACAAGGGAGGTAGTCGTTCCGATGCAACCAATTACCTTCCAGTAATCTTACAACCGATAATGTCAAAAGTTAGGGAAGCTATTATTTCTGATGTGCTAACGGCCTATTTGGAAGTAATTTACTGCCTCGTGACTGAGCAGCATGGCGTTTAAAGAAATCGTTCGTGCACTACAGATCTACTACTAGCACGATCCAACTGGACCGAGGCAACAGACTCTAGTAAAGGGGGTTGATGTGATTTTTCCCGACTTCTCAAAGGCGTTCGACCGGTTAGACCATGACACCTTGTTCTACGAACTCCGGACCTTTGGTATTGTCTATCATCTCCTAGGGGATTAGAAGCTTTCCTCTACACCGGCACCTATAAGTACGAGTGCGTGAATCCCCGTCAAATCCCATCCGAGTTGAATGCGGAGTACCACAGGATCGGTACTTGGACCGCGGTTATTTCGACGTATATCAACGACATCACACACTTCACAATCTGGAATCGCCTGCTTTATGCCAATGACATCAAGGTGTGGAGGAGGATCAAGACACCAGATGATGTCACTGTAGTACAAGCCGATCTGGATAGGGTATACATGTAGTCAATCCAGAATCTACTTCCATTATGTGTGGACAAATGTAGAGTGCTGCACATACGGAACCAGGTGATGTGCTCCTAAAATGTCGGCAACCAGGAGCTTCAAAGCTCCTCTGGCCTTAAGGATTTGGGGAGTTTTGGTCCAGGTCAACCTTGGATCTTCGAATCAGGCTGAAACGGCATCAAGGAGGGCCCTCAAACACGTGGGCCTCATGAAGCGAGCATTTAGACGATTCGACCCATTGATTTTTCTACAGCTTTACGGCCCATACACACCTCCACATGTGAAGTACGCGATATAGCTCTAGCAGCCATAGCTGAAGAGAGATTTCACCTCCTTGGGAATGCGCCAACGCCAGGCAAACAAAACTGTCAAAGGTTTATATAATTTGCCAAATGAACGAGGGCTCAGGGTTTTCAGCAGACAAAATCGGCCATTGCGAAAAGGACCTCACTTGGACTTACCAGATTTCGTGAATTCCCAAACACAAGTGTCGCCATTTGCTAGAGCCCAGTCACAAGAGTACTTGGAGAGGCCACCATCTCAAGCTGGGAGAGCAGTACAGTCGTTTAGAATGCCGTCGGAATTTCTTTTCTGCACGCGTATGTAAAACGTGGAACGCCCTACCGGAATCTATTATATATGCTCCCACGCTGGCAGAGTTCAAAGCCCGAGTTGACCGTGCCCTCATTTCGCTGCACCATCGCACATGACTCATTATCCACGGATAAACACAAGGGTTCGTTCAACTCCCAAAATACGTACCACCTCTTTCACTTCCCTTGTGAGTTCACCAGAATGCAATCCAATTTGTTGCCAGCGTCTCATTTGTTGTCACTCCTTATGGATTACATTCGATTAACAGTTTATACACGTATACTGCAGTCAGCCCACCGGTGTAAACCTAAATTTTTGCTGACAACTCTTCTATTTTTTGAACTTTCACCATGTTCATCCCACGGGACCTGTTAAGCTATAGTTTTGTTATCCACATAAAACCATTGTTTGATTGTTCCGTTAACACAATATTGATGGGGAGTGTCACATTTAGCACAGCCACGCAGCAGCCAGAGATGGCCTCATTACTGAACTCGCTTTCCACCAGCATCTATATCACAACCAACATACCTCCTGCACTGAAGTGTTATCTCTTTGGGTGATTAAGCCTTTGCAAATATATTGCTCAGCTAGGCCAGCAACCTAACAAATGAGGGGCTAAACCAATTCGTTACCAGGACGGACCTGATTACCCTGGTATACCTTCCAAAAGACGTAGTGGGCGTGTTTTCATAAGCAATGTGTATTGTGAATGTATTAAGATTTGGTCGACTCACGCTTTCAAGTATGCCCTGTTCTCTTAGTAACTTCTGTCTCTGGCGACTCGGAGTGACACCATCGGAAACACGGAGCACGTCCCGCTGGTCGAAATGCGCATCGTTGGACAGAAAACGAATGAGTTCCACCAGGATATGTATCAGGAAGCTGAAGCCAAAATTAATTCAAAGTATTTCTGAGATTTTGAGTAATGAAGCATATAGTTGCCACATGAAGAGCAAAAAAAACAAGCATACTGTGCTTTAGCATTTACCCCGCTAGAATCAGACTGTGCTTCCAGCGTTCAGTGTTGATCACACAATGGTATTTGTTAAGGTGCCATGGAATAAAAGCCCCAAAGAAAATATTAAGTCGACATCAGTAAGACTTTAGGATTGTTAGCGCAAATAATTGGAACTAACGACAATGTATATCTATTCCATTCTTTATCAACAGCTCAGTTGAAATACTTGGATTACATAACAGAATCTACCGAATCAACGTATGCAGTTATAGCATGCAAAAGCCTTCTACCAGGTGCTACACAAGCGGTAACTGAACAACCGAGTCCCTTGGGTTCAAAGGTCCACTGTTGAGTTGGCTGACATCTTACCGGAGTGGATGTTGCAAATAGCCAATATGAGTGACCACGTCCAATCACTAGTGGTGTCATGAAAAGGAGCGTACCTGGTTCTTGCTCTTCCCACTTTATATTAACGATATCATTTTCATCAAACATAGCAGGTCATTTTTTCCGAAATAGAAATATCGCCGAGACGAACTACAGAGCTCACAGTTGCTAATTAAAGAAGACATTGTTTCATTCGGGAAATTGTGTGACACCAGATTAAGGAAGTTCGCAGCTGGCAAGTCAAACATTATGTGTCACCTGTTCGATTACTGAAGATTCAGTTAAACTCATTAATGTATGCCTCCGCGTAAAACAGTTGGACTATACTCTACCAATTTATCGCTCGGTACATTTTAACTTTTAGAAGCAGAGCAAATTTTAAGAACTTGGGGTGCAAGCGTAATCATTTATTGTGTCAAACATAGCTAATACAAGTTGCACCCGTTCCGACAAATGAGACTTCTATTCATCCTCTCAATCCCTGTTGGAGGTTGCATGGCGCGGGTTTATTCCTGTGTCTAGGGGTTGTGTAGTGTGCGTTGCTTGTGCGTCCATTTCTCGCGACCATATATCTGCGATTCCAAAGTGTTCTCCTTCGAGAAAGTCATTACGGCCCGCTATTTGCTGGTTGCCATTTTGTATCCTGGCATTTTACGCTACTGATAACTATTTTACTACACTCTACCCCCTACAAAGTAAAAGAATAATAACAATGTGTCAGCTGTACGCCATGACGGCGCGTCGCTGCCGCGCGATCATCAGCAGTCGCACGAGGGATGAGTATATCGCGAGGACGCCCACCTCTGCGCGGATTCGAAGTGGTGACCTTATGGTTACAAACCAGGCGCGCAGACCACTCGGCCACCGGCCTAGCTGCTTAGAGTCGGAATCTTTCGGACCATCGGGGAAGTTGGTTGTGCGAAATAGGTTCATACTCTAACTCGTGCCACTTCCTCAACACACTGGTATGCACTCACCGTGAATCTCCTTACCAAGTGATTGTATACACTGGATCTTGACGTTTAACCGCCTTGTACGGTAGGAGTTTCGCCTCCCCTGGGCCACAAGTGGGAGCGCGTTGATGGTCCCTGTATTTCGCCTTCGAGTTGATCTGAAACTAGATCCCCATCTCACCATTGTTGGTCTGGGACTTCTCAATCTGCCGCGCCTCAGTTGCTTTCAGCTTACGGTTGGCTGCCTTCCTGTTATCATGTACTTCGTTGAGAGATATTCGGTATGTTGCTCACACTCCAACTTTTAAATCTACAGGTAGATGAGGTATTCAATCGTACAACAATTGGAATGGGAATTTCTTTGTGAAGCCTGTTTAGATGGTCGGTGTGTTAGTAACAGCAGTGGAAAAGTTTCTCCCAGTCTCCATTCTTTGCCGCTAGCCACTCCTTAATCGTTCTGTTGGTACGCTCCGTCACATCATTTGTCTGCTGGTGGTACGGAGTTGTCCGCATTTTAATGATACGAAGTTTTGTTAAAAAGTTTCGGAATGCCTCACACTCAAAGCACGGACCCTTGTCTAGTAACATGACGTTTGGGATTCCGTGATCCATTATCAAATGTTTCATAACGGCATGGGTAATTGTGGTGGCCCGTTTATCCGGAATTCAAGTCGCTTCAATCCAACGCATACAGTGCTTCGTCATCGACAAGGTTTATTGGTTGCTCAGCCTGGTCAATGGAAGCGGTCCCATCAGGTCGATCGACAAATCCCGATACCGGAATCGTCAGCACCGGTTGTTGTGTACCTCGGCAGTCAGTTTACAAAAATTGCCATTGCTTGCACAAAAGCACGTATGTCTCGACTTCCTCGTTCATACCTTGCCAATAAGCACGTTGTCTCAGCAGATCGTAGATCCTGGCGCAACCGGTATGCGCCATCTCGTGACAAGAAATCACCAGCTTCCACCTTAATTTCGTCGGAATAACAGGCATCGAACTGTTGTTACCTCCTGTATCCCCATCAGGATTCTCACTTATTTACTTGTAACCTTCCAAGTTTTCTAGCAAGCCGTCCGAGCTGCTTATGTTGGCTCTTGTTTAGAACTGATTGAGCAGTTATCCGTGCAGTGATCACTTTAGGGAGGAGTTTCTCACTGCATTGCTCGGTCGCCAACTTTCACGGATCCTGCTCCGATAGAATACCGTTAATACCGAAAGCCACACTAGACAGGTTATATTCCTTCATCATGCTTGACAAATATCCGCAGTTTGCTTCTACTTTCCAGCCAGGTGTTTTATCGCGAAATCGTATTCCTGTAGGCGCAATGCTCATCACGCTAGTTTTCCCCTGAGGTCTTTGACAGACGTAATCCTTACACAAGAATTCTGACCCGTTTTGACGTGAAATCCTTGACCTAGAAGATATGGCCAGCGTTTGTCCAACGCCCAAACGATTGCGAGACATTCCACCTCTATGATTGAGTACTTGCGTTCCGCCGGTGTAAAAATTCTGTTGGCGTACTCAATCGTACCATGGCTTTGTGTCAAAACCGCGCCGACTCCGACATCACTAGCATCCGTGGTCCCTGTGAACAACTCCACAGCAATGGGTAATTTCAGGGTCAGCTCTTGCATTCTCATTTCCTATAGAATGTGATCAAAGACTTGTTAAGCTTTTTCAGTCCAAGTGCAATTTTATCCCTTCCAGTAACTCATACAAGGGTGAGGCGAAATTGTTGCAGTCCTTGACGTATGTGCTGTATTCCCCACACGGCCCAAGAACGCTGCGAGATTGCGCTTTGAAGTAGGAACTGGCGTGCCTTGTGTTGTCAATATTTTCTCAGATAGTGGCTTCAGTTCACCTTGTCCCACTTTATGGCCCAATAAGGTGACACATATGTTTCCAATCTGGGACTTCGGTCCATTTATACGGAATCCTGACTGCTGAATCCTTTCCAAGACTGCTTTGGGATAACCGCTGTGATTCGCCTCTGATTGGCTATACACTACGACATAAACGCCGTACACCGCCACGTTTTCCAAGCCACTCAGTAAGCGCAGCATTAAGCGTCGGAAAGTAAAGGAGATTCCCGATAATCCAAAAGGCATTCTTTTAAATTGATATTTGTCTCTCACTGACGGTCTCTCGTTTGCTCGCTAGTTGCCAGTATCCAGTTGTTTAGATCCAGAACCGTGAATGTTCTCGACTGTTGCACTCAAACAAAAATATCAGCAACCAATGGCACTAGAACGAAACGACTCAAGGAAATTGTACTCGGCCTTCGGAACTCGACACATAAACAATACATGCCATTCGCCTTCTTCATCAATACCACTGAAGAATTGTATGGGCTGCGCACCTCTTAAATCACATCCGTGTCCAACATCTGCACTTGCCTCTTCACCTCAGCCTCCAGATAGATTGGCATCCTTCGAGGTCGCTGGGTCTTATATAAGTCTGGTGGGTTAGCAGGATGGTGTGCTTGATCCAGTCCCCAAATCCATACGGGCTACCGTCAGCTGTAAACAAATAATGATACGTGGTGATCAGTGACCACAAGATCAGGCTCAAATGTAACGTCGCAACAACCGATTGCGAGGATATCGCTTCTCCAAAGCCAGTAAGTAGCAATGACCCGTATTCAGTCAATAAAGTCCCTAGTTTTAAATCGAAGATAGCCTTGTTGAACTCGAAGAAATATGCCCCCAATATAATTCGTTTTGTATCTGGTGACGTGCGTTAGTTTCCGTCCCCCGAGTCCGACAATGTGTTCGGCCATACCATCAATGCCCACTGAGTAACCGCCAACAGCTCTCACGACCACAGAGCGCGATAAAAGATTTCCACCCCCCGATGGTTGATCAGCGACACGGCGGCACCCGTAGCGAGCAGACACCGTTCCATGGTCCAGTTTACTTCCACCACCGCTTCGATTGCCAAGCCCCCTACTCAGTGCCCCGAGTACACATTTCTCTATCCGAGAAGAAAACAAGGTTGTATGTGTGTATTTGATGCACGGACAGCAGCGCGTCTCACCGGACATTTCCTTTTCCAGTATCCCTGTTTCTCGCAAAAAGAGCAACATCCCCTTCTTTTGCTACTCCGAGCACTGAACGCGAAACCCATTGACATTTTCCGCGAGCTATTTCATCATTCATTCTAATTTATCCATCCGTTCCACGCCTCCATGGTGTCTCTCCTTCGGCGCAGCGAGTGCTGCGTCGCCCAGCTCTTGAGTAATCTGCGCCAACTCCTCTAACTGCATTCCCCGAGTAGCGTTCGCAATCCGGACCCGTTCCGCGGTTGGCTATGGGAGACCGGTCAGGTCAGGTCAGGTCAAGTCAAGAAATTGCTTTATGCACCATGCATGGGTGAATATTCAGCTACAACACGCACGATCTGGACAAGGTAATAAAAAAGCAAAACAGTGGCAAAGCAATACGACAAAGAATGGGTGGATAAGTACAAAAAACACAATCAAGTTGAAACTCAACTGCTTCTGTCAAAGATGACAGAGTTGGGGTCTCGTGAAAGACGCGAGAGGTAAGGGATGACTGATGAGTAGTAAGCTTGTGTGCGGGTATAGATTACCTTGTATTTCTGCCTAGTAGATGAAGTTGATATACATTCAAATAAGCCAGTACGTACGGGATGACTTGTATCGGTCAGTATCTTGGGCACAGGAATTCTCTGAAGCTGTAGTAGTAATACACTTGCAGAACCTGATTTAATTGCCCTACGTCTATTAAAATTCGGTCGAACGTCGAGTAATCGATAAGCGTTTTCAGCATCCACCAGAGTTCAGGACAACTGCAGTTCCCAAAAACAGACTGGACAAACGCTTTGTTAAAACAGTTTAGCTCTTCTTTACTACGACCTGTGACAGCTCTTACTGAGGTGTCGCCTTTTTGCTTTAAACGCTTTCTCCTTAATTCGACGTAGCCGCTTCAGGTTGCGGGATGAAAACCTGTCAGCGCGGACGTAACTAGTTTCCAAAGGGCAACAGATATCATAACAGAAGTCATGTACTGATCCCCCAGTAATTGCTGTTTTGGCGGTTCGTCTATTCTAGGCAAGACCCGGTCCAGCAAACCGCTGATGTGGACTGCAAACATGAGAGGATCCGCAATCCACCAAGCGGTGCCGCCTTGAACCACCGCATCACCTCCTGGTGGTCGGCTGGGCTGTCCCATCCGGAGCCCAACGCATCCTTCGCGGCTACCGACTCCAACTTGAAGGAACCTCTACTCACCGCCTCCAGGACAGCCTTCACCCTGTCCCTGAGAAGACTCCGCAGGGCAATCAGCTTCGCCCTTTCAGCCTTCAACCGTCTCCGCCACATACTCAAGGTAACCCAAAATGATCCCCACACCCCTTTCTCCAAACGGCTCCAGCCAGTCGATCATGACGCGCCTTGGTTGATCACGGCACCAAAAAAATCCCGATACGCAAGCCGAATTACCTTTTGCGCCCAACATGGCTAATACAAGGTGCATCCGTTCAGACAAACGAGACACCTACCAATTTTCCCATCCCTGTTGGAATTTGCATGGCGCGGATTTATTCCTGCGTCTAGGGGTTGTGTGGCGTGCACCGCTTGTGCGCCCATTCCTCGCGCGCAAACACCTGCGAATTAAACCAGTTCGTCTCGTTGTGGGGAGTCGTTAAGGCCTGCTACCGCCTGCTTGCCGTTCCGTATCCTGTACCTTCCAGGCCACTGATAACCGGTACAGTACAATGGAAAAAGGAAAAAAGGTCTAAAAAGGATAACACCCAACATGTTGACAAGTCACGTGAGACTGTTTGTGGGAATAACGTTAGCCCAATTAAGTTACACAAAAGTGAAAAATACCTCTGTGGACTCACCATATTAGCCGCGTTAACACGCAGGTATATCCGTCTAACACGATTTCGTAGGGTTGTTGAGCACAATGTTTGTCTGCGTCTTCTCGTCACTCAATGAATGGAAATCATATCAAGCAGTGTAAATGGTGCAAAGCATCACCGAGTCGTTTTTTAAAAATGGGTGTGATAAATCATTGTTCATTGTTCAATTCACAAGCTACTACACTTTTAAGTGGGTGCTCTGGTAATAAAAGATGTGAAGAATTTGGTTAATAATATATCGTACGGACCTCTAACTGCACGAAGATTTTAGCTTGGTTGTCAATGCTGTCAGTAAATAAAAATACAGTTTGGCTGCGCCACAACAAAGCCGCGAAAGACGTCAACCATATGAGAAGTTACAATAATGAGGCAGATGAGTAAAAGCTGCATACCAAGCATACTTGCATTCGGCTTGATAGGGCTGGTTTCTACGGTTTGCCGGCAGTACAAAGAAAGAGATAAACAAGCTGCTATAAGGGCAGTGCCTTTATTATCATTTTATAATACAAGTTATCGTAGAACTAGCCATTAAAATAGCGAGTACGCAGTTTAAAAATAAAAACTTTCAGGAGACTCTGATTGCTCAATCCACAGCTACTTTCTAAGAAGAAACCACAAAAACACCTGGTATCTCAAGTTGAATGGCACAGTATCAACTCGAGTTGAAAAAGGATGAAATAACGGCACACGTGATCTGTCGCAACTCTCTGATTGTTTACTAGATTATAAAGTAACCTAGCTTGGGCCGGTTAAATAAGCAACAGCCCAATAACCGTTAGACTGATTTACTCTGTAGGTGTCCAAACGACAACACTTTTACCGTTGTTTATATTTCATGAAATTCCGAGGTAAGGGAAGCACCATCCAGTTATGCACTACTTGCATTGGGAAACTGGTGACTGGACGTTGTACATATGAAATACCATTGGCTAAAGCTAGTGAGAGCAGTGCCAGATTAAAAATAGTTACGTATCACTTCGACGACATGGTGAGTTAGGTACAGGTTGTCTACCCAGTAGATAAGTGAATCCCAGACAAGGAAAACGCTGATTAGTGTTTAACAGAGTTTGGTTTTACTAGATAGCTAAAGGTAGACAGTACTCTTGTTTAATCAACTTAGCTGGGAAATGTCAATTTTCTCCCAATTGCATTGTCAGTATTTTTAGAACTTTTCATCCGCATGAATTGGATCTCCAATAGAAGGTGAGTTGTCGTCGTACAAACTACTGCTTGAGAAACATTGGCTACAACACAACAAAAAGCAAACTGACAGAGGATGTACGTTGCCTTCCAGTGGTTATTTTTAACATTCAAAAGCACGTCCAAGCGATTATGGATGTCTGTGATTTGCAAAAATGAGAATACAATATGAATTATAAAAATATACATATCTAACGATGAAATCATCTCATGTGTATAAATATGGTGTACCATTAATTGTCTTTAGCGTTAAATCACCAAAAGCAGTTTGCCAATATGGGAGTGAGAAACGCAAATTCCTCTCTTGCTGGTCACGTTCTTTAAAGTTGGTCTTGAGATGCAGTTTGTAAGCCTCCTGTGGTGATTTTAAAAAAGTAACTCAACATTGATGTGCCGTAGTATTAGTTGCCAAAAAAATACATACCGCCTAATACGAAGTTAATCCAGTCCGCATATACCGTGTTGAAGCTAGTACGGTGGGAACCTTGAATTTATCCGAACAAGTAACTACTATACCTTCAGACTTGCTTGGCTGATGCAGTGGGATGATATTGATATTGTGGCATACATTGAGGTTAAAGACAACTATACAACAAAGCCAGGCATACTAGGCATCGTAAGTTTCATCGCTACTATAAGCTTTGGCGCAATAGGTTTGAGCCAAGTATACGCCTACTTTTGAAGCGTTAATAATGAACGAATAAGTTCATTAGAACAGAAAGTGTTCGTAATAAGGAAGCATTCGCCCTTGACTAATTATGTAACTTTACAAACAGGGCAAACAAATAGATGTGAACTTGGATGTTCGTATGCATACAGTAATCATAGGCTCCTGGCAATAGTTGTCAATTTCTGTTGTACGACCAACAGATTCAAGTAGGTGGAAAGGGATAAAGCCTTGACATCTAACAAACCATCACACTGTAGATGGTAAAATATAACCTTTCTTCAGAAACATTATCAAAACCACATAAATACAAAGTCAATTTTATCCGACTTGGTTCCTACCGTAGCCGAAAGGTATAATCCAGTCACTAAATGCTTTAGCCGATAAAATCCATTCCATCGGGCGGCTTGAGTACTCGTGGGGTCCGGGTGAATAACCTGCAAAGCAAAAACAGCAGGAACTCTATTCAAGCACATTAAATAATAAAGGCTACTTGCGTAGGGGAGAGCCTAGTAAAGTACACATAGCTAAAGCATGCATTAGACAAAAATAGGCTAATAATGCATTATTTATATATATATATATATCTCTTCAAATGCAGTCATGCAAGTTTGCGGACTACTTCCAGGAAGAGTAAACTTCTACAAATCTGAGTGTTGTTCTCATCAAACGATTTTCCCCTACGTTTAATATATTCACCCGTGAACTAGATATCATCTTTTATAAAACAAAGATGGGGCACTTAAATAGAAAGGAGCAAACTTATTTTTTATTGAGCTTAATGCAAGAAACTATTGTAGTATACTGTTGTAAGTTAAACGAACTGAAATGAAAAATTAACTTTTATGTACACAACACTGCAATTTTCCTTCCGGGCACCTTATACCTAGGACTAACCATAAGGTATGAACTAAATAATCTTAAACATAATATTGAACAAGTCGTAACGTGCCTTGTTGCTGTTCACACATCGCTTACCTCAACTTCCCAATGAGCCTTAGAGCTGGTAGCCTTTGCTGCGTCTGTACGAAAACTCGTGCGAAGAAATACTTTGTGACCATTGTATTCGTCGCAAGTAAGAAAACGCTCGCTTTCGGAATGAAACAAACGAATTACGTCTCCCTGAAATGTGATGTTTGCGTGTTATTTTATAAGGTCCATCGAGTTTTGCTGCAAATCTTACGAAGGAACTTATGACCGACAATTAATTTCTCTTTGAAATAATATGCTCGTTCACAATTTACTAAACTCTCAATATGAATGTGTTCATACATACATTGAACCTTTAATAATGAATTATTGTATGAGACCTTACTTCGAAGAGCAAAGGTAAAGTCTTCGCTACTTACAAGGAGCGTTACGAATAGTTTACATAGTTTCCCGGTCAGCAGTCAGTGCAAACATGTAAGACACTCCACTTAATCGTCGGGTTGACTCCTTAAACTAGTGCAGCCGAACTCCGGTTATGTCAGTAAAAAGTGAGTAGAAGGCAACAGACAAGAAGTTATTACAACTACATTACATCAAGGGTGATACAAAACAACAAACAGAAAAGTTATACTAAAGGATGCTAAGTTTGTCTCAGAATTTACGATATACCTTTAGGTTACGTGCATATTAACGTCCGATTTTTCTGCGATGGAAGCAAACAAAGTTAGCAAGCTATGTTTGTGAAGCAAAGGTCAAAGTACTTTTTTGCGTAACTGTTGTATGACAAATAATTTCAGCATATTAAATATAAAATAAGAAGCATTAAACAATAGACAAGTGTATTCGTCGAAAGGAATATCATCTCGGACACACGTGAAACGTCGCCCAACGAATGCATTTACCGAGTATTTGCAAATCCTTCTAAGACAGTGATATCCTATTTGGTTCCAGGGGTATTTTAAGCTGTTGAGGCTGAATTGGAAGTATAGCTTTCCTTAATGATATGAGCAGATCATGTTTATTAACAATCTATAAGAAAGAACAAGACGGTTAACTGCCTTAGTTCAAATCAATACCTGACACACTGTAAACAATATACACATTTAGAGGCTCTGTTGTGATAAATTCAACTATCCTGTGGAACCAAGTGTAAGTTAAAATAACTTAGTCAGTGCATATTGTTATACCTTATTAATAATGCAGCTTAAAACTTACGCCCTTTAATACGTTTTTGATGTTTTCAAAATGACTCAGGTAAAGATTTATTCGCCAGCTACTCAAAGAACCCACGAAACCGTTAATTTCGGCCTTCTGTTTGCCTTCAATGCTGTCATCCACACTGACATTTAGCACATGCCCTGTTCGGACGGATGCCAGTAACACTTTGTCTCCGACCAGTACCTGAAGCAGCAGTGATGCCGTTAATATGTGAGCACAGGACCTGATAAGTTTCTATTAGTTCTAATACTCACGGGGTCTCCTAATTTTGTGTGCTTGTAAAATGGCTTCACGTACATCCAGGCGCCGCTAGTTTCACTCTTCTTTAAGCGGACTTTCACAGCAGATAAATCTAGCAATGCAGGCGTTCTTTTGGAGAAGGTCACGATACGCTCCGACTTCAAGTGCAGGAGCTAGGAAAAAGGTTCAAATGAATCATAAGTATTAAGTTCAAAAAACTAATCAACGCTGTAAATCCTTTGTGGACCTAGCGTGTTTCTGGTAAATTTATTTACTCAAATTCGAGACATCACTGATTAGGTAGTTATCCATGACGCCAGCTAAACGGGTTTGACAGCCTGCGTACTTCATCATATTTTGAAACAGAAAAAACAAGGTAGGATAAACCGGTAGGGAAGTAGAGCACCAAACGACTAAAAGTGCGTAAGTGTTTAAAATTACATAACCTTTGAGAGAATTAAAAAGTATTATGTAAAATCATAATGTGTCCTTACCCCTCCTACTTCGGGACTTGGTTGACTTTGCCCTACTCAATTTTACTGTATAATTCAGTGGTAAAGACTTTGATTTCAAAAGCGTTTGATTTCAGTTACAGTTTGTGTAGCGTTTTGACAGACAGGATTTGTATTTATGGCTGTATGCTGACGTATTCTTTTCACGATTGTCCACAGACAAAACCTAGAAATATGGATTCCCACCGAAACTAAGTGAGAAAGCATAATCAGCTGTGGAATTAAAAACATTAAACAGGGCCATCAATAGAATTTGGTGCAAAACATTTGACATGAGTACTGTTAACAATTTACTAAAGCATGATGGTGATATAAGGTTAAATTTAGAGCAAAAACTACTTAGAAAAATAAGGCGCACTACACGTGCACATACTGGAAAGTAGTATGCAGCTAAGCAAGTAGCGTTACATGTATAGCCTCGTACATGTGATCGCAATATGCAGGGTTACGATATGCGGCAATGCTAAGTAGGTTTACCCACCAGTGTACAGCATAACAGCTTAACATATGATCGATAAGCATGCTCGTAATGACTGTGAAATCAGCCCCCGCATGATATCAGTGACCAATTTTCCGACACTGCAGTAACCGTTGGATCGCTTTTAGAGACCGCTATTTGGGTTACCCTGGTCGTCCCAATGATGCACGTTAGGGTGAATTTTGGTCAATCATGAAATGTTTCTGGTACACACTTAACATGCCGTGATTGCAATTTTCTTGGTCACAAATACTATCCATGGACAATGGAAATCGAGTATCCACTCGTCATTCCACTAAATCAAAAAGTTTAACGTGACGGTCACGGGCGAACAAACTGGCCGCTCAGCGGTAGTATATCCACCACTCTCGGTGAACACATTTACAGTTCTATGAACAAAATTATAAATAGGCCAAGACTAGCAACATCAAAGTTGCAGTTATGCCGTTTTCCATGCATGTTCCTTTCTTACCTGAGCAACCAACCGAAAGCACGTGCCACTAGGATGGATAGCCGTCTATTAGTGCTAGTATAACGACGCGTTATCGCAACGAGAAAAAACCTTAATGTGTTGCGCGGTCTGCGTAGCTGTTTGACCGATTAAGCCATACTGAGTGGTGCCCAAGGCTCCTTCAGAGCCACTCCTACCCGGTCTCTAGCCTGGAGGTAATGAGCCTGCCTTGTAATCTTGGGGCGCGGGTACAAATCCGCGTAGGTTGGGCGTCCTCTCGGTATATTTAGCCCGAGTGAGACTGGCGGTGGTCACATGGCAGCAAGCGCCGTTACGGCGTACAGCAGACACATTTATTATTTTATTATTTTTTAATCCTACCAGATAGGGTAATGGTTGGTGGTCAGACGAACTCAGTCCACTGATACAAAAGGTTGGGGTTTGAAATGGGATGGCATCTTGTTCTGTAAAACTAAATTGTTGTCACCTGCCTGCTGCCTTGCAGGTAGTCATTTGAGTCAAGGGCGTTGGTTGGGGTCCCTAATGGTTCTCATGTCAAGGTTTGGTGGTCCTGGCAGTATCTCAGTCCACGTAAGAGCAAGACTCGTTCTGCAAAATTCAATCACATCCTACCTCGGCTATTTCGAAGATCATTAAGAATCGCGTTATGTGCTGCATACAACAGAGTTGCTAACTTATGCTGGCGCCTTCGATCAATCGTTTCCACTAAACCTTCATTACTAGCCCTCATATAATTTCCTGCTTAATTGACGGCGGCCGCAATGCCACTGGAGTCCTGATATCTGAAGTTACTTCACCGCAACACCAACTAGACGACAAGTTCTAACAGTTCCTTATAAAGTCACACAGTTCCGTTACTCTGGCGGCGTACAACAATCGTACTCTAAGACAAATAGGCCAGTAGGCTGTACTCTTACGCATCATTTACACTATAGGTATTATCGTGTTGTCTGTCCAAAAGTAGGATCAATAAACCTCACGGAGTTGTTGAGTTAACCACGCCCGGATTGTCCACTCGAAGTTGGTTGTACCTGTCCGGAGATATCGATGTAGCAAAGACTAGTCAGGTTGGGGTTGACATAGTTCTCAGCGCCAAGGCTAAGTCATCGTCGGTTGATTGGATTACCGTACATATGGACTTAAGTCCACCGTACGGACAAGGGCGAGCGTCTGTTGCCACTGATGGCAATGAGCCACGTGTTTCTTAGTAGCCCCGCTTTTAGACGCAGTGAGCGCCGAAGTGTTAGTTCGCGTCCTCCTACAGATAGCCATCAGTGAACCGAAATTGAGGACGTTGCCATAAGTTACAGGTGGTGTGGTTCCATCCTGTAATGTAGTTCGCTCTGGGATGTCTACGTCTACTCGAAACATGCTTTGTTACTATGTCATTTTTGCTATAAATACATCTGGGTAGCTTACCAGACGCCTTTTTGTTTGGAAACTGAGAAATTAGTTTAGACCTTGGTCAAGCAAACCTAACAAGATTTCGCCACGGTATACGATTACGTAGCAGATATCTTACAGACAACAAGTGGCGTTCGTCACGATTGATCAGTTTCCTCAATTTTTCATCTTCATCTTGTCTCTCTCATGATGTGTCCTTGTGGAGTTTCACGATGCAAGCGCTTTGGTGCTGCCTGGTGAGAGGTTAGTACATTTTGAGTACACAACTGATACTGTACTGCTTTTAAAGGATTTCGGGGCGACACAATCAAACCTGAATAATATCTCTAGAGTGGTCACCTCATTTGGCAAGCGCTTCGGACCTTCAATTGGGAAGTGCTATTATAGGACAACAGCAACTTAATGTCCTCTTGACCCATGATAAAGAGGCACTCGAGATAGCAGATCAATTAACGTGCCTTCGCAGGTGCATCGGCAACGATATGTGCATAACCATAAAATCTAGTTTACGGATTGAAAAGCTAAAACTACCTTCTTGAACCTGTGACATCTGTAGTGCCAAATGCGAGTTTCCGTCTGTCCAAAAGAGCGTGTTAATAAGGCTTTCCTGCTCTATCGGCTTTAGAGTAGGCCATTCGAGATGAGAGGATGCGACGCTGTCAAGTCATTGAACAACATTGCCTGAAAATTGTTGCTGGTGTCGGTGACATCATTGTGTTCGTAAAGATGATGTGCATTGGCGAGCGGTAGGTAGTGATAAGCATTGTACATCCTTAGAACAACTTATACTACGGAGTGTGTTGATTTGGCGTTAACAAGTATTACTTATGTCCTTTCACCGCATTCCGGGGGGCCCCGATTTGTTTACCAGGTGTACGATGGCGCAATTTTCGAGGTGGTTACAAGTTAACTTGGCCGCGCTAAATGAAATCACTGACATCCAAACCTGGTGCCGTTGGCCAGTCTTGCCTTCCAGGTTGTAGTCCGCATGAGCCGCCTTGTGCTTGGCTAAAACCGCTAAAAAACACGAGCCGCACTCGGTGCCAGAAGAATGTCTGCTGTTGTCCCCTACGTGGAATGTCTGTCTGAAGTGTGTTTGGTGACATGTGGCCTGTCGTGTAATGGCCGATTATGACGTGGTGTAGTGAAAATCGCAAAACGCCCACGCTGATGCCGTCTTAAGTTTGAACGTTAGCCAGCTGTCTGTGATGAAATGTTACTGAACAAGGTGTAGGCACCTTAACCACGAATGATTTTTCAGGGCATTAAGGATTTGTGTTGGTTCCTTTTTCTCTCGTTGTTGTTATTCATTGTCCCGTTTGCCACCATAGTCATACGGCAGCGGAACATAAGTTCAGATGGTTTACGTGTACCAGCTGCTGTTATTGATGACGTTGACAGACGTCGGGTCATTAGGACGGTATGTAAATGGGAAATACAAATTTCTGCTTGATCCAGACATTGGTAAACATCACTACTGGAAACAAAATATGAGTGTGCAATAAAAACAAAATATATGTGAGTTCTGTACAAATGAAGAGAAATACGCTAGAAACGCTCCAATATAAAATAAAAATAAACACGATCATGTCTACAGAAATTACTAGAAAACCAGTCTAGGTATGTCATAATTCCGTTTGTTAGGTGTTTACCTGCACAATGCTTCCATAGACAATTTTAGTTCCAAAACTATCTTCGTTTTCGTTAGAAGCACCGACAATCCTATCGGTCTCTGATTTCTGCGTAGTTACATCATTCAATACACATTTTAACCTTAACTAGTCTTGGGATTTCATTAAACGTTTCCGCCAGATTTGATCCAGATCTTTTTCCTTGTTTGTTATCAATGTGTCGCCTCACTGGGCATACCATAAACCGACAATCTAACTATGTAAACTGCACAATAATAAAAAGTACCTCTGGCTTTTTGAATTTGCTTTGTTCCGTTACGTTTATTTTTTAACAACTTTAGACAGCTTTCAATTTGTCTGCGAAACGTGACGTAAATGAACACTATAAAAACACAAACCCTTCAGCTCCCAATGTACCTAAAGTATCATCGCTTGCTTCTAGACTCAGCTGGTCTCCATAGTAAAGCACACGCATTACGATGAACACCGATCAACTAGCACATTGCGCGCTTGAGCGCTTGCGAAATGTGTTTACGTGCGGATGGCATGAATCGAAATGGTAAAACAACCTGAGTTGGCACGTCCCGTAATAACATCGAAGAACATTGTGAATCAAACTATTACATGCAACCCTTTATAACTACCTCGACTTGTTTGCAGCGATTCTTATATTGCACTGTTCTACTCAGTATTTTATTTCAACTATAGGGATTATTCGGCGAATCATTGCATCCTTTCATCCAGCTATGGAAAGGCAGTTAGTTTGGTATGCTTGAATCTAAGCTTTCCGATTGCCAAAAACGATTAACTTCACGGACAGTTTCGCATTTGTTTAGCTTATCAGAGTTGCAGCTGCTCTTTTAAGGACTTCAGCTCTTTAATATTGTCCGACTGACGACTGCCATTGAAACTAACTGTACGATTTTCTCACATCTTCTCCTTGGATGCAACTGGGCATACCTTCTCCTACAATGTTTGAGTTAGACAGATTTTTGTGTTCATTTTTACGGCGCAACTTTCCTCGCAACATTTTTCCCTTGAGATTGCAAATCTGACTTTCTTTCATTGTCCGTATCAGAAGAGTTTCGTGCTAGGCATTGGCTATTTTAGCACACCTTAGTTCACACATTTCTTCAGTTTAGCTACATCGCTAGTTCTTTTCGCAAGCGTTCCATAGTGTTCAGTAACTACCAAAGGAAGTCTTGAGAGGTTTAAAGAGTCGCTCATGCTCATCAAACTATTTTGATCCTCGTTATGCTGCGTGCTAGGATAGCGCACAACATCATGTTCACACTTATAATCACGAGTTTACAGTAGGCACGACAAAGTTGAACTTTAGTAACTTTTTATATCAAGCAGCAATTTGTTCAGCAGATGTTCCCTAACCATGAAATGCGAAAACTTGTTTTAAACGATGCCTTCGTAGGTTCGCAAAAGCATTAAGACACTTGAGATACGATAGGCATAGGTTCAGTATTTTAATGAGTTATTATCAGAATTTTACTAAATGCCTACCGCTGGAACTAAGGCAGCATACTAATACGCCATGCTCACTTTCGTTCTGTGTCGCGTGTATGAATGCATATCTGGTGCATTTTTTCATAGCAATATGGCTGCAGCTGAGTTTCCAGCGGACGTAAACATTGCTAGGTAAGAGGCAGTATTAACACTTCTTGTGCCGTTTTTAGCTAAGCTGACACCTACTACTAAAAAATGTAGCTGGCAGTTGTTTAGGCAGCATTTAGGCACCGGATCATTTAGGTAAATGACTGCTGGTGGTTCGGGTTAACCTAATTCCAGCGGCGTTCCAGGATACGATGGCTTTCTGCTTCAAGAGCTTTTTTCTATAAAAGGCCGCAAATGTTTATTTAACGCGACTGCGACCTAGGAGATGTGATTTACTATTAAGTATGGTCTCCCATCCCAGTTTGTACTGAGGGTTATACCCACACCACGACAACATTCATCCACCTCAAGGAATTCCATTGCTAATATCTTGCGCTGAGGTTCCTACCTATGACATCTATAAACACAGCACAACTACAAAGCTGAGAACCCACCTTGCTGCTTACACCTGTGCATTCATATCACCTTCAATCATGTAAATTTGTAACCTCTGTGTGCACACTTATTATTTAAGCAAGATTTGCATTCTTGAAAATATACTAGATTTTACTTATAGTGATACAGCAAAGTGCGTCAACTAATCCTTCTATCAAGTAAACCACTGACCCACCATCAGCACGAACAATCAATCGATAGAGTTCAATCCTCACCAATTAATGTGCTACCTACGGGTGCAGTAGCCTCTTGCAAATGCAAACTCCACCTACGCAAAACCCCATGGGACAACAAGACCCGGCACTACTGAAATGTAAGCAACCAATTACACTAACACCCACGAGTCCAAAGCGAAGTTTGCAATCGCTATTAATCAGGTGTGCGAAACCACTACAAGGCCAACCATGGCGAGCTTCGTCTACTGGACATTTAAGCGCGGTTCCGTATAGTGAGCTACAATTCCACCGATACTATTGTGTTCTGTGTTCTTCTAGTCGCCTCTCTACCTTGTCGTCGGAATGGATGTACTTAAGCGTCAATGTTTCAGGCTTTTTTATTCGGGAACACCAGCAGAAAAATATTAAAACGCCAAACCACCAAGTGACTTAGAGAAAACCGCCCTCGCCATTGATACTCAAGTAGCAAGTAAACATGATTACAAGCGTTGCTGGTGCGCTGCGTCACACAGTGTCCGTCCTCCTAGCCTATTTGGACAAGGCAGTTAAAGTGGATTGATTGGTGGGAAGCCTGTGGTAAGCTGTGCTAACTTTATTATATCTTACTTAAATTAACCTTGGTGCACATCTCTTCTACCAGCCGTTGTGCTTTGCATTCATAACTCTAGACCCATTAAACAATTTCACTTTGTCCTTGAGTCGTAGCCTTATGCTGCTTTACCACTAACTACCGCCTTCAGCACTCTCCCGTTGCAAGGTATTGATAGTTACTAATTGGGCGTACTGAAGAGCATTAGGCTCTGACAACCTGTTGTTCACCCACTATTCAATCGTTATCACGTCTATGACTTTTCTGTTTATCTCCCTTCCCACATTTCAGTGTCGTCGTCGTAAACTAATACTTCGCGAATGGGTTTCAGGAGCCACGCACTTGATCTCATTGTATAAGACAGTGATCTACTCTTGCAGTCAACGCATTTTGTTGCATACTCAACAGAAATCTTTCAGCAAAGCATTTTTGGCTTTTTATAAGACAGTGGGTCTTAGGTCATGAGGTGTATAACTTAGCACTCTCGAATGGTTTGGATCCACGACGATACCTTTGCGGTCATCTCTCGGCTTTTTCCCTGGGGACCGTTCCATGATTGGCATTACAAATTTAATCGAACTTCTGACTGAAGCTGGATTTGTCCTTTTTCCTATTTTCTTAATCACAGATACCTTCAACTGGCCAATCACTACAAAAGCCACTAGGGATACGTTATACGAAATAAGCACAATTACCTACTTTATGTGAAAGCGTCGTGCAGATTGAGCAGGCCACTCAGTTGGACTGTGCCTCGCATCGTCGAGGAATAAACCGTTTATTTATTTAGTTACTTCTGTTTACCAACCTGGCCTGAAAATTCCACCGGTAACTGCATGGGTATTTTGAGTTATACAGTGAAATTCCCTTCTCGTCTGAGATGGAACGAACTTAGCCAACAAGGACTTACCTGCGAAGCCTACCTAGTCCGTGGCCTATATACCTACACACTGGCATTCTTATGAAAGGCTCTATGAATCCAATGCAATGATCGGCTTAGTGGGCTTCGAAACATTCGCAAATATTTTATTTGTTTATCTAGACCAGAATGCAACTGCATACCTCGCCTCCATGACACTTGTCGTGGGTAAGCAGCCGGACATGAAGGCTTCACAACATAGACAAGTATATCCTAATAGCAAATGTCAAACCTCCAGCACATCGAAATTTTTTCTCGCCTGTCCAATGCTTCATCCTACTTCCATGACCTATAATCTTTGGACCGGCTTCAACGACTCATGGCGGACCATTGTTAAGCCATACGACCAGCCAACCACGAAACTTCGGTAGCAGTTGACGGCGAATGGCCGAGTGAACAATCGGTCTGTATAATGCTTTACCAGTTATACACGGCTGTTCAGTGGTATGGACGGCATTGTTCCAGGACGTGGTGGGCTTTTGTCTGGCCAACGTTTACCCAATAACTATACCATCAATTAGCGGTTAACATCCCTGCGACGTAAGGGTTGTGACTTGCCACACAGCTTCGCACTGACAAGTTGGGCCGATCAACATTGCACGATTTTTGTTAGGTACAGTACTATGATGCGACCCTATCAGCACATTCCATCACCAGTTTACCTATTACCCTCTTACTGTTGGTCTCTTAACTGTATCCACAATAACAAAAGCTAACGCCATATCAATATCGCTTAGTTCCTGACCAGTACTTTTCCAATTTTGCAACCATAACAGTGTCATTAGTCCAGTTCATACAATGTAAAGTGCCCGTTGCGAGACATAATAAATAAATAAATAATTAGTTTATTCTCAAATTTATAGAGACACGCCAACTCAGGCATGATCAAGGTTTACAGGCAGTTGAGTTTCACAACGATACTTAGGGTTCAACTGTGCGTAGTGCAAACGGTCAAGGCACTATAAATGCAGTGAAACGGCGCATGTAGACGGAGAGTATCATATTCTTGCACGTGTCGGAAAAAGTTGAAATACGACTCTACTCGACTTTTCAATACATAGTTGTGGGAAGTGACTTTATTCAGTGGTTATTCACATCCGCCACGTCGCAGTGTTGTTAAAAAGATATTTGTAGTGCTTTATAGGGAAAGCACTTGCCAGGCGAAAAGCCACCCCGTCCTGCCGTAAAGCCTTTTGAACCCTAAAGCACAACAGGCAAAGCCGCTTGACGTCTGGTTTCATATTCCGTTATTCGCAGTCAAACGGCCTCCAATTTCCTCTGTTGGCTGGACCGCTATGACTTGACAAGGGCCGCCATAATTGCTGAGGCCGGTTGACGATGGGAATATAACGAATAGTCGTCTTGTTGTGTGTCCAGGTGAGCAAAGTTTCAAACTTTCTGCTGTCTGGATGGGTCAGATGTATAATTTTCGGGAGTGTGAAGACGTGTCCAGCTCTCCATACTGGGCAGTTGTAATGGTTGTAATGGTGGTAAAGGTTGAGCGTGTCTGTCGTTGTGTATCGTAATGGATTTGAGGATAAGCTTTGTATTTATTTATTTCTTAACTGGTAGGTGTCAGACATAACGGTGATGACGAAGTAAAAGGACTTGTGAAGATCAGTTGTCCTAGTTGACTAAGGGAAGTGAGCTATAGAGGGTTAACAGGTGGAAGGTCTCTGGGGCAATTTAGTGCTCATTTGCGCTTAGGTTTCACAGTCACTGTAGCGACTCGGACATAACTATACATGAGCAAATCCGAGGCTAGCGCGCTTTCTTGTTGTGTGCATCAGCTTAGCTTGCCAGGAGGAAGAAGCTAAAATCTCACAAGAAAGCAAAAGCCAGTGGCAACGTTAGCGCGTCCATTGACCGCCAGATGGCGCAGGTTTTGCAAGGATGCAGTCGTAAGTTACAATAGGTGCATAGGTGGTTGGACGCCGTGTCGTGTAGGTTAAGTGTGTCATTCCATCCCGCCAAGTATTTTTAGCTAGACAGGTTGCCTCATGCAAAGTCAGTGGTGGTACTTGGTATTACGTACTTCAAGGTACCAAAGGCCTTGCGACAATGAACAGCAAAGTAAACCAAGGTAGATTTGAGGTTGGAGCGGTGAGTCGTGCGGAAAATGTCACTCGTCCTAGGTTGCTAGGAAGTGAGAGGCAAAACAGATTGACTCATTCCTAAACTTTCCCAAACCCGTAGTCACCCAGTGGGCCACAGATGTTTAGTATTAGCACTATCGTGAGACCTTAGTTACACTATGTAACAAGGGAAGCTGCTTTGCTTTAGCATTGGCGCTTGTTTTCGGAACCGTAGAAAGGGCAATATTGACGTGGCTATTCGACATTCTTGCTGTGCCCTCCAACGCAACCCAGTAGGAAAGTATAAAACCTAAGCCTCCGTGTCCATTTAGTGCCTCCCAGGACTTAGTTTTTATGAAATTTATCTCTAGTTATTTCAGATACAAAGTCGCGAATGTGTCGACGCTACCAACATACCTGCGGTACGTACACACAAATGGCTAGCGATATTCAATCATATGCTATAGAACCCTTAGCCGCCGTAGGACGAATGTTCAGAGCTTATTTCCCAAAAACTCATAAATATTTTCTCCGAAGCCATAATGTTTAGTCCGCTTGGCCAATGGCTTTGTGCTTTAGGTACACATGCTTTACCTCGACATGCAAAAGATGTTTGCCAGGATACCACACATGACACTGAGGCATGAGGTAAGGCTTAACGGAGTAGACGGTCCCTTATTACAAGGCTAAGACCCTATATAACAGGGCGCACGCCGTCTGTGAAGGTTGCGCAATTTAAAACCATTCTGACTTACTTACATGGTGGCACTTTGCTTGGGAGCCTGCTTGGCAGTGCACGTTTGTTTATTTATGCCACTGACTTATGCAGCAGTATGCGGCGCCGTAGACCTCTCACCCTTACTGATGGCGTAAAATTCGTAAATGCCTTGCAACCTAATATTAATGTATCTTAACTAATAGAATTCGTGAGAATCTTAAAGTAATAAAGTGGCGGCATGAACACTGACAAGTGACCTTCTTCAAACAAAACTTCAACGCTGAAAAAAATAAATACATAAATCGTTTATTCTCTTCATTGCGAGGCACACCAACAAGGGCGTGATCATGGTAATACAGACATCTATGATCGGCAATTGCACAAATTAGTACATTTTGACAAATAGCATAGGAATGTATGTGTGTTGAAATCTAAAGTGTTTAACTGTGTATTTGGAAGGGGCCATGCTGTGTGAGTGGGTAAAGGTGCCTCTGTGTGTGATTTTGTTCGTTGTGTTCGTCATCAAAAGGGGGAATCAATGGAAGGCTTCGAATTGGATGACGTTCGTGATGTATGAATGATCCTCTGGAAAATGGAAGAGGCAGTGACTTTATTTAGTGGCGAGCCACATCCGCCACGTCACAGTGTTGTTAAACGGATATCTGTGGTTTTTTACAGGGAGAACGCTTGCCAGGCGAAAACCCACCATATCCTGGAACACTGCCGCCGAACCATTTGCTGGAACGAGATTTACCCGAGCCACCCAGCTGGCACCACGAGGAGGTTGTTCGGCTAGCCAACCAAAAATCCTCTATACCCACTTAGGTCCTAAAACTATACGGCTCTCTACTCGACAGAGTGTAATGGACACAGTTCCTGGTCGTGCTAAACCACGAGCCCAGCGTTTGTGCAACACTTTAATTAACAAGTGAATTAATAAGCCTTTCACGTACGCCAGTACAAAAGCAGCGTCGCTGCAAGACGGGAGTGTTGTAAACGTGACGTACGCCAGCAACTAGAACTACTGCTATTTATATGCGGAAACTTACGTAATTCCGAAGGCAATCCGTATGAAAATGCTTAGTGGCGGTTTACGAAGATGCCGGTTCCACCGCAGCATGCACGGCGTTATCGACCAACTTATGGCCGTCAAAAAGTCAACGCATTCCTCAAAGCCGCATCCTCCTTATCCTGTGCTTTTTACTCAAGCTAATCCAAATATGCTTCACCAGGTTATATCGTGCCTGAAAATACAAAGTGCAGCTGAATCAAATCTCCGAAAATGACTGGTCCGCCACAAAGCTGAGGATAAAGGAGTAACGGAGCTCACCCTTCTTCTTAGTTGTATATATTAACATATCTTATAAATTTCCTACAATTCTAGAAGAAATCCATGACAATAGCATTCAGGAAAAAATGCAAACGTTCCTGGATGCGGACAGCAGAAAACGCATCCGCAGCAGTTGTGCTTTACAAGACTGCTTCTCTGAGTACTGTCTTGAATTAACTTGGGTGATGAGCAAAATCCAATTGGCCTTAGTTTCCCCTAAGCTGCCTCTCACATCCGGATGGCTTGCATCGCCATCGATTTATCTATGTTTCTCTCCAAAAACCGTATTATCCGCTCAACATTGCACACGTTTGTGTATTGGTCTATGGAAAATGCGCGTGCAGCACCTTCTACCTCCGTAGTAGTTGCAGTCTGGACCACACCAGAGACGTGGGGTAACGAACGCACCTTCGAATCATGCATACTAAACAAAACTACATGGGCTTCAGCGTATCCTATAGCTAGGCACAGCTGCATGCCCTCAGTCTTTCGATAGTGTTCCTTGATACATTACAGTTTGACTGTTTGGTTACCTCGTGTTTGTTGACCGTTTTGCCGGAGATTACCAAAGGTACCTCGGCCGACGTAAGGTGGTTCATCCCCTGGGACGGGCTGACCAATTCGTAACAGCCAGCTGGCTTAAAGCCTTGATCCTTCCTGCTGGGTTGCCAGGACAATCCATCTCTCCGAAGTACCCACTCATCGTTCCAAAAGCTTTCGCCATAATGCGGAGGCCATTTTTACCGGATCCAAACCGATCGGTTTAGCACGCCTCGGACTCACAGTATCACAACTTACCCACCTGGATTAATATATTTACATAGATCCCCGGTTCCACAAAGGATGACAGCTTAGTCCGCCCTGATAACCTTTACTTTCCCGGATAGCTTCACTTATTCACACTGAATTTCACTCAATTGCGCTAGGTATCTTACATTTCCGAAATAAGATTCTGCTTCTCCAGTCCTCTAATGGTCTTTCATGGAGTTTCGCTTGACTATGGAGACAAGCACATACATTTGAAAGAAATCTGCTCCTATGTTGCGGACTAAGAACTTCGTAACAATCCCAAATGGGACAAAGGAATAGCATTTTCTCCTGTTATGGACGTATTCAACTGTAAGAACAAACTGCACTCACCACTCCTATGCCAAGTCCAGTGTGGATAGCTGGACCTGTCAGCACAACCCGGACAAGTATACCACAGAAGAAGAAGCCAGCCGCTGTCAACACGATAAGTTTACTCACCTGCGCTACTCACCTCTCGACTCTAGGACACTTGCATCTTCGACAGGTTTCAAAAACTACTGTGGGATGATGACTAAGCCAATAGGTCAAGCAGCCTAGAAAGTTGGCCATCAAATGACTGCGAATGACCGGGTGTAAAACCAGTCTATAGATGCTTCGCCAGCTTGTTCTACTGTTTAACTTAACCTAAGGTAGTTTTCCAGGGTTTGTCGGGTTCGCACCTGGTAACCGTTCTCCGTATGAAAGCTCCGATTGTCTGCTCAACCACAGTGCGACATGGCGGATGTGACTTGCAACGGAAAAATTTCAGAGCCCACTATTTCACACTAGTGCAGTCAGCAGACTGCTGCATAAAACTTGGGCATTCGACGTTGCTATGGACAATGCTTCGATGGAGCACCGAAAATTCTGAGCTTTTAATAGACGGCGGTTGCACTAAACTCTTACTTTGGATCCTGCGCTCATGGATTACCACATGGCGCAATCCCGCCGAACTTGTATATTGACATAACAATTGTGAATGAATTTTTCTCGCCATGGTGCCATAAGGTTCCTCGGTTGGATAAGTAACGGACAGGAGGTTCACTTGTATAAATTAGGAACAGTTCGATTATACCCTCATTGAAAAGAAGCGTTTTACTATTCTTAAGCAGCTAGGCTTGTATGCATAGTTGATCGCCCCTCAACTGGTGCGCCTCGTTCGAACAAGACGATACGATTTATCTAGTTGTTTAGGTGCACATCATGTATTGATGTAGCGAAAATCTCCTGTAGGGACTTTCCACATCCGAGTTCCCATACAAACCTTGTTCCATTAAATCCCTTGACAACCAGGCTACAGGATGAATGTAAATTTAAGGAGTTAACTGGTTAAGGTTATGCTTGCCGTGCCCTCAAAACCATTTAGATCCAAGAGCAATACCGTGGGAAATCCAAGGCCCGCAGGTTATGCAAAATATAAGGGCCAACTCCTTTCCCAGCATTACGACTGCCCCATCTGAACGGCTAACTTAATTAGTAGGGCTCAACTGGGACCTGAAGCCGCACAGCTTCAGTCGAATGATCGGTAGCTTTGCAAGTTGACGACTGCCCATATAGGTTATCCAAGGAAATAGCAACTTCCACTGCGCGGTGAACGTCACATCTCGAATCAGCTAACTAAAGCAATTAATGGATATTTTACCCTCGAATTCATCGAGGCATACAAATTCCGGTACGCTCAAAGTTTACAAGCAATTATGTGGTGCAACTGATCCGTTACGACGCACGTACCTGGATGTGGCCAAAAATTGTACAATTTGAAGAAGCAGTCGAAGCTCTCATGTGAAGGAACGTTATCAGAGGAGTGCCGATAAAATGGTTTCAAGTGTACGTAGAGTAAATAAAAATAGCACAGTAGATGGAGTAGGGACATTATCTGAAGGCTGAGAGTATATTTATTGTAGGTGTCAGTAAAGTAGTAAAAAGTAACCGGTCGATTTTTCAGAGTGTAACAGTAGGCACTAACTTTATTCAGTGGCTAGTCACATGCAACACATCACAGTGTTGATAAGCGAACTTTTGTTATTTTTTATTGGGAGAACGCATGCCAGGCAAAATCCACCACGTCCTGGAACACTGTCGTCGATCGCTTTGAACGGTCATGTACAACTAGTAAAGCTTCTTACGAAGCATTTGTTCCTTTGGTTGTTCGCAGTTGAATCTCTTCTGTTGGCTAAACAAATGGCACAGTCAGCGTCCAACATGAACGTTGAGGTCAGTCGAGGAGAAAGTAGGATTGTGCAGGTAAGTAACGTTTCCAGTCTCTCTTTCTCTGCTTACGTATATTTTCTGAGGTGTAAGGAATTCTTGTCCAGCCAACCTCAATGGACATCGGTGGTTGAAGGGTTGTGTGCAGGTGATTGGTGTTGAAGCGAAGCCGTGGTCCAGGTAAGCCCTTGTTAGTTATTTCGTCCAATCGCAGACGGAGACAGTTCCTCAGTTTATTTCCGACTCTCTAAGATGTTCACGACCGCAGACAAAGGGAACGAGTAGAACAAGTCGAGGTAAGATCAAAAAGGACAGTCATGGTACCAAGCATTGGGGAACTCCTACTTTAATATAGTTACTCGCGACAAACTGGTGTACAAGGTGCAACAGACACTACGCTGAAAAATTTTTTCTTTTATTTATTATGCAGCAGAAGGCATGCTCCAATGGGTAAAATACGTTCAAATACATGTTCACGAGATAGTAGCTTATGGTCGTAGCTTATCTGTGACCAGAAGGTGGCTATGTAATCACGGTTGGTTGCAGTCGGAAAGCAGAAGATACAGTTTGAATATGGTGATATTTCTATACACACAGCGGGATGAAGATTATCTAAGACCACATAATAACTATTATATACATGGGTATATGAGTACAGGAAGCTGAGCATAATGGAAGCCGGTTAGTATTAAGTGGATATGAACAAGAGACTAGGCGTTGAAGGCAAGACGATCGAAAGGTGGCGCTAATGGGCTGGGTTTCAGTGGCCAAAATGCTAGTTCGGTTAATCATTCTAGTTACTAATGGATAACTACAGTGTCACAGAATAGGCCAACGAACCAGCAAAAGTATTTGATGCCAACAGCCTACGAGCATACACTTGGAAATATAAGCTTAGAATATAAGCTCAGAATAAACGCAGGGATGCGAAGAGCGTAGGCCAAATCGCGGTAGCTAAGGGTGTTGAGGTGAGACAACCAAGCTAAAAGCGTTGGTGGAAAGATCATCAGTGGCCAACTGCAGACGTTCAATTAAGTAAATCGGCCACATTTGATTACCTACCGTGTCACAGAATAAATCACAGAACCAGCGGAGTTGTGATGCAAACGGGCAAAGAGAATAAGTTTGGAGATAAGTGGTGGCTTCAAACAAGTTCCCGATATGCGCAGAGATGCATGGAGCCTACGACGAGTAGTTACTGCAAGAAGAGTTGCCGAGAGCAAGGGAAACGGTAGATAACGATGCTAGGAGAGAGATCAATGGCCAGCAATGACATTCTGATTAAGCTTTCCGTTACTAGTGGGTACCTATTGTGGCACAGAATAGGGCACTAAACCAGCTGAGCTGTGATGCAAAATGTCCAAGAGAATAAACTTTGTAGGGAAAGTGTGACTGCCAGCGAGCTCCGGATATGGGCAGATTTGCATGTAGCCTGGGGAGGCTAACTGCTACTGAACCGAGAAAATGGTGCTAGAATAGAGAGTATCAGTGGGCATGTAGAACTATTCGTTTAAAACTTGGTCACTATTGGATACCTACAGTGTCACAGGATAAGTCACCGAAATAGCTGAGTTGTTATGCAAACGGTCCAAGACCATAAAGATTGGAAATAAGTGGTGGCTCCAAGCAAGCTACAGAGTTGCATAGAGCCAACAACGACTAGCTGCTGCCAAGCAGAGTTGACGAGAGTAAGGCGAACGACAGATAACGGCGCCAGGAGAGAGATCAGTGGCCAGCAATGGCATTCGGATTAAGTCTTTAGTTACTAGCGGATCCTACGGTGGCACAGAATGGGTCACCAAACAAGCTGAGCTGTGATGTAAACAGTCCAAGAGAAGAAAGGTTGTAGAGACGGAGTGGCAACTACCAAGCTCCGGATATGCGCAGGGATGAATGGAGCCTATGGCGACTAGCTGCTGCTAAACAGAGATAATAGCTCAAGGAAAGGTAGTATCAGTGGCTGGCGTAGCCGTATCATTAGCTTCATCGTCTTTCTCTTCCATACCACTTCTTAAATATCCCGAAAACGGTGCCCATAAAAATAAAATAAACATGCGGTCTATGGTATCAGTTTATTTATGGGGTCGAAAAAGCCTCCTCAATGGACAAAGAAATGCCAACAGTCCTTTGATACAGTTAAAACAACGCTCAGTTCTGATTTACTTTTGACCCACTTCAACCCAAACTTGGAGATTGTTGTTGCTTCGGACGCCTCCAATTATGGGGTAGGTGCTGTCGTTGCTCATGTGTTCCCTGGAGGAGAAGAGAAGGCCATTGCGCACGCAGCACGGTCGCTGACAGTGGCGGAGATAAATTACAGCCTGATTGAGAAGGAAGCGCTGGCGCTTGTTTTCGCAGTGAATCGGTTTCATAAGATGCTATATGGTAGACATTTCAAACTGATCACGGACCACAAACCTGTACTCTCGATATTTGGAGCAAAGAAAGGTATTCCTGTTTTTACAGCAAATCGCTTACAGAGATGGGCAACAGTACTGCTGGCTTACGATTTCAGTATACAATATCGATCTACACAATAACTTGGCCAAGCTGACGCTCTATCTCGCCTCCTCGCTTCCCACTTGTAGGAAAACGATGACTGAGTGCTTGCATCTGTCAACC
Source organism: Dicrocoelium dendriticum (assembly GCA_944474145.2). Classification (NCBI taxonomy): domain Eukaryota; kingdom Metazoa; phylum Platyhelminthes; class Trematoda; order Plagiorchiida; family Dicrocoeliidae; genus Dicrocoelium; species Dicrocoelium dendriticum. The sequence goes on from OX104064.1 coordinate 148,292,054, forward strand.
TCGAGTCGGAAGTTCAGCGCATCCTGGTTGACAGTGTATGGGAGTTGCCAGTAACGTCGGACACCATTCGTGCAGAGACGGCTCGAGCCGATATCTTGCTGAAAGTAATAGGGTTTGTGCAGTCCAGTTAACCTAATGTCAGAAATTTGAATGAGTTACAAACTTTTAAATAGACGCGAATCCCTTTCGGTCGTTGACAATTGTCTAATGTTTGGAGACGGAGTCGTGGTACCAATAAAGTTGCAGAAGCGAATAATACGGCGGTTTCATTCAGGACCTCCGGGAAACAGCCGAATGAAGACACTGGCGCAAAGTTTTGTGTATTGGGCTCAAATGGATGCAGAAATCGGGCATTTCTGCCAAAGTTGGAAATCTTGTCAACAAGCTGCAAATGCACCTCCGAGTTGTTCTTGTCACCCTTGGCCCGAATCAAAAAACACTGGCAGAGAATCCACTTGGATTATGCGGGACTAATCAACGTTCACTCTTATTTGATTTTTGTTAATTCCTACACAAAATGGCTCGACGTGCTTCCGATGCAAAATGCTACCGCCCATCACACAAGCAATGAGCTGGACAAACTGTTCCAGTATTTTGGCACCCCGGAGATGCTGGTCCCAGACAACGGAGCCAAGTTCACCTCAAGGCTGTTCAGAGAATTTTGCATGCCAAACGGAATCCAGCACAAGTTTTCGCCGCCGTACCATCCACAATCGAATGAGCAAGCCGAACGGTTTGTAGATACCTCTAAACGTGCTCTTCTCAAAGCAGAAGGAACGAGGGTGTCACTAGATGCAATTCAGCCGTTTTTGAGAATGTATCGAGACACTCCGAATCCAAACAAACCGGAGGGTAAATCTCCTTCTGCATATCTATTTGGACGAAAAATTAAGACGAAGTTTGATAGCCTGATTTCCAGAAATGTTGAAAAACGCAACGAACAACCGAGAAGGGGCAAAATAACAGGCTTCGCACGTTCAAGATTGGCGACTTGGTGTATGCGCGAAACTTTCAGACCCCGGAATGATGGGTTAGCGGAACGGTTAGTGGAAAGAAGGGTAAAGTTATATATGAGATAATGGTCGGAAAGGACAAGTGGACCAAACATATCAATCATCTACGACAGCGGCATGGCAAAACTCAAGGAGATCAAAAACCGGCGGCACCACAGTGGAACATAATACTGGATGCACTTGGTTTAGAAAACAGAACTGATCCCCAAAGCGGAGCACAGCCGGTCTCACAGACGCCACATAACGTGACATGCAGGCCAAGTCGAAGAAGAAGGCAACCGCGATGGCTAAGAGTGGACCCTAGGAAAAAAGCTACGACCAAGCCAAAGTGCGGAAAATAGGCAGGAGCAATCGATTCAAAGGGGAGGTAATAGAAAGGAAAGCGGAGCCAAAGTCCAGCCACGAGGTCGCGCACGGACTTACCGCGGAGCTAGTGAGTTGTCTTCTGCATGCGAAAGTCACATACACGAGCGGGTAACGACCTTCGACCGTTTTGTCAAATTTGGGAAGCGGGTGCAAACCGATTGGTCAGCAATTACAAGTCGGAATCAAGGGAGGAGAACCATTCTGCCAACTTTGAGCTAGAGCTATATACGAGACAAATCCGTCCACGTCTCAAAAATTGTTCTATTATATGCAGCAACCTACTGATCTCGGACCGTGTTCTGCTTGAACGAGCTCAGCGGCGCTTTACGAAGATTTTGACCCCATCACAGCAAGCGATGAGGTTCGACAAAGGTGCGAACACCATAAAATTCAGCCCGCTTGTCAAAGGCGCATTATCCCTAACATGTGCTTCTTGCATAAGCTAAAGCACAAAGTTGCAAAGCATTATCACTTGTCTTAAACTATGAAGCGCAACTGTACCTAAACTCCCAAACAAGGGCCGTTCCATTACCCCGCTTAGGGCAACCTTGTTTCTTTTTAGTTTTACACGTAAATATATAGAACAGGTTGCCTTCCAGACTAAGAAAGCCAAAACTTGCGGGCAAGAAGGAAGAGGATACAAAGATTCCTATGTGTTGACAATATACAACGCATCTTCAATATTTACGATTTGTAAGACCGCTGCTACGAAAATGGCCCTGCTGTAGCTTGAGAACGCCCAAGATGTAGTACATGACCTCCAAAATCCTGGAGCTCACAATTCATCCACCTTCATTGCGGTTACCGCCTTAACACCTAAGAGACTTTAGCAGCATCCGTCGCACTCATTTGCTAGGCTTTAAGGATGGAAATCCGTGTGCAAGATGACGTTAGTTTTCGACAATCTCTTCAAGGCTTGCTTGGGTGCTCCTAAGCAAAATTCCGCCTTAAGACTCTGCTATAGGAAGAGTAGACTCTACCATAAAAGCCAGCTGTAAGGAATGATCTGTAGCCTAAGCCCCATAGATAGTCTACATCAATGACCCCAGGTTTTCTTCTTATCCATTAACGCAATCATAACACCCGGAAGGATTCAGCTGGATCAGTCGCACACATCTTACGTGTGCTAAGATAAGAATTCCGAATGCAAAAGCTATTTGGTCATTTCTGATTAGTTCCTGAAGCTTCGGTTCCCTCATTTACACGTTGGTCCCAAGGCTGCATGGACCAACCGGTACCTACAACCCTCCGGCTTTTCCATTTCAATGGTTAACTAGCCACGGTGAACAAGTTTCAACAAACAGTACAGCCTAGCTTTCTGACGGACAGATTAACCAATCCGTAGGTATTCTTCCTATAGAATGTTGCTGGGCAATAACGAGGCCATCCGAGCAGGCAAACTTTCATGTTTACAACTTATCTACACCTGTATTCCATGCCTTCAGTTTTAACTTTAATCACTTTCCAAATCCTTAGACCACTGGGTCCGTGGAAACGATATTAGGCTTATGATCTTTGAGGTACTTCTAGTAAAGGCATACTACCAGACCTAAGCCCTGTATTAGACGTTGTAATCAATTGTTTCTGTCGATACACCTAAGGTTAGCGTTAGAATTGTCCAAAATATAGTCTAAATATAAGCTTCAGATGTACCTCTATGTACCTTCGTAGAGGTCAGTTGCTCATGGGCCTTAATTGATGCGTGTTTATTACGCCCCAGCACTAGCTACTTTACTCCGACGTTTCCAACTACAATCGGGAAGCTTACCTCAAATCACTATATATTTCTTCCGTCTTGTCGAAAAAGCGACCAATTTAAATGTTGTGCGCCAAAGAATCAGACATTTTGCTCCCCGAGTATCCTCGCTTGGCCCCCTGTAATTAGCTTAATCTGTTATACATAAATAAATAAATAAATAGTATATTCTCGGTAAAACGAGACACACCTGTAAAGGCGTGATCAAATATGCATATAAGCATTGCCTCTGTGGAATGTTAAAACATTTCGTTTTAATGAAAGTTATGAAAGAAAAGATGTTGTCCGTATGAGTGAGCATACTGTCAAGTAATAGTCAGATCCAGGGACATTTTGGCGCTGTGGCGCGCAAAAATCCGTCAAAACACAAGTTGGGGGTAATTTCGCCAGGTAGTGATCCATGAGCACAGGAGCCTAAACAAGGTTCTGTTGCAACCAATAACCATTACGAGAATGAGATGATCTGTGCTCCAACAAAGCATTCTTCATAGCAGAATCAGTTGCACAGGCTCGATGTAGAAGTCTAAGGACTGCGTCAGTGTGAAATGTTTAGCTGTGACATTATTTTGTGGCGAGTAACATCCGCCACGTTGCAGTATTGTTAAGCGGACATTTGTGGCTTTTTATAGTGAGAACGCTTGCCACGCTTGCCTATCACCATTAGCAACACTAGTAGACAGTCGTCATAAAAACCGGATGCCCTTCTTCTACCGCTTTTGCTAATAAAATATTTGCCTTTCCATATTCCATTGCCCTGGCACGAAAGCTAACTAACGTGAGGGAGGCACCTATCATACTGGCTGACTAGACATCCAGAAGGTTTTGACCACCGCTTTGACTTATCTTGGCTGCCCGTGCAGTATTTAGCTTTTAACGGGCTCCATAAACGACCGTGCGTTATGCGTAGTGGTGGGGGAACAATCAGCTCCCAAGTTTTTGTTACTTACTGTCATCCATAATTTACATTGTCCCTTTTTGCTTAGGGTGCTAGCAGAGCTCTTGCCAGAAAACCACCAAGCAACTAGCTGGTGCGACGTTAAAGTACTAGTTAACATTGCCACCTGACTGAACAGCGGTGACACTTGCTTCAGAACTTAAAATTGGAAGGAAATAGCTCGAAATTAACCAAAGACCTGCCCAATAGTGTGCAACAACACAGCACACATAATAATCCCTCATGTTTGAGCAAGCTCAATCCCAGAAGTATGGTTGATAATGCCCCACCAACACAGCCCTACATAGATTTCCAGCCCTGAAGCATTTTGCTAAATATTGCTAAATATGCCGATACTCATTTCTTTATTGTTGGTGGCAGGTTTCTCTAGCCCACTGGTGTTTCAGATATAGCCTTACGAATATAGCAACTCTGCTCTAAGAAATAAAGGTGCAATATTTATCTAAGAAATGTATGCATTTTCAGGCCAAAATTTGTCAAATGACCCTAAAGGTCTATTGTATTTTTCAAGGACCCCTAGCTCATGCAGCCTTGATATAAAATTCGCAACCACTTAGAGGCATAAAAATACTAAACCTTACCTTCCTAGGGGTATAAGTGACTGAGTATCAGCGAAAATGGTACACCGTGGCCTTCTGATCGTGGCTAAATTATTAGCTGCCCTGAAGATTATGGCATTCCTTACTGTATTCCTAGTGTTTTTGCGTAACATTTTCGCATCCTCGTCTATATTTGCTAAGCATGCCTGAAAAGTTTGATTTTTTTCCACCTACTTCGTACCTAGTTTTTGCGGTGTATTACGGGCTATATAGAGCATTTATACATAGCTATATCTATTTAGAACCTATGCAACTTCTTTCCTTTTTGCTGCTATCTGCTTTGCAAAGCAGAGCCAATTTTAGCGAAAAATAATGGCGCTATTCGTAAGCCGCCATTCAAGTGCGAATATCATATGAACAACTTTATTTATTGCATTGGGTTGCCTCTACAATAAATAAGTACATAATTAAAGATTTTATTCTCGACAAACCGAGGCACGCTTTTTGGGCAGGATCAGCATGTTGCAATATTGTACATGGTAGCATGGTTAGCTGCACCAAGCGCGGGAGTAGTACAGAAGGAGTCAGTAGTGTGGGCCCATATGGCCCAAAGGTTGTACGAAGTCTATGTCCACAGAATGCGTGATGAAGAGATAAACAGCAGATCACTAACGTGGAGCAAGTTGCTGAGGAACTAGTCTTATTAAGTTGTGTACACAGTGCGGGTCAGGTGAGTGAAGCATTAGGAAATAACTGAAAATTATTTAAGCATAGTGGCGTGTCACTGCTCCAATATGCAGGCGTGCTCGTACGAAGCAGGTATATGCACAGAATGTGTAAGTGTGGTATCGCTGAACTTGCCAAAGTGTGGTTGGGGCGGTGACTTTATTGATTGGCGAGTCACATCCGCCACGTCGCAGTGTTATTAAACTGACATCTGTGGCTATTTGTAGGAAAAGCAGTTGCCAGCCGAAGACCCACAACGTCTTGCAACACTGCCGACTGGTGATATGACATTTAAAGGTTGCACCTGACCGATTACCCTCACGGATATTCGAGGTTACGTTCCGCTACTTTGTTTCCCATGGTTGTGTAGTCTCCTTCGGAGTCGACCGCAAAGCTGAGGGGTAGTCGCAGCACGGTTACCCCGCAAAACCTAGCCCGCGCAATAAATGGTTTCGTGTCATGTTGTAGGATGATTCCCGGCTATATTACGGCTTTAAAGTTTTATTCAATTCGGCGCTAATAGGAATTTGCATTTGCTTAAATGAGTCAGAAGCCAGATACGCACAGTTAATACGCAAAACTTAGTGCGCAATAAACAGCTTATGGTCATATTATAGCATTATTCCCGGCCGCCTTTCTGTCTTTGCAGTTTTAAGTAAAAATGTGACAAAAGTCAACAAAGAAGGTGTACCCCTACGCCCAATATTGTCCATGACAAACTCCGCATGTCATCCAAAAGCCCAGTGGTTAGCAGAATTACTGGAACCAATAAGAAAACAAATTGCCAAACGTAGTGATCGGGATAGTTTTACATTCGTAGAGCACATCAGAGATAAGAACCTGAAGGAGAAGAAGATGTGCTCACTTGATGTAGCTTCTTTATTGACGAATGTCCCGCTACTAGAGACAATCGACTATCTATGCAACTATGTGCATGATAACAGCATTCATATAGCTATACCCTTACCAAGCCTGAAAGAATTACTTCAGAGATGCACCTACAACATTCAGTTTCTTTTCGACGGCATATATTATCGGCAGAATGATGGGGTCGCAATGGGGTCCCCACTCGGACCAGTGCTGACAGATATTTTTCTTGCCAAACTAAAAACTGAATCACTGGGGCCACTTATAGATTGTTTCGACCATTACTATCGTTATATGGATGACACTTTCTGCATAACCATAATGGTGCGCACCCAGCGCTTAAGTTCACCTAAGAACTCTACGGATATCCGGAGCTCTGTAGGAGTCGCTCCCTTCTTACAATGTTCATTCTCTTGGATTGCTTGCGTCACAGCTCAGATGGTTGGTTGACCTATCGTGTGCCACCGTAGGATCCACTAGTAACCGAAGGCTTAGTCCAAACTCTATTGCTGGTCACTCCTCTCTCTCCTAGCGCGCCGATATTTGTCGTTCGTCCTACTCTCGTCAACTCCTCTTGACAGTAGCTAATCATTGTTGGCTCCATGTAGATTACAAAGAGCCAATCACTGACTCCCCAACCTTCATTTACTTTTGCCGTCTATTTCTTAAAGCTTCGCTCGCATGTTGATATCTCCAACGAACATGTAGGTGTCCAGTATTGGTCAAACGTCTTAATGACGTGGCTACAGAGGCCACTGATTCATTCTTTTCTAGAGCCACTATCTCAGCTTACCAGCAGCTAGTCGCCATAGCTCCCATTTAACTTTGCGGATATCCGGAGTTCGCTCCCTTCTTACAATGTGCATTCACTTGGATTGTTTGCTTCACAGCTCAGCTGGTTTGTTGACTTATTATGTGCCACCGTAGGATCCACTAGTAACTGAAGGCTTAATCCGAACTCCAATACTGGCCATTCATCTCTCTGCTAGCGCGCCGTTATGTGTCGTTCGTCCCACTTGCATCCACTCCGCTTGACAGCAGCTAGTCATTGCTGACTCCATGTAGATTACAAGGAGCAACCCACTGACACTCCAACCTTCATTCTCTTTTGCCGACTGTTTCTTAAAGCTTCGCTCGCATGTCGATTTCTTCATCGAAACTGTAGGTATCCAATATTGGTCAAACGTCTTAATGACATGGCTACGACAGCTACTGATTCATTTTTTTTCTAGAGCCACTAGCACTGCTCAGCAGCAGCTAGTCACCATAGCTCCCATTTAACTCTGCGGATATCCGGAGCTCGCTCCCTCTTGCAACGTTCATTCTCTCAGATTGTTTGCGTCACAGCTTAGCTGGTCTATTGACCTATCACTTACCTTCACTGGCCTATAGATACACTTATCGACCTTATAGGCATACACTTGTGACCAAGCGTCTGATTGGAATAGCTGCATCTGGCGACTGAGTCACTCCTAGCGCCGACATCTGTCGGTCGTCATAAATTCGGCATTTCTCTTCAGAAGTAGCTAATGGCCATTGGCCCCATGCATATGCGAGGATCCAGGGCTTGTTAGTAGCCACCCCGTATCTCAATAACCTTTACTCCTTTAGAATATCTGCATCCCGTCTCTCCGCTGCCCTGCCACCAACTAATCTTTAATACTCTCTCGCAGCAACCTATTTATTTTCGCTTATTATGCCCCCCTCTCGGATTACACTAACTACGTGCTGTTCATGCACCTGACAATCACTACCGAAATTCCAACTCACTTTGCTCTATCCGCAAACAATTATCGACTCATAGCATACGGATACTCGTACTTTATTTACTGGTGCCACGCTGGCGTCTCTACGCAGGCGATAGCAATCCACCTATACGGCTAATGATTCTATAGGATACTCAAAAGACATTTTCAGCACACATTTTCAGCCACTTCTTGACTCTCCAGCCTTCATTCTCTTTTGCCGTATGCCTCTCTTAATCCTCGCTTGCCTGTTCACTTCTTCATCGAAACTGTAGGTATCCAATAGTGGACAAACGTCTTAGTACTATGGCTGCATCAGCCACTGATTTATTCTTTTCTAGACCCATTATCTCTGCTTAGCAACAGCTAGTCGCCATAGCTTCCATTTGACTCTGCGGATATCCGGAGATCGGTAGGAGTAGCTCCATTCTTACGATGTTCATTATCTTAGAATGTTTGCGTCACAACTCAGATGGTTTGTTGACCTATTATATGCCACCGTAGGATCAACTAGTAACTGAAGGCTTAGGCAAAACTCTATTGCTGGTCACCCTTCTCTCTCCTAGCGCGCCGATGTTTGTCGTTCATCCTACTCGCGTCAACTCCTCTTGACAGCAGCTAGTCATTGGTGACTCCATGTAGCTTACAAGCAGCCAATCCCTGACTCACCAACCTTCATTCTCTTTCGCCGTCTGTCTATCTTAAGCTTTGCTCGTATGTTGCTTTCTTCATCGAAACAGTTGGTATCCAATAGTAGACAAACGTCTTAATACTATGGCCGCACCAGCCACTGACTCATTCTTTTCTAGAGCCACTATCTCTGCTTAGCAGCAGTTAGTCACCATAGCCTTCATTTAACTCTGCGGATATCCGGAGCTCTGTAGGAGTCGCTCCCTCCTTACAATATTCATTTACTTGGAATGTTTTTGCTTTACAGCTCAGATGGTTTGCCGACCTATTATGTGCCACCGTAGGATCCACTAGGAACTGGAGGCTTAATCCGAACTCCAATGCTGACCATTCATCTCTCTCCCTGCGCGCCATTATCCGTCGTTCATCTTACTCGCCTTAACTTTTCTTGACAACAGCTAGACATCGTTGGCTCCATGTAGCCTACAAGGAGCCACTTCTTGACTCTCCCGCCTTCATTCTCTTCTGCCGTACGCCTCTCTTAATCCTCGCTTGCCTGTTCACTTCTTCATCGAAACTGTAGGTATCCAATAGTGGACAAACGTCTTAATACTATGGCTGCACCAGCCACTGATTCATTCTTTTCTAGACCCACTATCTCTGCTTAGCAACAGCTAGTCGCCATAGCTTCCACCTAACTCTGCGGATATCCGGAGCTCGGTAGGAGTAGCTCCAATCTTACAATGTTCATCCTCTTGGATTGCTTGCGTCACAGCTCAGATGTTTTGTTGAGCTATTATATGCCACTGTAGGATCCACTAGTAACCAAAGTCTTAATCCGAACTCCAATGCGGGCTATTCATCTCTCTTCTAGCGCGCCGTTATCCTACTCGCGTCTACTCTTCTTGGCAATAGCTAGTCATTGTTGGCTCCATGTATCTTAAAATTAGCCGCTCCCTGACTCCCCAACCCTCATTTTCTTTTGCCGTTTGTCTCTCTTAAGCTTCGCTCGCATGTTCATTACTCCGTCGAAACTGTAGGTATCCAATAGTGGACAAACGTCTTAATACTATATCTACACTAGCAACTGGTTCACTCACTTCCAGAGCCAATATATCTGCTTAGCAGCAGTTAATCGCCATAGCCTCCATTTAACTCTGCGGATATCCGAAGCTCTGTAGGAGTTGCTCCCTTCTTACAATGTGCATTTACTTGGATTGTTTGCATCACAGCTCAGATGGTTTGTCGACTTATTAGGTGCCACCGTAGGATTTACTAGTAATTGAAGGCTTAGTCTAAACTCTATTGCTGGTCACTCTTCTCCTAGCGCGCCGATATTTGTCGTTCGTCCTACTCGCGTCAACTCCGCTTGACAAAGGCTTGTCATTGTTGGCTCCATGTAGATTACAAGGAGCAACCCACTGACACTCCAACCTTCATTCTCTTTTGCCGACTGTTTCTTAAAGCTTCGCTCGCATGTCGATTTCTTCATCGAAACTGTAGGTATCCAGTATTGGTCAAACGTCTTAATGACGTGGCTACAGCGGCCGCTGATTCATTCTTTTCTAGAGCCACTATCTCTGCTTAGCAGCAGCTAGTCACCATAGCTCCCATTTAACTCTGCGGATATCCGGAGCTCGCTCCCTCTTGCAATGTTCATTCTCTCAGATTGTTTGCGTCAAAGCTTAGCTGGTCTGTGTACCTATCACGTACCTTCACTGGCCTATAGATACACTTATCGACCTTATAGGCGTACACTTGTGACCAAGCGTCTGATTGGAATAGCTGCATCTGGCGACTGAGTCACTCCTAGCGCCGACATCTGTCGGTCGTCATAAATTCGGCATTTCTCTTCAGAAGTAGCTAATGGCCATTGGCCCCATGCATATGCGAGGATCCAGTGCTTGTTAGTAGCCACCCCGTATCTCAATAACCTTTACTCCTTTAGAATATCTGCATCCGGTCCCTCCGCTGCCCTGCCACCAACTAATCTTTAATACTCTCTCGCAGCAACCTATTTATTTTCGCTTATTATGCCCCCCTCTCGGATTACACTAACTACGTGCTGTTCATGCACCTGACAATCACTACCAGCATTCCAACTCTCTTTGCTTTATCCCCACGCAACTATCGGCTTATATCAAACGGATACTCGTACTTTACTTACTGGTGCAACGCTCGCGTCTCTACGCAGGCGATAGCAATCCATCCATACGGCTAATGATTCTATAGGATACTCAAAAGACATTTTCAGCATAATTATTGTTGCACAGTGTACATGCATTTTCTCAAGCTCAAATGTTATAACACAAGACATTAACAATATTCAACTCCATGCCTGTTCTTGCGGTCTTCTCTCGGTTGTCCCTCACTTTCCCTTTTCTCTGATGTCTCGGACTTCTTGGAGATCTGGGATTGGACTGAGGAACAGTTTTGGCCCAAGACGGACGCAACAACCCACATGGACTTACATGGAGCATGGTAGAACTCTGAAAGGACCGACCTACAATCACCATAACCCTTGTCCAGTATGGAGAACTGGACATATCCTCATACTCCCATACGTTATACATCTGAAAAATCTGGACAGCGGAAAAGTTGAACTTTTGCTCACCTGGACATACAACAAGAAGAAAAATCGCAATGTCCCTCTCCTCCACCGACCTCAAAAATAATGGCTACCCCGATCAAATTACCTGTCCAACTAACAGAGGAAATTAGAAGCCATTACTCTGCGAAAAACCGAAGGTAAAACCAGTCGTCAAGCGGCTTTGCCAGTTCAACATTAATGTTCAAAATGCTTTACGGCAGTGTTGCAGGACGTGGTGGGTTTTCGCTTGGCAAGCGTTCTAACTATAAAAAGCCACAAATGTCTGTTTAACAACACTGCGACGTGGAGGATGTGACTAGCCACTGAATAAATTCACAGCCCACAACTACATACTGGCAAGTCGACTAGATTCACATAGCAACACTGCCCGACACCGTTTCAACTACACACGATGGAACCCGATGTATCGTCGTGATACACGACAGTTTTTAAACCTTGATCATGCCTGCGTTGGTGTGTCTCTATGAAACCGAGAATAAACTATTTATTTATTTATTTTATCATGGACAAATGAACAATTTTCTACTGTTACTGTTACAGTTGCCATAAAGTGTTTGTAAAGTTGTACATATCTGAACATGCCAACATGGGCGTGCCTCGCATAGTCGAGAATAAAGTAGTTATTTATTTATTTATATATTTAACTCTCATTTCTGGATGTACACCTTAGTAGACAAAACGACGGTGCCATATTAAGAAAGACAAACAGAAAGAAGACGTGGGCAGGTCGGTATACAAATTTCAATAGTTTTGCACCGCTTAAATACAAGCGTAACTTAGTACATTGTCTCACCTCAAGGGCGAGAAAAATATGTTCAGAGGACGCTCTGGAGGATGAGATGAAATCCATCCGAAACACTTTGCGTGAAAATGGTTATCCAGAAAGATTCATACAGCGCAACGTGCAGCCCAAAATAACACCGGTCGTTAAGGGCGTAGTCGCACAGATAGTCAACTTCATCCGCCTTGATTTCAAAGGTGATACAGTTAGTGAGCTCTTAACAAGGAAACTGACGCAATTAATAAAGAACACCTTTCCGGCTGCGGAGTTCCGATGCATCTTCGCCACGATTCAGCTAATTCCTATGTGCAACAAGAACAGAATGCCGATGCTGACCTCTTCTTACGTTATCTACCGATTTGAGTGCACTTGTGGGGCAACATACATTGGTCGGACGACTCGTCAACTGTCAAGTCGCATTAAGGAACATAGCCCTAAACGGTTGTAGAACGGGGGCACCGGCGTACTTACAAGCGGTATCTTGTCTCACCTTATCGAATATGGACACCAGGTTAACCTCCCGAATGCTTTTACTGTGCTTTATCTGGTTCCAATGAGCGAATCAAAAGTTACGCGGTTAAGGATGCTCGCCACTGCAGAGGCCATTGCGATCCGCATATGCCACCCCCACTGTGCTCTCAGAAAAAGTTTGTTCAATCACTATACCTGTCCTGGCCGAACAACCATCAGCCTAGCCGTCACACGGACATCAGGTCAGGCCTTGTGATTACATAACCCTCAATCGATCTGTGTGCATGAGACAGCGGCGAACTATTCGCTGTCTAACCATTGACCGAGTCAGTTCGAAACAAACCCCCGAACCAATCACTATCCATCCCTTTGTAATTTAACCTAATATGATTGTACCGGCCTGTAGGTGAATCGTAGATAACAATTGTTTGCCTCAGACTGATATTCGTGATGAATCATTGAGAATGTTCCATTTGTTAAAATGTCATTTTGCAATCTTTCGTATGTGTTAGAAACCAGGTACGCTTTACGAACAGTATTTTCTGCTCCGTACGGCATGTAGGCTGATTTCCGGGGAATATTCCTTGGGCGTTTGTTGACAATGTTGACGTTTTTAATAGTTTGTTTTCTGACTTTATGCTTCTTTATTACGTCAATTTCGTATGCTACATCAGCATAAATTTTATCCTGTCGCTGCTGAATTACGACAGGGTCATTTTCCATTGTGTCCGCCTCGCACGTCGGAAGTCAAAAATTACAGGAGTGAGGCGTGTTTAGTAGGATTTCGCTTCTATTATTCTAAGTCTTTTAGCTCACGTGAGACTAACTGCCAAGCTCGCGTTAATTTCATTAGAACGGGACGCCAGCTGAAAGTCACCACGTTCGATCTGTCTCACAATTACCCAGTCAATCGCCTTCTTTTTGGGCGACACCCCATCAATCGCGGTCTGACGGACCATGAGTTTTCTCAGTCCGTGGACCATTTCCGCTACAACACCCCAACAAGCGACATCAAGCAGTTCGTCGAGGTTCGACTTGAAAAGCATATTACCAGTGATGATGTCCGCAATGTTCGTCGTAAACTGAGACTTTGCGTTGAGTGCAAGCTTAGTTTGATAATTTTTACTTCCTGCAGTAAAATTGCATCAGGTTATCAAGTCTATGGAAGAAGGCGGAGTTGCGTGAATTATTTCTGAGGAAGGCTTGTGCACACACGTGTTATTCTCTCGGCATCAACAAATAAAACTTTTCCGCAGATTCTCGCATGTGGTTTGTGTAGATGCTACACATGGTACTAACCTTTTGAAGTAAGAATTGATAGCGGCCTTACTTGTTGCTTGCGGCTTCAAACTACACCAGTTTTTAATAACTGACGGCATGGGGTACATCCGGCCAATATGTTATGCGTTGCTGCGTCAGGAAGAATACGCATCATTGCTTACATTGTTTGAAGCGTTTCGGGATATCACGGGTCATGATATTCCCGTCCGCACAATAATGACGGACAAAATGGCCGCTCAAATACGTGCTACGCGCGCGTTTTTTCAATGTGACGTTTCGTTGTGTTACTTCCACATCCGCCAGACCAACAGGAAGCATGTAAGTGACAAATCTTCGTTACATTCGGTAGACAAACAGTAACTGGTTGCGTTATCTGTTTCTTTGCACGGCAACTTCTGACACGGAGACTGAGTGTGATCTCTATCTATTTGTAATATTCTTGTTTTAGCTTTCAACAAGGCTTGAAGCTCAATCAAAGAAAGACCCCCGGTTTGTGCGCCACCTTAGGTTGTACTGGTTGTATATAAAACGCTGGTAGGCGAAACACGCCCAAGCTGGACTGGTGCATGTTTGCAATACAACGAACAACCAAGTTGCGAATGCAAACTTGCGATTGACGAAAGTTACCCAGGCATCGGATGGCCTTGTTGCAGCCGTTCGCAAAGTCTTGGCGCATTCGAAGTTCTCCTGAAAGAGTCCCAGATGCTTGTCGCGTTTTCTGTGACAGGTGTCAGCTACTAGAAGGCAGCGCACATGTCCATCGCATAGGTTGCCTCTTAACTACGTACGCATGCAACTTAGTGATGCGCCATTTAGCACAACCCATGTTACAAGCAGTTTACTCGGACCTTGGCGATGGAGTGGTATGTGAATATAACTTTCTGACGCTTCCATAGTTTGAGATATCGCACTAGGAAAACCGCTTCACCATCGATTGCTCCTTGGGAATATGTACCCGTCCTTTTTATGAAACCCCGTGGCTTCCGTGTGTGCGTTTAATGACGGCATACAAGCAGCACGCGCACCCGACAAGTAAGCCGTTTCTGATATGTGCATCCAGTTACAGGCCAAATACCTACTTGCATCCGCTGGCTGGCGGACTACAACCTACCCACAGAGTCCATGCCGTTGCGGACGCTGAAAGTCCCCGTTACGAAACCATCCACGTCTAAAATTGCACATCTTGTACATCGTCTGAGAAGTGTCGAAGAGGTTAATCCATCCGGATTTTCGGAACTGTATCCAGAGCTATTGCGAAGGACTAACGAAGTAATTGGTGATTCATCAGACTTTCAATGTGCAAAGAAACAACCGCGTTGGCCAAAATGTATGACGCCCATAGCTTTGTGTTTCACAAGCAACAAACCTGTTGTGGTTGACGCAGTTCGCTGTGCACACTATCGGTTACTTTACCATCGAAAGTGTTTGCGTGTGCAATCAGGAGCCCGTTGTACAATTTGTGTCAACGCTTCAAAAACGGTATCTGTGCTCATGATGGCAGTGCAACGCTGTACTACCGGTAAGAAAGCAACTTTTTACTTCGATAGTTAGCTGTTGGCCGTTCACCCTCACCGGCTTTCACATTTGCCTCTACCCCATCAACCTGCCCCGCTTACGAAGGTAAGCGACAGCTTAGTATAACTATTTCCTGCGCAGGCAGTCAGGATGAGATTACCGCCGATCCGAGTACAAGTCAACAAACCGTACCCCATATTGCACGTGCACTTGGTATTTGTGATCTATTTCCTTACCTTTCATCGTTAGGTTGTCGTAAGGGAGCCGTGGAGTTCCCCTCAAACAGAGGTATTGTGCAGAATAGAGTGCCAAAGTAAGCTACTCGGTGCAAGTTAAACTCCCATTTTCACTTCATTGTAGCGTCGACATGGATGTAAGCCCAGTAAAGAAACCGCAAAGAAGGAAAAAGCTTGTACAGATAAAAACTCTCATGCCATTACCCGACAGTAGGCTATTTGTTCGCACTACTATTATATTTTGGCCGATGAATACGACTTTGTGTAATGACACCCTGCATAAGACATGCGCTGCCAAGGCACGAATATAGTGATAAACGCTGAACCTTCTCTCGCTGCCTATTGTTAAATACAATGCGCAGGTTTTATATCGGTTCCTGCGCTCATTTGGGATTACAGCGTTTTAAAATATGAACTGGACTAGCGGCAGGTTTGCTGCCAGTATAATAAAACCCAGGTTGGTTGTAATAGCACACGGCTCGAAGTCACGTGGTCGTTGTAAATAGGCTCCATCAGTGGCACATTTGGTGCCGATGTAACAGAACACAAGTGGGTTGTAATAACACACCGCTCCAAGTCTCATGCTCGTAGTACATAGGCTCCCTCAGTGGCACATTTGTTGTCAACGTACTAGAACCCAGTTGGGTTGTAATAGCATACGGCTCGAAGTCTCGTGCTCGTTGTATATAGGCTTTATAAGCAGCATATATATTGCTGATGTAATTGGACACAAGTGGGTTGTAATATCACACCGCACCAAGTCTCGTGGTCGTTGTATATAGGCTCCATCAGTGGCACATTTGTTGTCAGCGTAATGGAACCCAGTTGGGTTGTAACAGCATACTGCTCGAAGTCTCGTGGTCGTTGGAAATAGGCTTTATCAGTGGCACATTTGGTGTCAACGTACTAGAACCCAGTTGGGTTGTAATAGCATACGGCTCGAAGTCTCGTGCTCGTTGTATATAGGCTCCATCAGTGGCCCATTTGGGGCGGACGTACTAGGACCCAAGTGCGTTGTAATATCATTTGACTCCGAGCGTTGTGCTTGTAGTATACAGGCTCCGACACTATCGCACGCACGCTAAGGCTGTGGTAGCATTAGAAAATGCATACTGTTGGCTGAAAGTCATCCTAATTAAGTTTCGTTTTGACGAGAATTGGTATTTCGAATTCAATTTAGGGTTTGGGTTTGCGGCTACCGCATTGCGTAATTATAATTAATATGTGGCTTTCCGCTTGATGTTTACGATATTTTAACATGAAACTTTCGTTGCTGAAGTTCAAGAGGCGTTGGAAGACATACTGGGTGACCAAAAGTTCGTCCGTAATGTGTACATTTGCGCTGCTGAGAACCAAAAGTCTAGTCATTTAGAAAGTTACAACACACACACGACGGCACACACTTTGGCTGCTCGCACTGAAGGGATGCATATTCCGTCAACGTTACGCGGTACTCGAATACAGATTGGTAAGTACGTACTACCACAGTGCCGAATTATTCGTCACCCATGGCGCGCTAAAAGTCACTTGTGCTGACAGAAAGTACGGTTAAAAAGAAGGAGCTAACGCACTAAACAGCGCCGATAATTATTTAAAACATTAGTTACCAATATCCATGGACATCTAAAGACATTTATCTCCATCTCCTTTTGCTTCTCCGCGAGTGGCCAAAAGCACGCTTCAGTGGGTGGGCTCGCTGTCCATATGTTTGGAGAAAATGATAATTCATAGGTACAATAATGCTGCATAAGATTCCTATGATTTTACAAAATCTTCGCTGTTAACGAAGCCACTTAATTATGTCTGCTAAGATGTATCCAATGCTATGAACCTCACAAACCCCAAGTGTTACTTATTTCATTATGTTAATAATGCGTTTCACATTAAAATTCCGAGGCTAAAAATATCGTCACAATAGGAGACTAAGTAAATAGTCCAGGACGAAACTAAAAGTGCACGGCAGGAAACTTTAATAAATGGGCTCAGAAGCGGTACGCTTATCTTTTATACCTTGTAGTGAATAATTTCTACTTTAGTTAACAATATTGCATTAGTGTTACGCATATTTAAGGCAAATATAGCTGCATGCGTAACACATTTCGACAAGGCGGAGGCGACTCGCCTCCTAATAAAGTCAGGGCCTTATGATTACCTAACGAACCATATCCTCACCAAGGAGCTCACTCCTCGCTTCTTTCGCTCTCCAAGCTTTTAACCGCAATTACAAGGGTACATATACAAACTCAAATAATAGATAGGCACCTGCCTTTCCACATACATGCATGAACACACAGTTCAAATGTTCATGGCTAAATTCCCCATCGTTTATACCTTCCCGACACTCACTGGTACATTTGGCAGGGTCTTGCCTACATAGATATGCCTAGCATCGCCCGATAATAAAGAATTTACTTATTTATATAGTAAAGGAAGGCAAACCAAAGAAGTGGATTTGACCTGCGAATCGCAAGGTGGTTAAAAGCTGGTGCTGGTAATATGATGGAGATATAGGTCTAATGGACGAGGGATGTGACTACTATATAGTGCAGTGTATCCAGAAGTGCTAGTAGAATAGCGCCATATAGGGAATAGAATAGGAAACAATCCGAGTAAGAGAGGCAGACGTTAATATGCGTTAACATCCTTGTCGGGGACCCCGAGAAGCAATACTCAATCGGAGACCGAAGGTTACAAGTTGGAGAGGTGGGACCAAGCATACAGATTACAAAACAGACGGAGACTAAAATAATAAGGCTGATGGTTTAACGCAAATGAGGACCGGGGTCAAATGTTAGAGCATTGTGGCCACTTCAGTGGCGGGTGAATTCAGGAAGGAGAGGATAGCTCGGTAGAGTGAACTGAGTACGGTGAGCATGACGGCGTGGAAGCCCGTACTAATTAAGAGAAATTAGCTTGTTTATAAACTCCTGTTCATTGGGATCCTCAGGGGCCCGGCCGGTACAAGAGGATAAAGCAAGCCAGGCAAGACAGTGTGTTGGGTCAAGTGAGGACTTGACTTTTGCGCTGGCCCTAAGAGCATAAAGAGCACTATTGAAAGGTTAGGAGAGGGTTTAAATGACGGACAAGAGTATGTACAACAGAGGAAGGTCAATCAAAAGTGTGGATGGGTACGGAAGTTGCCATTACGTTAGATATGGCGGGGTATATGAATAAGCAATCAAGTAATGACTAGGAGTATGTAGTAAACTTTTAGTATCGGAGTAATAGAAGAGGGATTGGACCAGTGGAGCGACGGGGCATTCTGGATGGTATCGCACTATTGAGCTGGATGGCGAAAAGACTACGCAGGCATCCAAACGTGGGAGGTAGACGTTAATGTGTGGTAAAAACCTTGACCGTGGGACGAGCTGCAAGACTAAATAAGAGGCCATTGTGTTAGATTAGAATAGGAGGGACCAAACATATTTATAATAAACAGGCAAGGACTGGAAGTATGAGGCTGATGCTTTTATGCAACTGAGGCACTAGTCAATTATTAGCGAGTTTTGGACACCACATTGAGCGGTAAGGTCAGGCTGCAGAATGATAGCCGAGTAGACGGGAAGTAAGTCCTGCGTGCGTTAGGTGGTTTGTGCCGCTGCAAAGCGTATGAGCTATTATGGTTAGATTTGCATTGACGTGTAGCCGCAGAGGCCGGTCTGTTCCAAGCGAGTAAGAAGGACAGCCGAATGGTGGAGTGCTAACGCGAGGACTGGGATATTGGGCTGCCGCTGCTAGTATATAGGCATCAATGCAAGGTCAAGCGATTTTCCATACGAGGGCCCAGTAGCCCCTACAGTAGAAGAAGGTTAGTCCTAAATAGGTGGAAGTGGAAACAGACAGTGGCACACTGACGCACGTAAGTTGACGGTAAGAAGCTGCTGAGAAGTAAGGGTTAAGAACACCCGCTAAGTGGAACGGAAGACATACATTGCTTAAAATATCAGCAGACCCTTTCCATTAGGAGTATATAGGTTAGAAGGGAGCAAACACTAGTTGATTAATCAAAATAAGGCTTTTGTAATCAGATGGTAAGTTAGAGAACGGGACCTGTGTTGGTGTACCTAATCGCTCAGGTCATTGGACGCGGAGCTTACTAGGCGGATACCTCGGAGGAGAAGAAGGTGGCATATTGCCTTCGAGTAAAGTAGCCCGACTAGGTATGTTTGGAAGTAGTCGGACAGGTAGACGGAGGCAAGGTAGGCCGCTAAGGCAAAGCAGGCATGAGGTAATAAATGCTATTAAATGGAATACAAGATGTCGCAAACGCGTACGATTCTCATCGTTTAGAAACGTTTGAAACGAGCGGTGATAGGTAACTTTAACAGGTGACACACACACAAAAGGCATTTTAGCCAGAGGTGGAAAACACCTCCGCTACTGTGCCGCAATATCTGAAAGAAAAGAAAGCATAAATGCAGCGGTTGCAAGCCAGTTGAGCTACCGGTACCGGATGTGCATCGTTCCGGTAAGCTACTAACCGGCTAGTATGCAGCAAAAAACAATAATTTTCTATGCAATTATAAAATGCTAAATACTGAGGTCGGGCTTAAAGTGGAGGCTAGAAGGGATGGGGTGGGACAAAGAAACTCACAGCAATAACGCCAATAAGGTCGACTCCTAGCCATGGCAACAAACGTATCCAGCCAAACGTGTTCATCGTCTATCGGCCCCCAACCAGAAAGTGGAGACGCTCCAACTGATGCCGTCTTCGAAGTGGAGGCCTTCATTCCTCTCGAATAAATCATCGCTTGGCCACCTCTCCTATTCTACCATCCACACCCCCGGGAGCAAACAAGGCACGTCGCGGGAGTTGGGTGGACTGGCATGGGGAACGCTTGGCCGAGCCATCGGAGCCTGGTGCGTGAACTGACGGTGCTAAGCATTTCAGTTCCTTTTCCTGTGCCGAAAGCAATGCACCGAACACGCTCGTTCCTCGCGCAGTGCTCCCACCAGAGGTGAGCTAAATTGAGAAGTCACTTATGGTCAGACGTAACTAGCCTCTGTATGTCCGCTGACCTAAGGGGCCAGGTTGCACAAGCGCACAGTAGGGTCAAACGTACCGCTGCATTGTGCACTCTACCCTTGTGGGCGAGAGTGATGGCGCGCCGGCGCCATAAGTAGCGACGGCTAGCAAAAGCGCCTCCAGCATTTTCTGTTCGGTTCATGAACTCACCCGCAGTCCCACGGACGCTGATGTAACTTCACAGGTGGTTGAATTTTTGAACGACTTCTAGCTGACCCCCACCAACGGTAAGTGTAGGAGGTGGTCCAGGTCAATCTTAAAGAAACGCCTTGCACTTCGAGGATGCGAAGCAAAGCCCGAAGTGACGGACTGATAGTGCTAACCTGTTCAGTACATCTTGGCACTTCAGAAAGCTGACATGGATTAAGGCAATATCGTCAGCGTACTCCAAGTCTAGAAGTCCTTCTCCTGGGAGCAGGTCCACACCTTGGTCGTGTGCCGTGAACGCGATTTCTATGACTTTGTCAATAGCCATTTGAAGCGGAAAGGGGACAGCCGGCATCCTTGTCTCACACCGCTGGAGATATTAAAGGGTGACGACAGCCTGGCGTATGCCCTCACTCTGCCTGAGCTACGCGCGTATAATGATGAGATAATATTTACATATTTCTCAGGTACAACTTTCCTGCGTATAAAGTCTCAAAGTACAAGTCTATCCACCGAATGGAACGCACCTTGGATATCGAGGTACACGACGACGGTGGGCCACCAATATATGTGAAGATGCTCCAACAACTGGCGATAAGTGAAGGGGTGGTCAATGCCAGTCACGACCTCGCCGAAACCCTGCTTGCCCTTCACGAATATGGCTTTAACAAGTGCCAGCCAGTCTGTGAAGGCTTATAGAGGTAAGCAATTTGGAGGTGATGGTGACCAGACCAATTCTTCTATATTTGCCGCATTCCGATCGTGAGCCACCTTTAAAAAAATTGGACTATGACGGAGCGGCTCCAGTCGGTGGGACAGGTTCTTGCTCCCAGTTTCACCAATAACTCGTGTAAATCTTCCACTAGCCCAGGTCCTCCGAATTAAAAGTGAGTCGGAGGTAGATCATCTGGTTCCGCAGCGTTTTCAACTACAGCACTACGATCTCACCTTCTACTTCTGAGCGGGAAGGTGGATCCAAAGGGAGAGCCCAGGGCGCGGAGCAGTCGGTGGCCGGCGAGAAATCTAACCCTTCCGTCTGAATAAACTGCCTTCCGAAGGGCTCATCCCAAAACTCCAAGCGCTTTGACGAGTTGTGAATGGGCTGTCCACTCTTGTAAAGCATAGTTTCATTAATACCAGGTCACCTGCTGCCACTTTTCCCCTATCAGCCGGAAGAACTTACCATGGTTCCTGAGAGCAGCGGCCCGTGCCATCTCCTATGTATGATGAGACTACAGAACTTCGAGGTCTCTTCAGGCTAGCACGGGGTTTTACCCGGAGCCCTTTGCGAGTGTCATTGTGTTCACTTCCAGCCAGAATATGCCGGCGAGCATCGATAAGTTCAAGAGACTACGAAGAGATCCCATGTCCAGGTTGTCGATCAGACTTACTACTTGAGGATTTGTCTGCTGGTAGTAAGGGCAGGTGAATATGAGGCCTATGAACTTCAACTGCATCCAGTGCGCGCTTGCTCAACTCACACGACAGCATACTTCGATGGGCATTCAGAACAGCTGGATTCGTTAGTCGGCTGGTGTCAATGCGCCCACAATATCGTCATGGGCGTCCGCCAAAACGCCTCCGCGGGTCAGCAAATAAAAGTGCATGGAGGGTGTCCACACACGTGTCCCAAATCAATCGACACTCCTGGACGCAGCCTATCCATCGGTACCTTATCTCAATGTGATCGATTTGTGTAAATAGCTGGTTCGAGTCTGGTGGTCGCTCACTAACCCTCCGGCGGGAGCTGTGTCGGAAATATGTGCTCATACGTCGTAAGCGAGCATCTTCACACAACTGAAGTACCCGCTCAATGTTATCATTACGGGA
Source organism: Dicrocoelium dendriticum (assembly GCA_944474145.2). Classification (NCBI taxonomy): domain Eukaryota; kingdom Metazoa; phylum Platyhelminthes; class Trematoda; order Plagiorchiida; family Dicrocoeliidae; genus Dicrocoelium; species Dicrocoelium dendriticum. Next base: position 148,314,549 of record OX104064.1, read on the forward strand.
GCCTATACCATGTTGGCCGCCCAGCTGCAGTTCATCAGTGGATAATGTGCCAACTTGAGCTTTCAGATCCCCAGCCAGCACAACAGAGTCCGAGCTTCTTCCGTGGAGAAGCAGCTCATTTAATTGGCGTTAGAAGTCGTCTTTTACCAAATCATCTCTACAGTTCGTGAGTGCAAAGGTGGCGATGACGAATAGACACCTGTTATTTTTCCGCGACTTCGAAGCTTTGCACGGGCCAGCCAATCGGACCGCACACAACCGGATACTGATTGGAATCCAGTCAACCAGAGCAGCTTCAGCTCGGAGACTCAGAGCAATACCAACACCTGCTTGGCCGGTGCTCGAAGCTGCATCGTCACCTGATAGGCGCGATGAGAAATTGCTGTTTTTGTTACCCGAAGGGGATTGCAAATTGCACACAGAGCTCGAGGCTTGCAAGCGAGTCTCCGGTAAGCAGCGGATATCGATAGAGAGGATCGCTAATGTACGAGCAGGTGCCACCCGTTGACCCATTTGTCGCAATGTGCGTACATTGAGGCATGCCAGTCTAAAGGATGATCGTGGGCTCCAAATGGAAGTCGATGAACTAGGCATGGCGGCTTGGTTGGATATAGGCTTGTCGACAGGACAGGAAGGACGCTCGGCGTTTACCTGTACGTTGAATCTAGGAGGTAAACGCCTAACAAAGCAGGGTGGAGGAGGGCCAAGAATTGGGGGCGAAATATAGGGGGATAAAGTGAAGCTGGTACGGAACAGTAAGAGACAAAAGCGTAAGAGGAGAATAAGAAGATGGGTAAACTTGAGCGGTGGCATCCAAACCCCTATCCACCCTGCTCGATTCAACTGATGGGCATCGTTTATTATCCTCTGCGGTGGCCACAGCATCAAGGAACTGTTTGAAGAGAAATTCAGAAAGGGGATAGGAAGATAGTAGAGTCTGCCAGGCGCAGATAACTTAGTGACGATAGGCCGTTGAGTTAATACGGGTGACGTCAGTGCAAGTAAGTGGAACCAAGTGGTTTGGTGGGGTGGACGCGTTGCCTAGGAGGAAGTCATAGCTCAATAGACTGGAAGCAGCAGGAAGGGAAGTAGGTGGGTCTAGGAAACGGAAGTCTTAAGGAAAGTAGAAAGGCGGTAGTCTCGTTTTGGTGGGGACAGAAAGGCCCACAGGGAGCAAAGTTTCATTAGTTAGGATGTCCGAAACCGCTGTGATGCGGGCTTACAGTAGAGTAGGATATCGATGGTGTAAAGAATGCATAATACTGATGTCAGCGGTCGGGCATTCAGGAATTGTCTGCATCCTCGGAGACAAAAACGGTACGCTTTCCCAAAGTTGGGTTGCCCTAAATATGTAAGTTTGTAGGCATCATACTTAGGTGGACGCAAATAAACAATAAGCGCACCTGCAAACCTTGCAGCGTCACCAGAAGTCCTAGGTTGACCTGATGGCTTTCGGGAGACCATTCAAGTCTATTGATACCACCTGTCTCAAAGCAACAATAACTACACCGGGCTTCCCTGCAACGCTCTGTCGGAACTGCGAAGGACCATGCGTCGTGGACGAAGTGTTGTTAGACATAATACTTGAATCTTGTGGCCGATGCATTTCTCGTTCCACAACGGTGGTAAACTTCAACATGCTGAAGCTTATTAAGAGGCTTGCAGGCGCTGAGGACGGGGCCCGTTAGTAGAGGAGTAATGTACTGTGGCGTGTAATGTTGTTTAACCTCCCACTGAACCAACCATTTTTCTGTTGTCTTGCTTTCGACTACGGACTGGTCGGCCAACGCTGGGTTGCCTCAAGGGGAAATCGGGCACTTTCTATTGCCGACTTGACAAAAGGCACTTGTTAAGGTATTTGTCCATATTCGTCCTTGGCAGGTTGTTGGGTTTAACAGCCAGCCATCTTCGTGCCGTTTGGTCCCCATTGTAGGTCATCATGTCAATTGCGATCTACTCTACGTATCGGTTACGGAAAACCTGAAAGAATCGACCAGACAAACATTATAAAAAACACTAAAACGCCTACAGGGTTCCAAAAGTACTAGACAGACGCTAAATAGCGATGTATTTCCTAGCTAGATTTGGCGCTTGCTCTTTGTAAAGGAATACAAGAAAAAGAGAAAACGATAAAATATGCCTCGACGTTATGACTCATACACAGCATTTTGTATCCAGAAACCTACAACATGGCTCAACAGATTCCGTGCATTCTGGGTACGACAGCAGGCAATGAAACATATTTTATGCGTACGCAATGAAACATTGACAAATTGTTAAAAAAATATGCAGAGACGCTTAAGTGCAGTATAGGATTATTAAGTACTCGTGGAAGTTCAGGGAGCTTTGTAATTAAACCACGGTGCAGAAGCTTCGACGCGCATTGCTCAGACGCTACTTGGATAGGGCTCTCGACGCAGAGTTTGTATCCACAATTTTTCGAGCCATGTAGTGCTTGTGTATATTATCTTCGAGTTAGATAAGCCGAGTACACATGGATAAGGCAAGATAGCTCAGCTTTTTAGTTGCCATTTTTGCTCCGAGCCGCCTCATTTTCCGTCAACATGTACTGCAGGACTTGTCAGTTTGAGCTCATGACTTTAGTTATCGCCAGTAGTATGCTTTAGAAGTTTAGCAGCAATAAAACGGAATCAGCAACCGAAAGAATAACAAATGCATTCGAACCGCGTTACGCATTTGAGCTTCCGTTACTGGCACCTTAAGCTCTTTCTTAAAACGACTGAGGTCATTCTTAAATGGGGTATTATTGTGTTACTTGTGCCAAGGCTCAGCACTGTGTACCGCTTTGCTGTAGGCGAGCGTTCTTTTATTTTAGCGGATCTCTGATGCAGCCGGTAACACGTAAGCCTTGGTAGCGAGGCAAGTTAAGGCTTGAAAGTCACACCAGGTCTCAACTTTGTGCTTTTGCTGCTGCATCACGATCAAGCACGCCACTCGACATGAACGAATGGCGTAAGATAGTAAAAATTAAATGGCACAAAATATTAGGAGCTGATTGTACACCTACGACTGCTCCTGACGCAGGATGCGTATTGGAGCCAAGTGAAAGATTGATTTTGCGTAGTTGCGCAGGGCGAGACCTATTAGTGCTCATAAGTTGCTCCATGTCCGGTTACCCGAAATGAAGGGCCTCTCTATGGCACGTGGTTAAATTACGTGCCAGTGTACTTGTATATGAACTAGTGTATGTCATGCGGGCTAAGGCGGCTGCAGAAAGGGATCAGATTTCGCTTGCTGCCAGTAGACCAGTGTTTCCACTAGTGTGTGGCATATGTATAAGCCAAGTAGAAACCGAGGGACATAGATCATGAGAAGACAAAGTAAATAGTTTAATAAACAAATAAATAATTTCTTTATTTTTGGGCAATGAAGGGCACGCCTACGTAGGAGTGATCATGTTAATGATACAACAAAATACCGGGTAAGGTATAAAAGGAGGGGCAAATTAGCCGTGAATATTTTTGCTGGGAGTTCATATAGGTATGTGGTAGTACATGGGTTTATCATTTTTGAGTTTGAATATGTGCCGCTGCAATTGCAAGGAATCGCGTGGATAGTGTTAGAAGGATTGAGCGACGTCCGTGGTGGAGGTGTGGTTGGTTTGGTAATCTTGGCGCCGTGACTTTAGCTAGAGGCCAGTCACATCTGCCTGGTCGCACTACTGTTAAACGGACATTAGTGTCTTTCTTAGGGAGCAAGCTCGCCAGACGAAAACCTAATATGTCCAGGATGTGGGCGATGATGTTGGAGGTCTGCTATGATCCACGTTGTCTTTGTAGGTTCATTCGGTCGCAAACCCATAGGCCAGATAGGATTCTTGGTAAGTTTCTGTGGATATTTTTAGACCTTATGCACTAGTAGAACGCAAAATACGTATTTCTTAGTACTACAGCTCCGACCGTGGTCAATTCACTGACCAGTAGGTGCATACATACTAATTGAATCCGTAAAGTTTAGACTGCCCGTATGGAGACGTAATGAAATCATCAATCAGCCGTATCTGGAAGCTATCAGTAATAGATAAAGAAATACATAAATAGCTAGGTATATTTCTAGACTGGCTTGAGGATGCGCCCGTAAGGGATAAGATCAACGTTCACATTATTCCGATGCTCTTAAATGGAGTGGGAAAAGGTGAGTATATGTCCCTATTGGCAAGTACGTGTGCATTGGCTTTGTTAGGTGTGTAGCTGATGGGGCTAAACTTGCCACCTCGAAATTCTTTTTGCTACTTCAGGCGATATTGAGCTGCTTGAGTTTGATTTTTGTGAATGTTGCGCAGAGTCGTAGTTGTGCAGGTTTTCTTTGGAAACAGGTTCCAATGCGCCCCTCGTTCACTATAAGCTTTTGGACTGTTTCGGCGCGCTCAGTCGTCACCTTTATTGATGCGCACAGGGAAAGCTTAAAGAGGGTCGAAAATATAAAGAACCTGAAAAAGATAAAAATAATTTTTATAAATGCAAAGAAAAATGATGCACATATGTTAAGAGATATAATAAGGCGGCGTGCTTCACTAGAAAAATACAACTTCATAAAATACATATAAAGATTTATTGCGCTAACTTTTAGCTCAGGCGCCAAATTTCAACCTGCGTAAATTTCCGACCAAAGGAAAGCTTTTCTATGGCTAGAATATTGCGAAAGTGGTTTGAAAAGAAAATGCTCAGAACAGGTTTAAACAACTTCGCAATCCTGACACACTAAAGGAACCCAGAAAACTAATCAACTCAATACCAGTCACCTGAGTCGTCCGATTTCAACAGCTCCAACCAGTTGCGGTCGCTGCCCGGTAGTCGCAGACCTAGCAGGGTACTTTAAAGATGGTGACATTTGTTGCTTGGTCGGACAGGAGTGAAACACTTGACCTCTAGACTCTGACAAGCTAATCTGGTGTAACCTTAAAAATGTGTTTTAGTGTGCTAAAAAGTTATCAACCTTTTGCCGCTGATTCGAATGCTTGGCAATACGGTTAACCAAATGCTGTAAATTTGGTAAATTAATTAGACAAAGACATTTCCACACCCTTTTGTTCAATATTGCACAGTGCGCGCATTGTAATGCTGAAAGTCAAAATTATGTCACCTGTTTTCATGGATGCTGTATTTAACTAATTCGTAGTCTTGGACGTCCGTTAAAATCATTGGATTCCCGCAACGTATAATGTAAAGGCTTTCTTTTGTGACAAGCTAGTTGGCACGAGCGTCCGTTAATACACCGTGGTTTATCTTTTACGCGTATTCTCGGCGTCCTGTCTAGATGTTGTTAGACGCAAAACAGAACACAGATGATATGTGCAGCAAAACGGTTTTAAAATGAATGCAAACTGGTGTCCACTCAATCAGCTTGGCAAGCTGTGTTGCAAAATTGCTAATATCCAACTGGCATTAATAGGCGTCTACGTATCGATGGGAAAACACGGAAATGTGTAATGCATGCAGCTATATTTGCCTTAAATATGCGTAACACTAATGCAATATGGTTAACTAAAATAGAAATTAATCACTACAAGGTATAAAAGATAAGCGTACCGCTTCTGAGCCCATTTATTAAAGTTTCCTGCCGTGCACTTTTAGTTTCGTCCTGGACTATTTACTTAGTCTCCTATTGTGACGATATTTTTAGCCTCAGAATTTTAATGTGAAACGCATTATTAACATAATGAAATAAGTAACACTTGGGGTTTGTGAGGTTCATAGCATTGGATACATCTTAGCAGACATAATTAAGTGGCTTCGTTAACAGCGAAGATTTTGTAAAATCATAGGAATCTTATGCAGCATTATTGTACCTTTGAATTATCATTTTCTCCAAACATATGGACAGCGAGCCCACCCACTGAAGCGCGCTTTTGGCCACTCGCGGAGAAGCAAAATGAGATAAAGATAAATGTCTTTAGATGTCCATGGATATTGGTAACTAATGTTGTAAATAATTATCGGCGCTGTTTAGTGCGTTAGATCCTTCTTTTTAACCGTACTTTCTGTCAGCACAAGTGACTTTTAGCGCGCCTTGGGTGACGAATAATTCGGCACTGTGGTAGTACGTACTTACCAATCTGTATTCGAGTACCGCGTAACGTTGACGGCGTATGCATCCCTTCAGTGCGAGCAGCCAAAGTGTGTGCCGTCGTGTGTGTGTTGTAACTTTCTAAATGACTAGACTTTTGGTTCTCAGCAGCGCAAATGTACACATTACGGACGAACTTTTGGTCACCCAGTATGTCTTCCAACGCCTCTTGAACTTCAGCAACGAAAGTTTCATGTTAAAATATCGTAAACATCAAGCGGAAAGCCACATATTAATTATAATTACGCAATGCGGTAGCCGCAAACCCAAACCCTAAATTGAATTCGAAATACCAATTCTCGTCAAAACGAAACTTAATTAGGATGACTTTCAGCCAACAGTATGCATTTTCTAATGCTACCACAGCATTAGCGTGCGTGCGATAGTGTCGGAGCCTGTATACTACAAGCACAACTCTCGGAGTCAAATGATATTACAACGCACTTGGGTCCTAGTACGTCCGCCACAAATGGGCCACTGATGGAGCCTATATACAACGAGCACGAGACTTCGAGCCGTATGCTATTACAACCCAACTGGGTTCTAGTACGTTGACACCAAATGTGCCACTGATGGAGCTTATTTACAACGACCACGAGACTTGGTGCGGTGTGATATTACAACCCACTTGTGTCCAATTACATCAGCAATATATATGCTGCTTATAAAGCCTATATACAACGAGCACGAGACTTCGAGCCGTATGCTATTACAACCCAACTGGGTTCTAATACGTTGACACCAAATGTGCCACTGATGGAGCCTATTTCCAACGACCACGAGACTTCGAGCAGTATGCTGTTACAACCCAACTGGGTTCCATTACGCTGACAACAAATGTGCCACTGATGGAGCCTATATACAACGACCACGAGACTTGGTGCGGTGTGATATTACAACCCACTTGTGTCCAATTACATCAGCAATATATATGCTGCTTATAAAGCCTATATACAACGAGCACGAGACTTCGAGCCGTATGCTATTACAACCCAACTGGGTTCTAGTACGTTGACAACAAATGTGCCACTGAGGGTGCCTATGTACTACGAGCATGAGACTTGGAGCGGTGTGTTATTACAACCCACTTTTGTTTTGTTACATCGGCACCAAATGTACCACTGATGGAGCCTATTTACAACAACCACGAGACTTCGAACCGTGTGCTATTACAACCAACCTGGGTTTTATTATACTGGCAGCAAACGTGCCGCTAGTCCAGTTCATATTTTAAAACGCTGTTATCCCAAATGAGCGCAGGAACCGATATAAAACCTGCGCATTGTATTTAACAATAGGCAGCGAGAGAAGGTTCAGCGTTTATCACTATATTCGTGCCTTGGAAGCGCATGTCTTATGCAGGGTGTCATTACACAAAGTCGTATTCATCGGCCAAACTATAATAGTAGTGCGAACATATAGCCTACTGTCCGGTAATTGCATGAGAGCTTTTATCTGTACAAGCTTTTTCCTTCTTTGCGGTTTCTTTACTGGGCTTACATCCATGTCGACGCTACAATGAAGTGAAAATGGGAGTTTAACTTGCACCGAGTAGCTTACTTTGGCACTCTATTCTGCACAATACCTCTGTTTGAGGGGAACTCCACGGCTCCCTTACGACAACCTAACGATGAAAGGTAAGGAAATAGATCACAAGTAGCAAGTGCACGTGCAATATGGGGTGCGGTTTGTTGACTTGTACTCGGATCGGCGGTAATCTCATCCTGACTGCCTGCGCAGGAAATAGTTATACTAAGCTGTCGCTTACCTTCGTAAGCGGGGCAGGTTGATGGGGTAGAGGCAAATGTGAAAGCCGGTAAGGGTGAACGGCCAACAGCTAACTATCGAAGTAAAAGTTGCTTTCTTACCGGTAGTACAGCGTTGCACTGCCATCATGAGCACAGATACCGTTTTTGAAGCGTTGACACAAATTGTACAACGGGCTCCTGATTGCACACGGAAACACTTTCGATGGTAAAGTAACCGATAGTGTGCACAGCGAACTGCGTCAACCACAACAGGTTTGTTGCTTGTGAAACACAAAGCTATGGGCGTCATATATTTTGGCCAACGCGGTTGTTTCTTTGCACATTGAAAGTCTGATGAATCACCAATTACTTCGTTAGTCCTTCGCAATAGCTCTGGATACAGTTCCGAAAATCCGGATGGATTAACCTCTTCGACACTTCTCAGACGATGTACAAGCTGTGCAATTTTAGAAGTGGATGGTTTCGTAACGGGGACTTTCAGCGTCCGCAACGGCATGGACTCTGTGGGTAGGTTGTAGTCCGCCAGCCAGCGGATGCAAGTAGGTATTTGGCCTGTAACTGGATGCACATATCAGAAACGGCTTACTTGTCGGGTGCGCGTGCTGCTTGTATGCCGTCATTAAACGCACACACGGAAGCCACGGGGTTTCATAAAAAGGACGGGTACATATTCCCAAGGAGCAATCGATGGTGAAGCGGTTTTCCTAGTGCGATATCTCAAATTATGGAAGCGTCAGAAAGTTATATTCACATACCACTCCATCGCCAAGGTCCGAGTAAACTGCTTGTAACATGGGTTGTGCTAAATGGCGCATCACTAAGTTGCATGCGTACGTAGTTAAGGGGCAACCTACGCGATGGACATATGCGCTGCCTTCTAGTAGCTGACACCTGTCACAGAAAACGCGACATGCATCTGGGACTCTTTCAGGAGAACTTCGAATGCGCCAAGACTTTGCGAACGGCTGCAACAAGGCCATCCGATGCCTGGGTTAATTTCTTCAATCGCAAGTACACTGGTCCAATAATTTGCGTTCCATGCAACGCACATTATACTTTCACCTCTACATTTCCATGTCTCCGGCATTCGACGAATGATCGGGTGTTTTTACGGCACCACTGATATCTGTGTTTATATGCCATGGGCTTATTCACATAAAACGACGACTCATCGGAAAAGATTATGTCTGCACACGGCGTTGGTTGTGTGACTAGCCGGTCTCTGAACCAATCGCATTACGCGAAACGATGCTCCGGGTCGTGCACAAAATGGGTCTGCGCTGTGCGCGAGCTGTATCTGCGATAACCCTCTCTCTTCAACATCATGGAAACGGAACCCACGGAGACGCCCAAACAAGGGGCCGCCTTACTGATCAAGGTAGTTGGATTTGAAGCGACAAATTGGTGAAGCGAATCCAAGCGACAGGCGTCTGTTGCTGTGCTTTTCGGTCCTGGGGGCTTCCTTGGTTTGACGCTGTCGGTTTTGAGCATCCGACGAACAACCGTATGGCAAATCTGAAATCGTGGCGTCGGACGTTCCGGTTGACGGCGGCTGAACTCAGAACACGCGGAGCGCAAGCTCCTTCCTCGTGTCCTCAGCACGAACAGCTCCGTCAACCTTTGCGTGGACCATGCCATGATTAAGGGCGTTGCACTGCGTAACGGTTTAAAATAAACTGGCGGCTTCATGCTCAACCAATGGTTCATTAGTCAATAAAGCGACCGCAACAATGACCAATCTTAGTAAACCAGCGTCCCCTGTATTGAGGTGAAATCCACTATGCGCCCCCGGGTTTCCATCCTTTCATTGGCTTCAGCTAACAGGCGGATACGGCGTCAAGTAGACAAGGTACCAGTTAGTTGGAAAACACGATAGATCACGTCGTGGGTATGCGTGTCTGTTTGTGCTCAGATTATGAGCAGAAACCGCTACAAGTACCCCGACATGTAGAATGCCTGCGACTTAGCACAGGATGAGTGGCTCATATTTCATAAACCATGTAATTTATCAGATCAGGGCCGCAAATTCGGCTGCCGTGAAGCTCCGACAAATAACCGTAAAGTGCAGACGTAAATAGAGGAAATGGAGAAGGATAATGCAAGACTGTCGTTGGAATTTCACCGATTGATAGCCGTGAACGACCAACGGATTATTAGAAATTCCGTGGATTTTTGCTTTTCATTATATGCAAATTGGTACAGTTCATCAAATAATTATGCACTTCCGCAAAAATGTGATTGCATTATAGGTTAAGATTTAAATGTATTGTTCAATAGTGCAGCCGCTGTGGTATAATACCGTGGAGGGCGGAACAATTTGTGATAGTTTTGCACATGACACGGCAAAGGTGCCATTTTGAGAAGTCGGCTGATTATCGCGTAGTCGAAGGCCGCTGTTGCCCCTTGAGCTCATTGAGCGGGATATCGTGCATTTCACTCAAATAAGACCAAATCCGTTTATGTAACTAATGAGCAACTGTTCGGCGTTTTATGCCACTGTTTATCTTCGTATCGAAAGAACACGCCACCCACCTGACAGAGGCGTACATCGCGGAGTCTGCAAGTGCAGAGTACGACGACTCATCGTAGTTTACGAAGGTGTGTGGTTGCGATGGATCTCGAGGAGCTATCATCAACCTCGCCGGGAAATCCCTGTAACCTACAACCTCCGCTGTGGAATGCGAACAGCGATGATGCGGTAAAGTCGATCCCGACAAACGGTGTGGTCACCGCCTTCGATGGTTGAGGTGCAATTGCACTGCAAAAGGGTATACGCATATACCCACTAACATTTATTTACGGCCGAAATACCCCCGCCCTGTCTTTAGCGTTTGAAATAGGTTTGCAACTTCAACCTATACGTGTCTATCAGCTGGGTTCACTGAATATTGTGCAAGCTCTGTATGTAGCTGTTTCTCGTGTCACCGATCTAATTTGCGCTGTGCACTTACAACGATACGTAATTTCACGACGACACTTTCTATTGCACTGCTCCCTCCACGTGATGCCACGATGCTGAGGATAATATTCTCACAAGGTATCGAAACGACAGGACGTCCTCTTTACGGATAAACCGCTTGGCCTATTCCTTGATAAGCAGTCCGCCGTGGTTAATTTACGGTATTCATGAATATTCCCGGTGTTGTTGGCAACACTGCTCCCGTGAAAAAACTAGTCCATTCAGCTTGTGTTATTCACATAGGCGCAGGGTAGGATACCGGTAACGCATTGTGCAACTGACGTAGAACGCGGTAAGTGACGGTCGTCGGATCGTGCATATGCTGGACTACTACGAGCACGACGGGAACATAGCCTCCGGCGCATACGCATGGCATGTTACGGTCCATTTCGTGGCAGTCCTAAACGAGTACGTTTGTTCCATCCTTTACAAAAGTGTCGCTCCTACACGGAGGTTCAACAGCTGGTGATGATATCACAGCAACCGCAGCGTAGATGGTGCTTCAGTGAACTCGTTCGGTAGGCGTCCCAGTTTCAATCGTACAGATCAACCTAGGGACTTCCGTTGCCATCATACAAGAGCACTTCGGTGACCTCCATGGTTGACCACGTACGTGCTCTTCCATGTGCAACAACGGCAGTCAGTGCAAACAGAACTGCGTGCGAGTTGAGCTAAACAGCTTACTAATAATGAGCACGCTCTCGCTGATTTCGTCGTCCTGTATAACATGCTGCGCCGGTCTCCGAAACCGAGTCATCCTCGAACGAATGCGTTGGCCCATTTGCCAGCAGGCTAACGCCAACCAGCTGGTTGCCAGGTGAAACAGTCATTCACATTATGTGAAGTTGCGATCGTCATGTCTTCAATGCGTTCAACCAGCCCCGAGCTCCACTGCAACTAGTACTGATTGAAAGCGGCTAACTATGACATCGTGCGTTCCCAAATTGCAATTATCCCCGGTGTGTCGCCCATCCGTGAAAGCCACAGATGGATCTCTTGGTTAAACCACCAATTTGTTCATTTCGTAGCAGCAGACACCTCCCACCGATACCTGGCCATTCCTTTCCCACAGTGAAGTGACTGTTAATATTCCCTTCCTAACCTCACTGTGTGATCTGTAAATGTTGGGCACATGTTACTTGTCGCCAGATATGTTTGGCACTGCTTTATTTCCTTTTTCGTATTAGATTTTGAAACTTCCGTTTACTGCACCTGGGTCACATTCACTTCAAACCTGACTATTGACTATGTCGCACTTATGCCAATTATTGTTGCATTATTATTGAAAAGTTTGCTCCGCTGAGTGCGCTTTAACAGACGATAACTATAACAGCAAATCGTGGATGCTTCTTCATGACTATACTCTAGCACATAACGCTCCAAGCACCCGGAGATTCCTGACCGAGAAGAAATTACTATAATAGCACAGCCTTCATACGCAATTGATATTGCTCTAAGCGACGCTGGTATTAAGGAGCATCGTGGAAGAATGCTTCCAGTAGTGCGTCGGAGCGTGGTAAAGAATGACGGAAACCCGCATTAAACCCGTGGGGATTGTGCTGAAGATGAAGTTATACAGTCAGTTATCAAAATTTGCAAGAAATTTTCATATTACCAGTCTCGTTACTTTTCAGACCCATCTCGTGTTTCACTAGCAGCATCACAATGTAGAGGAGACAGAACCCGTATGTAGCAACCACGACTAAAAACAACAAAACGGCACTGTAAAATTCAGCGCCGTGTAATTTCTGTTGCGCCAGCTTGAATTTTTAAAGTATGATACATGGTTGCTCCGCCGAAAGCGTACACCGATGAGCTCACGTGCGTTCAATGTGACATTAACTGACTCGTCCGTTAGGCCTTTGCGGAATGCCCACATCGAATGGCACTAAAGTATTTGCGAGCTACTCGGATTCTATCAGTAATATAAAATATCTATGCGCTGTGGTTGATGTACATGCTGAATAAAGTCGCCGTTCCTCTTAAAGCACCGGTACATGTCCCCAACCAGTCGTTCTTTTAAACGCGGTGTAAGCACCACATGTCAAGGGGACATGTACACCGACAGTAGCGTAATTTTTATAGATGTCATTGAGTCTTCTTCCGCAGTTGCAAAAGAAAGTATGTCTCATGATCTTCAATGGTTTACTATTCTCGTTACCAAACTACCTCCTGGATTACCTGAAGTGCCTGTGCGTAGGCTAACCCGGCTTGGAAGCGTACTGATCAGCAATTCCACAACAAGGCCTCGATTCTTACGTGCGGTCCATTTCACACCAGAGGAGAAACAGGGATTCATGCGGTTTGCTTTTAAAGGAAAAGGTTCTGGAATTGGCAAACAGCCAGACAGACAGAAACTAAAAGAAGCCATCTAAGACCTTGCGGCACGTCGCGCGGTGGGGAAAAGCAGTCTGTGCTTGGTGGGTTTTCGGGTGATGCGCTAGCGGTCCACTTCCGTCACCCCACGACCTATTCTGGTGGCGCACGATCCTGGTCACGCCTTACCAAAAACCATTAACGTAGTACTCAGTAACGTGCGTAGTCAGCGTAACAAGTTGTGCGAACTTGGCGCTTTTGTGGACTACCGTCACCAAGATGTCCTTGATTTCTCTGAAACGTGGATATCGGCATAAGTCATGGACCGTTAAATAGTCCTGTCTGGCTAAGCACTACTGTGGTCGGATCGCCCCTGCGACCGTCGTGGTGGTGGATTTTGCACTCTACCTAAACTTGAGTTTTGTCTCCAAGACGTTTACATTCCACTCAACGGATGGGACCTTAAAAGCCCTTTCGGTTTAAGTGTGTACCCTGTTTTCGAAACAAATGATTGTCTTAATGTATAGAAGTCTTGATAGTGTCTACAATCTATTTTGCTTTTATTCACACTCACCATACAAACTGGTGCTTAGTGTTGGGGGACTTTAACTTTCCAGACATGAATTGACGCAAACTCTAATGCGAGACGGTGACCACAGGTTTGGCTGCAGAGCTCTTGGAGTTGATGCTCCACCCCCCCTACAGCTGTTTGTAGATCAGCCAACAAGGTTTGTGGAGAGACAGTATCCCTCAATTCTTGCTCTTATTTTCGCAGTTTGTTGCTGTCGTAAGTAACATAGTTTACGGTCAACCACTTGAAGCTACTGACCACGCATGAGTTTCCTTCGAGTGCGTTGTCAACAGAGTCCAAGAGAAACGCGTGGCTAGACATCCAATGATCTGGTGTGCTAATTTTCAGACAATGAGTTGCAATGCTGTCTTGCCGCCTTGCACCTTCTTGGCCGCAAATAACCTGCTTTCGGCAGGGAAGATTTTGAAGGCCTTCCACTTTAAGGTTTCCCTTCTCCACATTCTGTTTTTAGTTGAAAGGAAAGCAAACTCCATTCCTCCTTGCTTCGATCTAACCGCACGGCAACTGTTAAACAGACAGGCCAGTTTTTGGCGGAGTTACTTTCGACTGTCAGATGATGTCTTGTGATGTTATCAAGCCGCACGGAACAGTTGTAAGCCGCACGTAAGGGATGCCTGGCTTTGGTACGAACTGGAGCAAGCAAACACAACTTCAAGCAATCCGAAGTGATTTCTTGCTTATGTCATAAGACGATGCCGTGCGGATCCATGCATCCTGGTTTTGCAGGACCTGATGGGGTTACTGGCATACCGACCACGATAGCGCCTTCCTTCTTGGCGAGAAGTATGCGAGAACCTTTCCCTAAAGGCTCCTTTATAAAATGTCGCCTTAGTTCCAACAGACTCTTAGTTGAGCGATATCACCGTGGCCGAGGCCCAGTTGCCTTCACTGCTACCAGAACTGAAGCCTACCAAAGCCGCTGGTGTTGATGCCATTCATCCTAAATTGTAGTATGAACTGCCAAATGAAAATTGTGGGCCGTAGCTTGTCTGTTTGAGATGTCTCTTACCAGTTGCACATTACCCTCCGACTGGAAGGAAGCTGTAGTTCGCCCTAGCTTTAAAAGGAAGACAAGCATCATCCTGTAAATAACAGACCTGTCAGTTTAACCTGCGTGCTGGTTAAGTTGCTTGAAAACCTGGTAAGGGATGCCCTCGAAAACCATGTAAGAATGTTTGGCCTTACCAGCCCATCCCAACAAGGTTTTCGCAAAGGGTACTGCTGCTTGACCAACTTGATGGTTTCTCGGGCGAGGTGCGATTCATTGACTACTCCAAGGCCATCGACTCTGTCCAGCATGCTCATCTTTCCCTTAAGCCCGCTCCTACGGAGTTTCCGGGCACGCGCTTCGATGGCCATCCGCATTTCTCGAAGGACGAGCGATGTGCGTTCAGATGGGCTTTAGTCCTTCTTTCCGACAGGTAGTTCTGAGCGGTGTCCCAAGGGATCAGTTCTTGGTTCACTGCTATTTGCTATGTACGTAAACCATCTGCCAGAAGTGCTGGGGCTGCCTACCCTCATATTAGACGGCGACCAAGTGTTGGTGCACGGGGTGCGACCTAGGTTGCTCCCAAATTCGGCAACGGCACCCGACAGACTCCTTGATTGATCCGTATTGCAGCGGGTGCCAATAAACTGCAGCGATTGTTCAGTTTTGCGCATAAGGTCAAATGGTCCGACAACGAACTACCTGCTTGGCGATAATGAAGTCCCTCACGCATTGCAACAAATTTACCTAAGGATCATTTTGTCTCAGGACTTTAAATCCAGCGATAAACCGAGGAAAGCATCTTGCGGAGGTATTCCAGCCCTCTGTATGATCCGTAGGTCATTTGGGATCCCAGCTGAAGAACTGTTGGTTAACTTGTTTCCGACTTTTGTTAGACTGCACCTGGAGTATTGCGTCCAGGCTTGACCTCCTGGCCTGACTTGTTATGGGATGACGGTAGAGCGGACCTTGAGAACCGGAACCAAAAGGGTCCGCGGGTTGAGGACCCTGTCTTATGCTTACAGGCCGCTCGAGCTTAGGAGGTTTTCCTTACCATATCGTCTTCTTCCTTGAACCTGATTCTCACTTATCGTATATTTACAGGGCGAATATGTCCAGAACTCTCTTGGCTTTACAATCCTACACAGTTACCGACTCTCCGCGGACATCCGATGAACTTGAACATGCTCAGATCTGATCGGGTTCGGGCTGACATTCATTTGTCAAGCCATGAAAAGTTATTGGAACGCTCTACCTGAGGACTTAGTCTTGTCATACAGGGTGATAGAGTTTAAATAAATAACTAGTTTATTCTCGTCATTGCGAGGCCTACCATCAAGAGCGTGAGCATGGTATTACAGACATGCATGGTCGGCAATTGCACGAATTGGTACATTTTGACCAATACCATAGGAATTTATAAATAAATAAATAGTTTACTACCAAATTCATGGAGACACACCAAATATGGCATGATCAAGATTTAACAGCAATCGTGTATCACGACGATACTTCGGGTTCAATCGTGTATAGTTGAAACGGTCAAGGCACTATAAGTGCAAATAAACATTGCATGTAGACGGAGAGTATCATATACTTGCATGTGTCGGGAAGAGTTGAAATATGAGTCTACTCGACTTGCCAGTAGGTAGTTGTGGGCAGTAACTTTATTCAGTGGCGAGTCACATCCGCCACATCACAGAGTTGTTAAACGGACATTTGTAGCTTTTTATAGGGAGGATGCCTCCTGGCGAAAACCCACCACGTCCTGCAATGATGCCGTAAAGCATTTTGAACATTGATGTATAACTGGCAAAGTCGTTTGAAGACTGATTTCATGTTCGGTTATTCGCAGACAAATGGCGCCTAATTTCCTCTGTCAGTTGGACAGGTGATTTGATCGGGGCCGCCATGATAGTTGCGGCCGGTTGATGAGAGGAACAGCGCGAATAGTCGTACTGTTGTGTGTCCAGGTGGACAAAAGTTCAAATCTTCGGATGTCTGGGTTTTTCAGCGGTATAATGTATGGGAGTATGAAGATGCGTCCAGTTCTCCATACTGGACAAGGGTTGTGGTGTTTGTAGTTGGGCCCTTTTGGTGTTCAAGCATGCTCCAGGTAAGTCCATGTCAATTGTTACGTACGTCTTGGGCGAAAGCTATTCCTCAGTCCAATCCCAGATCTCCATGATGTTCCGGACCTAGGAGAAAAGGAAAGTGAGGGACAACTGTGAGAAGACCGCAAGAGCAGGCATGGAGTTATACATTGTTAAAGTCTTATGTTACAACATTTGGAGTTGGGACAAACACGTGCACACTGTGCAACGATAATTATGCTGAAAGTGCCTTTTGAATATCCTATGGAATCATTAGCGGTATGGGTTGGTTGCCAAAGCCTGCGTGGAGACAAGAGCGTTGTACTAGTAAGTAACCTACGAATTATCGGTTTAGTATGAACCAAAAATTGCGTTGGAAGAGAGCAAAGAGAGTTAGAATATTGGTGGTGAATGCAAGGTGCATGAACAGCAAGTAGCTAGCGTAATACGATATGGAGCGCAGAATAAGTGAAAATAAATATGTTGTCGCGAGAGAGATCTAAAGGTCAACTGGCGGTAGGGCAGGGGAAAGATTGGATGAAGATATTCTAAAGGAATAAAAGTTATTCAGATACGGAGTGGCTCTTAACGAACACCGGATAACCGCATATGCATGGATCCTATGACCACCAGCTACTTCTAAACAGAGGTGCCGAATTTAAGACAACGGGCAGATGGTGACGCTAGGAAAGACTATCAGTGGTCAGATGTAGCCATCCCAATCACTAGTGATTGCCTATAGGTTCACTGAAGGTAAGTGATACAGACATTCCAGGAGAATGTATGGTGGAGAGACAAGGAGTGTATTTTAGCAAGCTCAAGGTCTGCGCAGAAGGAACATAAGCAGACGGCGAATTGCTGCGGTAGTGAGGAAGATAAAAAGAGCAACAGATAGTGGCACTAGGATAGAGATTATCAATAGCCACAAAGGCATTCGGATTAAGCCTACTAATTACCAGTGGATACCTACATTGACAGAAGTCAACAAACCAGCGAAGGTATGGGATGCAAACAATTTAAGGGAGTAAGTGTTTGAGAGCTTAGGAGTGACGCCTGGCGCAAAGATCAATGCTACCTACAATGACTCGCTGCAGCTGAAAAGTAGTGACGTAGGTAATACGAAGAGCTGATAATGGTACTAAGGGAGAGGGTATCGACAGCTCGCAATGGCATTGGGTTGAAGCCTTCAAGTTGCTAGTGGATACCTAAAGTGTCCCAGCATAAGTCAGCTGACAGAAAATGTGTGTGACGCAGGCAGTCTCAAATGATGAAGAGTGGAGATAAAAGAGAGTGACTCTGAGCAAGCTCAGGAGATGCTTGGAGCCTACGACCACTAGTTGTTGCTAAATAGAGATGCTAAGGTTAAGAGGATCGACCGATGGTGGAGCTATGAAAATCTTTCAGTGGTCAGATATAACCATTCAATTAAGCATATTGGTAACTAGTAGATTCCTACAGTGTCACAGAATACCTCAGCAAGCCAGTGAAGGTAAGTCATACAGACATTTTAAAAAGCTTACAGCATGGAGAAACAAGGAATGTCTCCTAGTAGCTCCGGATATGCGTAGATGTATGGAGCCTACAACGAATCGCTGCAGAAAATGTGATGGAGATAAGAGGAACGCAGCATAATGGTGCTAAACAAGGGAACCAGTGGACAGCAACTAATTACGCATTGAGCTTTCTATGCGTGTGTTGAGATGTAAAACTATGTATAACTGGGTAGTTGAAAGGGGACATGTTGTGTGAGTAGGTGAACGCGACTGCGTGTGCTTTTGTTCGATGTATGCGCCAGCAAAGGGGAAATCGATGGGAAGCTTTGAATCAGATAACGTTCGTGATGTTTGAATGATCCTCTGGAAAAGGGAAGAGGCAGTGACTTTATTTAGTTGCGAGTCACATCTGCCATGTCACAGTGTCGTTAAACGGATACTTGTGGGTTTTTATAGGGGGAAAACTTGCCCGGTGAAATCCCACCCCATCCTGGAACACTGTCGCCGGACCATTTTCTGGAACGTGATTTACCTGAACCACAGCTGGCATCACGAGGTTGTACGGCTAGCTACCTTGACGCCATGAACTTGTAGCTCCTCCCAAGTTATCTTCTATTTGCTCACCATCCAGAATTATTTTATTCACTCTTACTAACTTTCTCCTCATTGTCCGCTTTCGCTATCTTACCCTAATGACACAGAGCTTCAGTGGAATGGGATCTCGACCTTCATGCAAGAAGCAAGAGCATCTGCTTGTGATATTAACAATCGTCACCACTCCAGTCACTGGACCTCAGAGAGGGCTGTGAGCCAGTTGAATCCGAAAGAAAACCCCAGGCCGGCTTTGAGCATAAGGTTACCACACTGATTATTAGGCGCGAACTAAACCGGTGCCTGCTTGCCGACAAACAAGACTGATGGACAACTCTTGCTTAGGAAATGGAGGAGGCGGGCGCGATAGGCATTTACCGCAATTTCTTTCAGCTGATCCGCCACGCTGGTCCCAGAATACCAGGCATCAGTGAAACAAGCAGAGACAGCGCGGGTGCACTGCTACACCATAAGGAGCGCCGTATGACTCTTTGGGTGGAATATTTTTAAGAGCCATTCGGTTGGCTCCCTGCTCCCGGATCTCTTCCTGAGTAAGTGATGAAGGGTGAGCCGTGGACGGTTAGTTTAGAAGTTCCACCAGAGTCTTAGGTCTGAGACTCCATTACAGCTCTTAATAGTTTTCGTGTTGCCGGCCCGAATTCCCTGCCATGCGCACTATTTTAGAATGCAAGTGAGGTCCCCTGTTAGGCACCGACCACCATATTCAAACATTTCTAGAAGTGTGAGAGCGTCGTGGCTAAGTGAAGTGAAGCATACTAGTGATATACAAGAAGGGCCATCACGCCGATGCACTAACCCCGGGGGCATTAACTGGAACAAAATGGCTTGTATCGGTTTTCGTTCGTCGACTCACTGTGGGACGGGAAGCTTATCTTAAGGAAGAGCAGGCGAGTTTCCGGCCTGGATGGAGCTGTATAGGCCATGTGTTTACCCGGTGGCAGGCACTATAACAGCGCCACACGAACCGCAGACGGACGATAGCTGTGTTCCTCGACTAGAAGAGTGTGTTCGTTTTAGTCGATCGATGCATCCCTCTCGAATTACTTGCGCTGACAGGTGTTCCCATGAAATATGTGAGCATCTTATGTGCTCTATAATCCAACACTACAGATCGCGTCACGGTCTACGGTGACCTGTCGGATCGCTTTCCGACAACAAGTAGCTGGCCCGTGGACACCCGGAAAATGTTAAATAAATAAATAAATAATAAATAAACGTTTATTCTCGACAATGCGAGACACACCAGTACAGGCATGATCATGATTAGCTAACATAGTGTGATCAAAATGTACAGAGTACATGTTTGGCATAACAGTGAATGTAAGTGTATGGGTGTATATATGTATGTAATTGTCTATGGGGACTTTATTTTGTGGCGAGTCACATCCGCCACGTCACAGTGTTGATAAGCAGACATTTGTGGCTTTTTATAGGGAGAACGCTTGCCGGGCGAAAACCCACCACGTCCTGGAACACTGCCGCCGAACTATTTGCTGGAACGGGTTAAACCCGAACCACCCAGCTGGCACCACGAGGAGGTTGTTCGGCTAGCCAACCCACGGACATCAATCGTTTATTCTCACATTCCTGCCGATAACAAACAGACAAAAGTTCTGCGGTACATTCAAAAATACAAGCTACATTTATAGACAATTTGTTGGCGGCATCCGGTTTCGGATTTGCCTGTCACTGTGTCCAGCCACAGTACGCCTGCGCCTACAGAGGGACCATGGATGGCTTGCGCTGCACCACCCACAACTCCAACCACACACCCCATATGCAGCGTAAACATATCCAGTGTAGACAATTACATACGTATATACACCCATACACGTACATTTACTGTTATACTAAACATGTACTTTTTGTACATTTATGATCACACCATGTTAGCTAAACCTGATCATGCCTGTAAAGGTGTGCCTCGCATTATCGAGAATAACAGTTTATTTATTTATTTATTTATTTTGACAAGATTGGCTGGTCTTCCTATTTTGGTTCTATTTCGTCGTGGACTCCATCGTGTCGTGTTCCCCTATGGAATCTAACGCTGCTGGCGCTGAGGTTAGGCCTAATGATATCGTCTTCCTTTTCGGCAATGTCGTGGTGGCATAAGCAACCTTGAATAGCCTGTCTAGAGTGGTCCCAATATTTGGTATGCGCATCGCACCTTCAAAGTGCAAAGTGTTGCTGTAGGACCACCAACTACTTGATGGCTCGTTGACCCTTGCTAACGAGAAACTCAAGGGGGTTGACTGGTGCACTTTTCTTGTCAGCTACATCGGAAACGATTGGCGCGTAGAAACCGAAGTCAGTTCACTAACTGCGAATGCCAGAACTGCCGTGTTGAACCTGCGGCATCATTGGGGACAGAAGGGCGTTTCCCTGCGTCTGAAAGGCCGTGTATACAAGGCCACAGTGAGGGCTATCCTGCACTATGGGAGTGAAACTTGGCTCCTTCGGTCTGAAGACCTGTAGCACATTCAAGTCTTTGATTATCGTTGTCGTTGGGGCGCTGCGTAGCACGGCGCGCTTTGGCTTGAAGACATTAAGCGCTTGGTCGTGTTTGACCACCGAGGCTTGCGAAGTACTGCTCACGTTTTGTGGGAGCACCAGGTAAGCAATTAGGAGGTTCTTCAGTTGCTTTGGGCAGGCAGCCTTCTGGCACCTCTCTCGAGTGTGATATATCCTAGTTGCTTGCGTTGGATGGGCCATGTCCTCCGTATGCCCATTGCCCAGCTTCCTGGGCGTGCATTATACGCCGTGGTTGCACCAAGTTGGGAGAAACACTGAGGTGGCCAGTCCATGACATGCGATAAAAGCTTGAAGAAACGGACTGAGAGGCTTGGTCAGGCCGGTGCGGTCTGACTTCCTGGATGGAGCATCGGGACAGTCGACGTCATCACCATCATTATACACGTTGGCTAAAGGTGAGAGAAACCTCAGCCACTGTGCCTCAGTACATAAAAAAGGAAAAATGCAACCGGTGCAAGCCAGCTAAGCTACCGGTGACGGATGGGCATTATTCCCGTAAGCTACCAGCCGGCTACTATGTAGCAAACAAAATTACTATGTGTTATAACCTTCACTTTGGATGCCATTCCAAAAATACCAATTTCCTGCTCCAGGACCCTTCCAGCCCAACCGAAAGAAAAAGCAGAACGCTAATGAACTTGAAAAAATAACGTATCAATCGCCGCTAACAAGTAGTGTCCAGCTACTAAGGAACTTGGATGTAGGTCTCTTCCTGATCTTCGACATCTAGAATTGGAAGGGCAGCTACCAAGGTTAGTGGTTCCCCGTGTCTTTGCCGAAGTGTCAGGTGATTTATGCAAGTTGCGTAACCTGTGAAACCAGCTGTTCGATGTGGGCGACCTTTCCGATGACTGCCGTCCAGATGTTCTCGCATTCACTGAAACGTGGTTGTCGAAAGACGTCACGGGAGGTGAACTGTGCGTGCCAGGCTACGCACTGCAAAGATGTGACCGCACGTCTGATCAGCGTGGAGGTGGCGTTGCTTTGTACGTTAACTACGTACTTACGGTCTTAAAGACGTATAGTTTTGTATTAATCTTTACACTAGACGCAATTCCAAAAATAAAACTTTACTGCTTCACAAAACTTCTAGACCATCCGAAGGGAAAACAAAACGCCAACCACCTTGACAAGGTAACGTATGCATCGCCGCCAACGAACACTGTACAACTACTGCGGACCTTGGCTGTATTTATAGGTCCCTTACTGACCTTCAACTTCTAGAATTGGAAGGTCAGCTACCATATGTTAGTTGTTCCCCATATCTTTCGTCGAGGTGTCAGGAGGTTTCCAACCAAGTGCAGAATTAGAACATTCTGGAACGTTCGAAATCGCTGCAATAATTGTTAATAATTGATTAATCGCTAAAATAGCGGATTTCCTGGGCAATTCTTACTTTCTCCCGGACACATCCCCTCCTGAGATATTGTCCATGGTATGAGGCGAAAGCCTAGGATTAACTTGCAGTCTTCGGGACGGCGTTCTCTGCCTGTCGGTCCACCTCCTTAGCAGAAGCGCCCGAGCACTTTGTTCTGATGTTTTTGTTCTGGAGTCTGCTCGATTGTGTGCAGTCTCCCACTGCTACCTTGGGCAGGTTGAAGCTTTCCACCAGCAAATCGAACGGGAGTTCAGTAGGCCTTGCTTGTTCTGCTTGGCAAGATGTGGGCCGTAACTGGTTTGCATACCGTGCCCAGACCTGTGCGCCCACCATCG
>OX104064.1:148337774-148554754 GCA_944474145.2 Dicrocoelium dendriticum
TGATTCCCATGTTTAATATTACAAGCATTCAACTGAAAAAAGAGCAAAAGCGGCGTGTGAAAACAAAATAAAATTGTTTCCTTCAACTTCTTATCAAATTGTTCCACTCCTCCTGCGGCATGTTAGTTGCAGTGTGATGCCCACCTTCCACTGCCATGCCACCATGATTGCGACGGCATGAATATTGCCTATCTGCTGATCTCCATGCTTTTATGCAGCCTCTGCGTCCAGTTAGTAGACTGCTGAGATTACTGAATTACCAACCGTCTCTCATAACACTTTCTCGTACCGCTGATAACGCTGATAAAGTAGACTGGGTTGCACTAGATAAAATGCACCTTACATCAACCATACATCCATCGGTATTCCCTGATTCCTTCCTCGAAAGTTACGGCCATTTTTGGTGGCGGGATTACGCTCCACCTTATCCACAAAGCAGTCTCCTCTGAGCTATGTCACCTGTTTCTGGGCAGGTGCTGTGCCAATTACGTATACTGAGTGATGTTTATCACATCAGGTAAACGTTTTCCTTTGCTTCCATGGTTCCTCTTACCACATGTTCTCATGTAAAGGCATTTCAAAGGCATTTCAAACCCATGGTGCAGTTAATAGTGTGAGGCACTTTGACCACCATCGCCTTACCTCTGCTGCTTGTAGCCTACTTCATGCGGTTGTCTTGATTTCATGAACCTTTGGCATGTTTACTTTCGTGTCTTGGATCATAAGTTATCTTCTTAGTTAGCATACGCAACACCTTCATACAGAGCAACAGAGTGAGGTTGAAAACATGTGTCAATAGCTGCGATACACATCACCGACTCAATCTTCCTACGTATTCATAGCAAGCAAACGCATCAGTTTATAACAAACTTACGTCCATGTGATTATCAACTTACCGTGTAACACCGGGGTTGTGAAATGTCACGGAGCATTGCATGGGAACAATTCCTGACATATCTCCTTCTGTGTGCAACGTTATACCAGACCCGCTGCGTGGTGAAAGTCAGCATGACCTATCCCGCTGCTCCCTCCGCACCGCTGCAAATAGGAATAACTGCGTACAAATGTTTAACATGGTTAAGTGAGCAACCTACCCATCTTATTCACATGTGTAGGGCGCCTCGTTCATGCTGCAACGCATATGTGCTGCACGTAATCATTAACATAATGGGTAACCGATACTTCACATGTGGCGATGAGGCGCCAAAACAACCTTCACCGGGAACTCACTGCACAAGGACATGCAATCGTTAACATGACGTACGGACAGTGTACTTCAGCGGATATCAATCCCCGAGCTGCGCATTACCGCGGCAATGCTTCACTGCAAGGTGGCGTAGTTAGAAATGTTGGCTACCGTACAGCTTACCAAAGGACTGTCATTCACAAGCATCTTCACGCACCGCCTTCGCCTTCCATTCAGCGATCACAGTGCAGGCACGTATACTCCTCTTCCCCGTTGTATGCCGCGCAACTTTGATGGAACCAACGTTGGCATACGTCACACATAACCCACTTAACTTCATTATCCACCGTTGCGTTATCCTGTTCCTTTAGACATAATGCGCATAGGTCTAATACCGAGGGACCCGGTATCCTGCGCCTCCTTTTTTCCGCTTTAGAACGAGCAGAGGTGGTGGTTCCCAGACGCCGAAATTTCGAAACACGTGCACATGTGTATTGAGCAGGAATCTCCGGCACTCGCAGTTTTAGTAGAGATTTCCGTTTCCTGGAGCCGCACCATGCGGGTTTCCCATTCCCTCTGCTGTCCTCCCCTGAATATATGACCGCCCGCGCGTCATGTACGCCATCGTTGGCTCACACGGAGCTTGTGGTCGGCACGCTGTCCCCATCATTTGCCAGTCCACATACTGCCGTTCTGCGGCATGAGCATCCCATTAATCGATCGTGCCAGTCTTCCACGTCCAAAGGAATAGGGTCACTACAGTGCCGCGTGGTGCAGTAAAGGGATACATCACTATCCTCCGACATCAACTCCGCCAGCCTCTTAAGCCTTCTCAGTACCTTGTCGTGCCGCGCCGATCCAAGGCTGCAGACCTGCGTTTTCAGTTCCGCCATCACCTCCTCCGTCTTGCGAAGTTTCGTCGCCCTGTCCACTGCGCGTACCTCAAGGACATCTCCCGCGTCAACGAAGGTCACATCCCTTAATCCTGCAGCCTCCGGGGAGCAGTCAACCTGCCGACTGCATGGAGCATTCCATCTACAATCTCCCACAATACTGGCAATAGGCTTCCCTTTCATGGCGGTGACATGGCACATGTGTGCACATGGCATTCGCCATTGTAGGTGAAATTCACATTCGCAACCGTCATCCGTCACGTTATACCGCCGCCTCTTGGAACCACGGGTGCATTCCACCACCCAGTGCCTGCCCGCATCATGCATTGACCTTATCCTTGCATTCCTCCAGTGTCTCATCATCTGCTTACGAGCGTATGGAAGAAACCGAGTCAAGATGGGGGTTGCAAGAGACAGCTCCACAGGTGGAACATATGGCGTCGCACTGTGTTTCCCAATCGCCAGTTGCCGGTCTTGCATCAAAGAAGAAATTCTCTCAATAATCACCGTGAATAACAACCGTAGGGATGATTGCTCAGTCAACTGCTTCTTCAGATGTTTATTTTCATTTTCCACTCTGTTCGTAGTTGCGCAACCAAACAAACATACAGCGCGCTGACGATGAGCCGCCCACGAGGATGACCATGGAAGCCAGGTACGCCGAAGGTAACGGTACATTTCCGCACTCTTGCCTGCAAGCGCACGCAGAATGCCGCTGAATTGTCCACCATCACGGGTGTAAACCAACGACATCAGCCATTGACGAAGGAGGTTTCTAACACCGGGATTTAAACCAGCAACTTGTGCACACCGTCGGTACATATCCCTCAGGACGTGAAAACGGCGAAATACCACCGCCGCGTTCGGATACGCCGACGTCAGCGCGCCAACTTGCGCCATGCACTTGTCCATAACAAGAGTTTGCACTGAAGATATGCAGGGCAACATTGCTTTCATCGATTCCACCGCCAGTCTGTAGCTGGAGGCGGTCTCATTCGGCAACAATGCGTAAAATAATGAATACGCCAGACCCGTTACATCTATTACCAAACAGTGCCACAGCAGGTAGCCCCCATAGTTCAACTGGTGCGGGGCATCCGTCGACAACACCTTACAGTAACGGGCAGCTATGGATTCCATACAAGACGGCACGAAAAATACATATTTAACTATCGTTCCTTCCCTCACAACCCGACATGTGCCATTCTTCTCAAGCATATCCGTCACCTCGCACACCTCCCCTGCCTGCTGCTTACGGTGACGCCTTGTCACCGTCTTTATATCCTCTACTGTCAACACTCGCCCATGCTTCCGGTTCATGTACCGAAGAATCTCACGCGTACTTCTAAACACTGACATAAGGCTCACAATCTCCTGCTCCTCAGCCTCCGTCAAGTGCCGATTCTTTGGATATAGCCACGGAATACCCAAATGGAAATCATGATTATGCTGCAGCTCCACCTCACCACGCTCGTAATAATCACCCCTCAATACTATAGAAAACCTTGCTTTGCAGCCCAGGATTCTATAACCATTTGGTCATGTTACAGCATTATCAATAACACACTTACCGTTTACCACGAACGTTCCGACGATTACCATGCACACACTGGTAATGCACATATTGATATGGATACCCCTCTGGCAAATCAACCCCCGTCATGCGTTTGTACCGAGTTCGAGTAACGACTGACCGCTTATAAAACGCAGTCGCAGTAGCCTGCTGAAATCTCTTCATTTCCTGCTCCATGTCCTCAAATTTCCGCGAATACACTCTCACCAAACGATTAAACGTAGGAAGGTCGTCCACCATGATGACAGCTTCCAACGACACGCCAAGGTTCAAAACTGCACATTGTTATCTACTTGAACAACAACAACGGTGTTCAAATCCACATGCTTTTATGTTACCACGTACCTTAACTCATTATACCCTAACTTATTATACACCTTACAACATCAATAAGCGGCATAGTCCAATTTTGGCACGGCGTACCACACCACCCTCACCTAATTACGCACATAACACTTTGGTTAGAATCCCGGTCCGCTTAGTTTATCACGTGAGAGCATCGCTGAAGGAAGTATACGGGTTAACTGTTGTGTGTTATTTCACATGTTTGTAACGGTTTACTTCTCTCCATGGTTGCCTGCGTAGGGTTCCATCCAGCTGCAATCAGTATCAAGCGAGGCTTGTGGTAAAGTGGTTTAATTCATGTGTGGACGGTTATAATAGATTGTGCACTGGAATATTATGGATAATCCCAGGTGCTGATGACCTTAAGCTATGGGATATTCTTAATGTTCCTGCAGTTTCCTAGGCCATACAGTGTGCGCTGAACACGCTCAGGGACTGGTCTACTTTGTAGCTTAGGCCCATAAATCAGGCTAAGGATTCCGTTCTTCGTATGGGAGGAAAATTTTAACTTTCACGTAAGTACTGGGGTTGGTTAAACTCCCCATTGTCTCCAACCACGTAGACGTAGACGTCGTGCATTCATCGTATTTGCATTCTGGTGACAGCTGGAAGAAGGCCGCAAGTAGAGGTTTCAGAATGTTGTGGTTAAGACGACGTTCTTTCAGGGTCCTAACGGCCGACAGATTGGTGAAGCAGTTCTCCATCTTTTTCCGCACCCATCATCATTGGTGCGTGCAGGCTTGCCCGCCCTGCCTTGTTCGTAACACAATGGAGCTCGAGAGGGTTATGCGAGTAGGTACGCAATGGGTCGAGTGGTTATGGGGGCATTCGTACCCCGAGCGTCTACTTAGCTTGTGTATGTATTCAATGCACTGACGACGGGTTCGAGGTGAGGTAATGGTTACTTGCAGCATTTTACAGGTAAGGTTGGACCGGACATCAGCTGGCTATTTAGCCCGGCTAGGTTGCCGTGTCCTCGCGGTCAGCCCATGTAGCTACACAAGCCGCGTTCTGACCGGATCAGGGCGGAACGCGGTTATCGCGTAGAGGTATCGAGCGCTGGAACTCGCTTCCAGAAAGTGCATTCCGTGAACCTACGGTTAAGAGTTTTGAGCGTCAGGAAGACGCTCTTGTGTGACAACACGAAACTTTCCCTTCTCCCGAGCACATCAATCTTCGAACTTTAAGTTCTTATTCTGTCATTCTCTTCACTCTTTGGTGTTATCCTTCAATTTAATGACTTTCATTCCCCTTCATCTTACATGTACTTCATACTTCCTGCCTACTTAACGTAACTTACACTGCCGGAACTGCTATTGCAGGGGAGGTGGGCTGTAATGCGTTGATCATAGTGTTTCAGGAGTTTCCTTTAAGATCTACCACGACCTACCACCTTCTCATTTCCTGGCTAAACGATTTGCTCAAGAAGGAACACTCACGGGAAGTTCCTATCCTTCCCGTGCAACTGAATCTAAATCTGAACACCCCTATGCCTCCGTGGGCAAATCGTTAATGCCCACGTTTGCTGCCCAATCAGTGCCCGCTTCGGCAGACACGTGAGGTAAGTGAACCATAGGAGGTGAGAAATGGAAGGCACGGAAAAAGAAGTGCACATTAAAGAAGGAAAATGACATCAATGCTTCAGAAGAGGTAGAGGAAAGGGAGGTTGAGGTACGAAGATGTGAGCCACTCAGGGAACCGGAACGATTTTGTGTTGCCACGCAAAAGCTTCAAGTCACCCCTGAAACCCCCGAATGCTAGATTCCCTGTTAACACTGTGCAGGAGCATGTTGAAGTTCGGTTAGTGCACCTTCAAGGAGGGACCGGCTAGCGTGGAAAATGCTACCGGGAGTATGTACCTCAGGTACATAATCACCAAGGCTCGCAGTGAGGACGTACGTTGTTCACTTGGGGCTCGCCTTTTGTTGACGTCCTCCACGGCCTCCCTAACCTGTAGCCTATTGTCTACCGGAAGTTGCTGATGAACGCCAATATGTTATCTGATGCTGCTAACAAACATGATGCCATGTATTGCTGATGGGATAACAGAGTGCTAGAAATGGAGATAATGCAGGACCGTAAAATAAGTGTTCCTTTAAGCAACCGTAGGTAGAAGCGGCACGCAAGGTAAAGGAAAGGATAAGCTGTTCAGTCCCATGCGAAATTCTCACGCAAGTATGGGTGAGGTAATTCATGCTCATCCCCACGCGGCAGATCACTAAACAACTGGGAGGTGATATGATATCAAAAATGCAGTTTGAGCGCAAAGAATACATGTACCATGTATTATACGTGAAGCGTGCTTGTTACTTTGTCAACGCAGGTTACCCCGGTGCCTTGCAAAGCGCTATCTTTATTCCGGTTGCTTAGAACATGGTGTTGCCACGAAGGAACGGATAAGTAAATGCGCATCCTAAAAAGGCAGCGGAATTGTGGGTGCTTCTGATGTCCGTAGGCATACCTGCCCACCCCCATTATGTGTGATCTCGTTACCGAGGTTGGCGTACGTGACGTAAACGTCATGTAGGGGAGGCACCGCATATGGGAACAGTGGGTGTACCTAACGATCATGCGGAAGCAATGGATAGCACGGTTATAAATGAACGAAAAAGGCAGCAATATGAAAAAGAAGGGCTTACATACACCGAGGGCAGGTGAAATGTTCCTGTCCACTATACGAGACGCCTACCTGATGATACCAAAGGCGGCAGTCCAGCACAGGACAAACCTGTCCGCTCTGTGCCTCGCAGTCAGTTTGGAGGCACGAAGCGCACTTGTCATTGTCGTAGTTGGCTGGGAGTGGTGCATGGCTACGACGCTTCCTTGGAGGCCTATACACCTTAGCGGTTTGCGTGTGCAAGTCTCGAAAACGAAGTGCCTTCCTTTCATGCTCCTGACTGGCTGACGATTCTGGAATGGGAACTAAACGTTGCTTACGCCTTGTGCCTTCCCTCGTACCTTCACTCGTCCCTTCCACAGGTGAATCCATTACGTTTGCGGAGGCTGAAACCGCAATGTCCTCGTGGGAGCTGCTAAGGTTCCGTAGTAACTCACGCAAATGATCCATAACTTTCCTATACTTTGCATCGCCCAGGCTACAAACGTGTACCTGAATATCACCCAGAACCTGGCTACATTCCCGAAGCTTCTATCCTTACTTACCGGTGCAACAGTGGAACTAGACGCTAGGGTGACGACGGCAGAAGACATGGATGCCGTAACACGCGGTTGTTGCGCTTGCGACACAACCCACCGGTTGTTACGCAATATGTCGTCAACCGGTCTGCCCGCAGCGTGCTATGCATGCACAATGTGTGCGCACGGCAGCAGCCATTGCCGACTGAGGCTGCGTTGGCAGGTTACCTCCTCACCCATTAACACGGTGTACCTTCAACGGGTACCTTGCACTTGACATGTATCATCGGACAACTCCGTCACTGTCAGCTTCTCCCTATCGTGATGGCACCGCAGGCGCGTTCTTCCATACTCTGAAAACTGAAATGCTGCCTGTCCTAGGCTATGCAAGCAAGAGTCCATTGGATGCTACGACAAATCGGTTTTACCCATGACATCTTTCCACTGAGATTGAGCATCAATCACGCGGTTAACAACCGCGGTAAACAGGTCTACTAAAGAGGTCCGCTCGGAAAGACCACTCTTCAAATGCCTATTTTCGTTTTCCACGCGGTTCGTTGTGAAACAGCCGAACAAACAGGTGGATGTCAAACGGTGCGCCGCCCATGACGAGACAAAGGGCAACCACGTTCGTACTAAGTATCTGTGCGCGTCGGCGTTTCACTCTTTAATGGCTGTCAAATACCTGACGAACAACCGAGAGCTCCTAGCGTACACTAAGTTCCGTACGGACTGCTTAATAACCAACCTGTTGGTAGCACTTTTTGTGGATAAGCCGTTGCAACGACGGGTGACATCCTTCAGCAGGTGGAAACGGCACAATACAATCCGCGTGCAGGGGTACACTGCTTAGAATGCATGGACCTGGGCCATGCACTTATCAATCACCACCGTCCGTGCTGCCTCAGTCGCTGGTCACATCAGCCCAATGTTGCGCACGGCGTTCACGTACGCTGCCGTTGTCTCATTAGGAAGCAATGCGTAGAAAATTGAACGCCCAATAACTTGCAACTCCACCAGCATGCAGTGCTACAGTATGTAGCCACCGCAGTTCATCTTGTGCGTCGCGGCCGCCAGCAATACCTCCTTATAAAGCTCCACAAGGTCACGTACGTATCTGGGAACAAAAAAGATGTAGCGTACCTCCGACTCCTCATACTCTACATTACATTGACCGGCGCTCTCAAGCAAATGTATAACAGCGTTAACCGAGTTTCCCTCAACCTTTCCCCTCATCTTATTTCTTATGGTCCGGAAATCGTAACGGTTCAACCTTCGACCGTAGTGCGTTAACGCATATCCCCTGAGCTCACGTATGTCCTAAAAAGACTGCACCATGCGATAGATGTCCTCTTCCGCGTGCCACGGGAGCCGTCTGTTGGTGACATACAGAAACGGCTTTCCTACATAGAAGTTATGAATATGCTCAAGGCTGTAGGATTCCATGTCGTAGCACCAGCCGTTATGCCGTATGGCAATAGGTGCCTGGCAGTTATAACTTTTGTACCTAAAGTTAATAAGCGTCTCACAAACATTTCATGTGAACTTACCGCTTGCATGTTTATCCTATTCTGGAATAATGCACGCATTTATAGTGTGCGGATTTGTATCGCATACCCTCAGGCAACTCTTTTCCGGTTTTCCTCTTATAACCAACCGATGTCAGGACATCCGATTTGGAAAAAACATGACGCAGTACGCATTTGCAAGCGCTTTAAGTCACTTTCGAACTGCTCAAAAGTGCGGTACACACGCTGAAGGAAGACCGCACGGAAAGCAACGGTATCGTCGATAGCCATGACAGCGACTGATTCCGCCAACGCGATTTACGGTGCAATCAAACTATCATCATACTCACATCAACGTAGTTCCGAGTTGCAACCGATGGCATTTTTCTCCACATTAACAGCTCTTAGATCACAATGTCATCTTCCCTTTTCCTTCACCAAGGCAAAGTGGCTTGTTGTCCGCTACGGCAACTTCCCAGTCACCTGCTGATCACCGACCGTTGTGGAGCACGATCTTGTGTATTGCCTCCGCGCAACTTAAAGTTGTGCTGGTCTATAGAAGCCCCGACAGCGTTGCTAAGAGGCCTGTTGATTTCATCCGCGAACATTCGGCAAATAGGTGTTTAGTGATGGCACTCATTCGAACTGTTGACTCGTAGCATTCGCCTTCTGTGCCGAAGAAACATTTTCAGTGTGCGTATTGCCTTCGCTTTGAGCGCCCTCCCGGAAGTTGTTTTCTCAGCGCCGAATACGGAGGCCTTCAAACAGCGCCTAGACGCTTGGCTCTTACCTCGCCGGTCTTCCACGTTGCTAAGATCTGGCCACTTGCCGAGCCAACACGCGGCGGTTCTATCATTTTGCTTCTATCCAACTTTGCCGAATTTACCTACACCACTCTCTTGTTCCAGGTATCCACGTTCCCACAGTCAACTCGCCGAATACTTGTGCTGAACACCACTACTGCGTCGAGACCCACAACATCTGGTACCTACCGACGAGATCAGAACCTTGCCGTAAGATCCCGAGGCAGAACCACCGCAAAGCTACGCTTACTCGTTCTGCGCAAACCCGTGCAACCCGTGACTTTAATCTTCCCGACGTTGTACTGTGAGTACCACGCGTTAACTCGATTTTTCGGCGTGCCATACTGATCGAGATTTTTTGCTGATATAACGTGGAAAACAGTGTTTGAATAAACACTCGAAACGAAATTTGACTATTGTCAAATTTCCTCTGATCCAAGATACCTTGGATCGGCTAAAGTGATACTGGCCAAAGCGTCTCCCTGACGCTTACTGGTAATTTTGCGGTTGTTACCTTTTTTAATCCCCTTTTACACCCTGTTTTTTCATTGTGATAACTTTACGGTTGTAGACGTGTTTTTAAATTCTGCTGTTTTCCACTTGAATATGGCCGTCTCGCGAAAAACCGAGGCAAGTGTACCCCTTGCGTCCTCGTTTGATGAGTCAAATGCAGCTTGCGGCAATTCCGCCTGTTCAAGGCCAATAAAGGATGCATTTGGTGGTATGCAGTGTGATGTTTGCTGTCGTTGGTTTCACAAAAATTGTACCGGCCTCCGAGCGAATCAGTACAATATGCTATCCTCCAGTGAAAACCTGTTTAGATTGTAGGACTAGTTAATACTAGTCCGAGACGATGCGCGGAATTAAGCGCGGATATCAGAAAGCAATTGGAGTCGGACACAGCGAACTGTATTCGATGGGCTACATCGAGAAGCGGACAGATGAAGCGAGGCGAGAGCGTACACATGCGCGCGGGAACTTACAAGGCAGTTGTGTGTCGAGCCGGTTGTAAGATTAAAACAAGAAGGAGTTATGTACAATCAGTTTACAAGTGAATTGTACATGAAAGATAGCAGTTATCTTTTAGGGCGCTACAGAGCTCCCCCCCGCTTTAAGGCTGAACATAGAAAGCCTTCGAAATCGAAAAGGACTGTTGAAACGAGGTTCGTAAGGCAAAATTGTGCCGAGTAAAAATGAGTGTGCGTTCGTGTAAATGGGGGTTCGTGGGAAGTTGGAGTCCGCTGTGCCGTTTATGATTTGTTATTTATTGATTGCAGGGCAGGGTGCATTTCGGCGAGCCGTTGGAGCGGGCTAGTCGGACTAAAAAGAAACTGGCTAGCCCAGAAAAAGGCCGACAGGACCTCAACCTCCACTGCTGCCAAACGGTGCGCTTGGGAGTGGTCTCTCCCTCCGCCGCACCCCGCCTCGCGCCAAAACGGCCCTCGTCCCACGAAGAAACTACCATGGTCCCAAGGAGCAACGACCCTCGTCCCGCGAAGAAGCGATCCTCGTCCCGCGGAGAAGCGACCCTTGTCCCGCGAAGAAGCGACATTCGTCCCGCGGAGAAACGACACTCGTCCCTCGGAGAAACGACCAGTGTTCGCGTCAGGGTCCTCGAAAACATTCCTCGTGTGGGCCAGTCGATCGAAGGGGAGGGTTGGGACATGTAAAGACGAGAAAATAGAAAAACACGCGCAGAAAACGCCATAAAGAACAAACGAATGTTCTGCGTGTTTAAATATTTTTGGTTTTTAAATATTGTTTTCGAGAAAGGCTTTTCGGAGGTTTTTTGAATTTGTTTGTTTTCAAAACGTTAATCGACCGAAATGGGGCAAATATGTACAATATCTACAAAGCTAGAAGTATTTACACTGTACATAGTCGGAAAAGCGGACGGGCTTACGCACTTCCCGACCACAGCGATTGGTCCTGGGAGGCGGCGGGCTAGATTCGGGAGATGTTGGAACGGCTTGTAGACCGCGATCGTGGTCTGGTTGAACTGCACTAGGATGCTGTAAACTGGTGCGGTGGTTTGTGACGTCACACGAAGCATTACTAGACGAAGTAGGCGAGGGGTTTTCTTCCATAAAGGCGGGTTTTAGACGGTCGATGGTGACGATTTCGTGTCGTCCACCGCGGTCAGTAGTGTACACCTTACTCGCACGATGCAGCACCTTGAAGGGTCCTATGTACGGCGACTGAAGAGGCTGTCGAACACCGTCTGCGCGAAGAAGGATGTTTGAACACGTAGACAGCTTCTCGGGCACGTACACTGGCGTTTTCTGCGATCGAGGAGCGGGTGGACGTAGCTCACGCAACTGGTGAGCCAGTCGATCAGTGTAACTTCCGGAGTCAAAAGTGGAAGTACATGGGACTGGTGCTACCAGCTGTCCGGGTAACCGCAGCGTGCAACCGTAGACTAGCTGCGCTGGTGTGGCGTCGAAGTCGGTCTTAACCGTGTTCCTTAAGCCTAGGAGAACGAGGGGAAGCGTTTCAGACCATGAAGGATCTGTGTGCGCACGTAGCGCTGCCTTCAACGGGTGGTGAAAACGCCCCACCATGCCGTTAGCGGCCGGATGATACGCCGTCGTCTGAATGTGGCGACAGCCTAAATCCTTAAGCAACGTGGCAAATGTCGACGAAAAATGTGACCCTCGATCGGTGGTCACGATGGTGGGACAGCCGTATTGAGCTACCTAGCGCTTCATAAAAGCTTTCGCTACTGTTTCGGAGGAGCAATTTGGGATAGGGACGGCCTCAGGTCATCTAGTAAATCGATCGATGCAGGTCAGTAGATATACAGAGCCTTTGGTAGGCGGCAGAGGACCTACGAGATCGACGTGCACGTGATGAAAACGTGCGTCTGGCGTCGGAAACGTGCCTAATGGGCTTCTCGTGTGCTTGTGCACCTTCGCGCGTTGACACGGAAGGCAAGCAGCTGCCCAGGTACGGACGTCCCGATAAACATTGCGCCAAACGAATCGTGCGGTTACGAGTTTAACCGATGCACGAACGCCTGGATGAGACAAGCCGTGCAACGCATCGAACACGGTTTGCCGAACTTCGCGAGGGACGACTGGGCGCGGCGTGCCCAGAGATAGATCGCAGAGTATAGTGCCGTCTGATGATGTCAGCGGAACGGGTCGTATGTCCAATGAGGGAGACCTGCGTAGTAGACCAAACTCAGGATCGTTGAGTTGTGCTGTGGCCATGGCTGCCAAGTCGATAGCAGTGCCGGCGTCAGCGGAGATAGCTTGGATGCGGAAAAGTGCATCGGCGACGGGGTTGTGCACACCTGAGACATGCCGTATATCGGTAGGAAACTGAGCGATATAGTCAAGGTGGCACGACTCTCTAGGAGAGTATCGGTCGGTAGTCGAGCCGAGCAAGTAAGTCAGGGTTTGTGGTGGGTGAAGACGACCAAGAAGCGGCCTTCGAGGACATGTCGAAAGTGACGTATTGCTAGGTACACGGCTAGTAGTTCTCTACCGAACATGCTGTAGCGAAATTCGGTAGGTTGTAGGCGTTTGGAGAAAAACGCCAAGGGTTGCCACGTATCGGATACTCGTTGCTGCAAAACAGCGCCGACTGCCACGTCCGAGGCGTCAGTACTGAGGGACAGTGAAGCGGCCGGATCGTGATGCGCTATAGAAGCTATGTTGGCGATAGCCTCTTTCAGCGACTTAAAAGCAGCGCGTGCTGTGGCAGAAAATTCGAATGCCTTGAGTTTCACCCGGAGAAGGTCCGTGAGGGGTTGCATCAGCAAAGCGCAGTTGGGTATAAATCGTCTGTAAAAGTTGACATGGCCATTTAAACGCCTGAGCTGTTTGAAGGAATGAGGCTCGGGGTAGTCGATGTTGGCTTGAATTTTATCCTGCAGTGGCACGACGCCTGTAGAAGAGATACGATGTCACAGGAAATTGACTGAATCGACACCAAACGAACACTTTTCTGCATTGATCGTCAACGCGTCGCAAGGAGACTGGATTTAAACGCGGTGCGACGGTTTGTGTACCTCATTGACCCATTGAGCTATACTGGGTGATGCCTCCGAGCATCTTGAAAGCTACTCCTATCAGGTTGGTCAAAGGTGAGAGGTCAGACAAACTCAGTCTCCTGGTCCTCCAGGTTGGGGGTTTGAAATGGGA
Organism: Dicrocoelium dendriticum; assembly: GCA_944474145.2. Lineage (NCBI taxonomy): Eukaryota > Metazoa > Platyhelminthes > Trematoda > Plagiorchiida > Dicrocoeliidae > Dicrocoelium > Dicrocoelium dendriticum. The sequence continues at coordinate 148,351,366 of OX104064.1, forward strand.
TGGCGTCCATTTATGTAAAACTAAATCATTGCCACCTCCCCGCTGCCTTGCGGACAGGCTTTTGAGCCAAAGGCTTTGGACGAGGACTCTAATCGTTCTCCTGTCTAGGTCTGGGCGCCCCGGCAGTATCCCAGCCCACATACAACCATGGCATTTTCTTCAAACATAAACTTCATCCTGCATCGGCCGTCGCTCAGATTATCAAGGATCGCCTTATCTGCTGCATACAGCAGGGCGGATAAGCGAAAACATGCTGCTGCTGGCGCTTCCCTTCTTTCTTTTCCACCTTTTTCTCTTACTCCTATCCCGGCCTTCATTACTAACCTTCCTTCTATAATTCCCAGCTTAATTGACAGCAACCGAAGTGCTACTGGAGTAGTACCATCTGCAGCCACCATCCCACAGCACCTATCGGACGCCTATCGGCAAAAGTCCCTTATAAGGCCACGCTGTCTCGTTTCCATGGCGACATTCAACGTCCGCACTCTAAGACAAACAGGTCAGCAGGCTGCACTCGCACGCACCTTGGACACACTGGGTGTTGATGTGTGTTGTGTGTCCGAAACTAGGATTAATGACCCTAACGGGGTTATTGAATTGACTGCACCCGGCTTATCCTCTCGTTATTGGTTGCACGCATCCGGAGACGCCGATGCGGCACTCACGGGTCAAGCTGGTGTAGGTATCATTCTCAGCTCCAAGGCTGAGTCATCGTTGGTTGATTGGATTCCGGTGAACAGCTGTTTATGTGCAGCCCGTTTGACGAGATCAGCTAAGGTTGATTCACGAAGTAGCACAAAACGCTGTTTGTTTGTGATTTCTGCTTATGCTCCCACCGACTGCAGTTCTAATGCAGTCAAGGACACATTATATGACGAACTGAACGCGCTACTACGCAGTGCTACTAGTTCAGATATTATAGTACTTGCAGGGGATATGAACGCACAAGTAGGGCGTCTGAGCTCTTCAGAAGCTCAGCTGGGTGGTAAGTATGGACTTAACTCCGAACGGACTGACAACGGCGAGCGTCTGCTGCAACTGTGTGCGGAGCACCAGTTGTTTCTTAGTAGCACTGCTTTTAGACACAGTGGGCGCCGAAGTGCCACTTGGCGTCCACCTGTAGCTGGCCAGCGATGGACCCAAATTGACCACATAGCCATAAGTTACAGGTGGCGCGGTTCCATTCTGGATTGCTGCTCGTACTGGAGTACCTGTGTCGACCCTGATCATGCCCTGGTGCGCTGTCGTTTCTCCATGAACTTTACCGGAAGGCGGACAAAGCGTCTCCCCCGATTGGCAACGGAGAAATTGTCCCAGCCCTCTGTCAGGCAAGCCTATCAAGAAGCACTGCATACCGAACTCTCGCTGTCCTGTCCTAATGACACTGCACTTCAGTGGAATAGGATCTCGGCCGCTATGCACGACGCAGGAGCATCTGTTTGTGGCACTATCCATCGTCTCCGCACCAGTCACTGGATATCCGAGAGGTCCGTGAACCTGTTGGAAGCTAGAAGACACCTCCCGGCTGGTTCTGAACACAATGTGACCAGACGGGCTATTAGGCGTGAATTAAAGCGGAGCCCATTTGCTGACAAGGAAGTCTGGTGGACCAGTCGGGCTCAAGAAATGGAGGAGGCAGGAGCAGTAGGCAATTACCGCAAGCTCTTCCAGCTAATCCGCACCACTGGTCCCAGAAAACCAGGCGTCAGTGGGACAATCGGGGACAGCGCGGTTGCGCATATACACAGTAAGGTGCGCCGTATGGCTCGTTGGGCTGAACACTTTGATGATCAGTTCAGCAGGCCCCCTGCTCCCGGACCTCTTCCTACTCAGGTGATGCAGGACGTGCCATGGACGGTTAGTTTAGAGCCTCCGTCGGAGGCCGAGGCCCGAAACGCGATCACAGCCCTCAATCGTTTTCGTGCCGCTGGCCCAGATTCCCTCCCACCTGCACTATTTAAGGATGGAGGTGAGGTCCTCTGCAGAGCACTGACCTCCCTATTCGAACGTATCTGGAACGAAGAGAGTGTGCCGGCTAATTGGAGCGAATCGATTATAGTGGCAATATACAAGAAGGGCAGTCGCACAGACTGTGCGAACCACAGGGGTATTAGCCTAACGCCAGTTGTGACAAAATTACTGGCCTCGATTATCGTTCGTCGCCTCACTGCAGAACGGGAATCTCGGATTAGGGAGGAGCAGGTCGGTTTTCGCCCAGGACGTGGCTGTATAGACCATATATTTACTTTGCGGCAGGTGCTGGAACAGCGCCACGTATACCGCAGACCGACAATAGCTGTGTTTCTCGACTTCAAGAGTGCGTTCGATTCAGTCGATCGATCGATTCTGTTCGAATTACTTGCGCGGTAAGGTGTTCCCACGAAATATGTGAACATCCTTCGTGCTGTATACTCGAACACTACAGGCCGCGTCAGGGTCTATGGTGTCCTATCGGATAGCTTTTCGACTACAAGTGGCGTTCGTCAGGGTTGTCCGATTTCCCCGTTTTTGTTCAATTTCGTCGTGGATTCTATCATGGAGTGTTTCCTTGCGGAAGCTCACGATGTAGGCGTCGAAGTGCTGCCTGGTGAAAGGTTAGTTGATCTAGTTAGTTGATCTAGATTATGCGGACGATATCGTCTTGATTTTCGACAATGTTGAGGCGACAAAATCAACCCTGAATAGCCTGTCTAGAGTAGTCCCATTATTTGGTATTCACTTCGCACCTTCAAAGTGCAAAGTGTTGCTGCAGGACCACCAGCCACTTGATGACCCCTTGACGCTTGCTAACGAGGAACTCGAGGTGGTTGATCAATTCACTTATCTTGGCAGCTGCATCAGCAATGATGGGCGCATAGAAACTGACGTGAGCTCACGCATTGCAAAGGCCAGAGCTGCCTTCTTGCACTTTCGTCGTCTTTGGCAACAGAAGGGGGTTTCCCTCCGTCTGAAAGGCCGTGTATACAAGGCCACAGTGAGGGCCGTTCTGCTCTATGGTAGTGAAACTTGGCCCCTTCGGTCTGAAGATCTGAGGCGCCTTCAAGTCTTTGATCATCGTTGTTTGCGAAGCATTGCTGGTGTCGGATGGCACCAGCGTGTCCGCAACGATGATGTGCGTAGGCGAGTACTCGGTGGTGATAATTATGCTAGCTCCCTAGAACAACAGATAGCACTGAATAAGTTGTGTTGGCTCGGGCACGTGCTACGCATGCCTGGTCACCGCTTACCTAGGAGGGCCTTGTTCAGTCTACCAGGTGTAGGATGGCGCAAGGCTCGAGGTGGACAGAAGTTGACTTGGCAGCGGGAAATGAAGTCACTGACGACCAAACTGGGTGCCGTTGGTCCGTCTCGTCTTCCGGGTTGGAGTCCACGTGACTCACCTTGTGCTTGGCTCGAGACTTTACAGGACATGGCTCGCAGTAGACACCAGTGGCGCGTCTGCTGCCGTCTCCTAGTCGGATTGTCTGTTTAAGGTGTGTTTGGTGCTGAGTTATCTGCGGGTTAATGGCTGATTATGACGCGTGGCAGTGAAAGCCGCAAGGAAGCTGTCTCGCCGATGCAGCCTTCTCTTTGCACGATAGCCAGCTGTTTGTGACGGTTTGTTGTCTACACAAGGTGTATTCGCCTTGACCCTGAATGTTTGCTTAGGGCACTGAGGTTTTCAGGTAAGTCCCCCTTCTCTCCCTCTTCTTATTCTTTATTTCATAGGTGCTCATGGTTGTATGGCAGCGAAGCATCAGTTCAAATGGCTGATGTACTGCTGCTGCTGCTGTTGATGACTGATCATTACCCCGTGTGAGATAAACGATCAAAAAGTGTTCGTACGTGGCGTATATGTTCTTCTCAAGAAGAGCTTGCAATTAAAATGTCATCAAGATACGCGTAAGCGAAGTCTAAACCGCGACAAACTTGGTCGATGAAATACTGAAAGGTTTGCGCGGCGTTCTTTAGGCCAAATGACATGCGCAGAAACTCGAACAAACCAAATGGAGTCGTCACGGCAGTTTTAGCGATGTCCGCTTCGGCTACCGAAATTTGGTTGTATGTGCGTACCAAGTCCATTTTGCTGAAGATATTTTTACCCGCCAGACTGGCGGTGTGTTATAATCTGCTCACTAGAGGCAACTCCAAAAATAACAATTCACTGCTCCACAAAACTAGCCCAACCGAAGGAAAAAAGCAGAACGCCAATGACCCTGACAAATAACGTATTAATCGCAGCCAACGAACACTGTACAACGCCTGAGGACTCTGGCTGTATTTATAAGGGAAACCTCTTTGACAGGCGTTGAGCTGTTTTGCAGAACCCCAGAGGGTTCAGAACTATCTGCATTTATTGTAGCGGCGACGGAAGTTCGTAGGCTGTTACAAGGGCTGAACCCTTCTAAGGCCTCTGGGCCTGATTTAATTCACCCGAAACTGTTGCATGAGTTGTCTGCGGAACTGAGTGGACCGCTCACTATTGTGTTTCAGAGATCGCTTGACAGTTGTGCATTGCCTTCCGAGTGGAAGGAAGCTGTCATCTGTCCCATCTTTAAACATGGGGACAGGGGTCTGCCTGCAAATTACAGGCCAGTTAGTCTGACGAGTGTAGTAGTCAAGAAACTGGTGAGAGATTCATTGGAGAGTCATCTAAGTAGATTTAATCTACTTAGCAATGTACAACACGGATTCCGGAAGGGATTTTCGTGTCTGACGAATCTGTTGGTAGCTCGCGAAAATTGGGCGGTTGCAGTGGATAACGGCCACACACTGGACGTGCTTTTCGTCGACTTTTCGAAGGCATTTGACAAGGTACCCCATTTGAGGCTCGCGCAAAAGCTGTCCTCCTACGGGGTATCTGGCCGCGCCCTTCATTGGGTGACTGCCTTCTTGGAGGGTAGAGAACAATGTGTACGGGTAGGCAGGGGTCTATCATTTAGGCAATCTGTCCTCAGCGGCGTGCCGCAGGGCTCGGTCCTTGGACCGCTGTTGTTCTCTATCTATGTGAATGACCTACCCACGGAGCTTGAGGTACCATCGCTGCTATTTGCTGATGACCTGAAGCTGTGGAACATTGTTGATGTTCCTGGGGGTTCCGAAGCTATTCAGCGAGCATTGGATAAGCTTTGGGACTGGTCTACTTTATGGTTACTGCCCATAAATCAGGCAAAGTGCTCCGTTCTTCGAATTGGAGGAGGTTGTCCTCCTGGGAAGTACTTGGTCGGTGGGGTCGAACTCCCCCGTGTATCTAGCCAGGTTGACCTAGGAGTCGTACACTCTTCGGCTTTACACTCCGGCGACAACTGGAAGAAGGCCGCAAGCAGAGGTTTCCGCATGTTGTGGTTAATCCGACGTTCTTTCGGAGTCTTGACGGGCGGCATCTTTACGAGGCTGTTCTCGGCTTTCGTTCGCCCTCATCTGGAATACTGCGTCCAGGCTTGTCCGCCCTGCCTCGTCCGGGACAAAATGGAGCTGGAGAGGGTTTTACGAGTGGGTACTAGGTTAGTCGAGGGATTACGGGGACGGACGTACCCCGAGCGTCTACTTAGTTTGGGAATGCATTCTATGCACTACCGAAGGCTTAGAGGAGACCTAATCCTAACCTACAGTATCTTGACTGGGAAGGTTGGTCCAGATTTATCTTGGCTATTCAGTCCCGCTAGATTGTCTGTTCTACGCGGTCATTCGTTGAAGCTGGACAAACCGCGGTCCGATCGGATTAGGGCGGAAATCCGGCTGTCACGCCGAGTTATCGACCGCTGGAACATGCTTCCGGAAAGTGTTATCAGGGAATCTACGGTTAAGGGGTTTGAGCGGCAACTTGACGCTCTTGGGTGGCAACACGAAACTTTTCCATTTTCCTGAGTAACGCATCTTCGTACTTCGATTTTCTTTTCTCTACTTTTCTCCCCGTATTGGTATTATTTTCTTATTTAAGTGCACTTCCCTATTCTGTACCTTCGATTTCTCTTCCTATCCTTTGCTTATTTCACGTGACTGCCAAAGCAGGGACTGCTAGGGCAGGAAACGTGGGCATTAACTGGTTGGCCAGGGTGCGATACGGGTGTTTCCGTTTTAGATCCATCAATAACTGAGCACTTCATCAATTCCTGGCTCAACGATCCACTCAAGATGGAACACTCACGGGATTCTCCTATCGTTCCAGTCCCCATCTGAACTGAACTGAACTATAGGTCTCTGCTGACCTTCGACTTCTAGAATTGGAAGGTCAGCTGCCAAGGTTAGTGGTTCCCCATATATTTTCCCGAGAGGTCAGGTGGATTTTGATCACTTTTAGAAGAAGAACATTCAGGAACGTTCGAAATCGATGCGCTAATCGTTAATAATCGATTAATCGCTAAAATAGGGAAGTTCCAAGGCAATTCTTACTTTCTCCCGGACACCTCCCCTCCTGAGATATGTTCAGAGGTGTAAGAGGAAAGCCTGGGATCAACTTGCAGTCTTCGGGACGGTGTTCTCTGCCTGTCGGTCCACCTCCTTGGCAGAAGCGCCCGAGAGCCTTGTTCCGATGTTCTTGTTCTGGATTCGTTGCTCGACCTTGGGCAGTCGTCCACTGTTACCTTCGGCAGGTTGAAAGTTTCCACCAGTAAATCGAACGGGAGATCAGTAGGCCTTTCTTGTTCTGGCTGGCACAATGTGGGACGTAACTGGTTTGCATGCCGCGGCCAGACCTGTGCGCCCACCTTCACGTCATACATGACGTTTCCGCGCTTGCTTATGACCCTCCCTGGCGTCCACTTCGCATGGCCATCCCGGTAGTCACGTACTAGCACCTTCTGTCCAAGCGTGAATGATCGCTTCTTTGCTCCATGCCGCCGGTTAAACTCCTGTTCCATTCTGCGGTTTCTTTCACCAACAGAGGACTCCGAGCCCGGTCGGATGGCGTCGAAAGGCATGCGGAGCTTCCGGTTCATCATAACCTGTGCTGGAGAGACTCCGTCTGGTGCTTGTGGATTCGGTGTTGATCGGTAGAGGAAAAGGAACCGGTCAACCACCTCCTCTATACGTCCCTCCCCTTTTGATTTTTGGAGGGCTCGCTTGAATGTGTCGACAAATCTTTCTGCCTGGCCATTCGACTGTGGGTGAAACGGCGGCGAGCGAACGTGCTGGACGGCGCATTGCTTGCAAAACTCCTTAAACGCTGCTGAAGTAAACTGTGAGCCATTGTCAGTGACCATTGTCTCAGGACAGCCGAATCTGCTAAAGGCTTGGCGCAGTTTCGATATGGTGGCATTGGTGGTGGTGTTATCCATGAGAAATACTTCTGGCCACTTGCTGTATGAGTCGACTATAATGAGGAAACTTCTCCCGTTGATCGGCCCTGCAAAGTCGACATGAATGCGGCACCACGGCTTAGTAGCTATTGGCCATGAACAGAGTTCTGCTTTCGGTGGCGCTTTCAAGACATCGGCACACTTTTGGCAGCTTCTGGCTATTTCTTCCAACTGTTTGTCCATTAAGGGCCAGTATACATAACTGCGGGCAAGCGCCTTCATCCGGTTGATTCCAGGATGCCCGGCGTGGAACTGTCGAATAAGGCGCTGCTGAAGTGCCTTGGGGATGACCACTCTTTCCGAAAATAGTATGCAATCGTTTACAATAGAGAGTGAGTGTCTCCTCTGAAAATACTGTTGCAACTCGGCGGATGGACATGAACGTGGCCAACTTGTTTTGTGAAACTGAGTAACCTTCTTGAGTATTGGGTCCCGAAGTGTTTCGGTCCGTACAGCTTCTGCGGTAACTGGTAGACAGTGCAGTGCATCAGTTACCAGAAAGTTCACGTCTGGTTCAATCTCCACCGAGGCAATGATTGTGTCTTCATGTTCTTGCTGACGGGTATCAATTAGGCGTGACAGTGCATCTGCTTGGCCAATGGAAACTGTCGACTGATATTGGATCTCGAAATCATACCCCATTAAGGTAAGAGCCCAACGTTGTAGCCTGTTGGCTGTGTAGGCCGGGATGCCCTTTTCGAACCAAAGATAGCGAGCAAGGGTTTGTGATCTGTCAGAAGCTTGAAGCGGCGGCCGTATAGCATTTTGTGGAATTTCTTAACCGCGTACACTATGGCCAATGCTTCTTTCTCAATCTGACTGTAGTTCTTCTCGGCCTTGGTAAGGGTTCTGGCGGCATGGGCGATTGCTTTTTGAGATCCATCCGTGTATGTGTGTGCAATTACTGCACCAATCCCATGGCTTGATGCATCTGTGGTTAGGACGATCTCTTTGGAGGGATCGAAATGTGTCAAAAGCAAGTTTGAAGACAACAGTGACTTGACGCGTTCGAAGGCATTCTGACATTCTGCTGTCCAGTTCCAAGGTTGTCCTTTGGATAGGAGCTTGTTTAACGGGGCACGCAAGCGGTGCATCTCAGGCAAAAATGCGCTGTAGTGGCTGATGAGCCCACAAAAGGAACGCAGAGACTGTAGATCTGTGGGTGGAGGCATTTTTCTAATGGCTTCGATGTTTTCCGGGTCTGGTCGACGTCCATCCTTTTCGAGGATAAACCCGAGGTATTTGATGAGCGGCGTGAAAAATGTGCATTTATCCTCACGTATCCGGAAGCCGTACGACTGTATGCAACATAGCACTTCATCCAAGCGGTTGAAGAGTTCTTCCGGCGTTCGACCCATCACTATGATATCGTCCAGATATGCAGCGGTTCCAGAAACTCCCGCTAGCATGGTATCCATCAACTGTTGAAAGATGGCTGGCGCCGTTTTCACACCAAATGGCAAGCGGTTGTATTGGAATAGCCCACGATGAGTGTTGATCGTTAACAACTCCCTCGAGACTTCGTCAACATCCACTTGCAGGTAAGCATCGGATAGATCAAGCTTTGCAAAGTACTTACCACCATTCAGCTTTGCAAAGATATCCTCCGGTACAGGTAAGGGATACTGATGGTCATCCAGCGCGGCGTTGAGGCCAGTTGAAAAATCAGCGCAGACGCGTACCTTGCCATTTGCTTTCTTCACTGCGACAATAGGTGCGGCCCATGATGAGTAGTTGACGGCTGTGATGACTCCGGCACGTTCCAGTCGATCGAGCTCTTGCTCAACGGTTGACATGGCTGCATATGGTACCGGTCTTCTAGCCTTGAACACTGGTTTAGCACCTGGTCGCAAGTTCAGTGTTGCCTTGAATTTCGTACAGTGACCCAAGCCATCCTGAAAGACAGAAGCAAATTTTCTCTTCAGGGTACGTGTCATGTCTTCGACGGACTTTGTTGATGGGTCTGGACTTGCTCGAACTCGGTTGCAGATCTGATTCAAGGGAACATCGAGGAGGTTCAACTTTTCAATCCAGTCGAGGCCAAGAAGATTCAAATTCGGCCGGTCCGAAATGTAGCATGTTCCCGACTTTTCCACACCTTGGAAAGCAATCTTGCAATTGAGTTCGCCCACTAAGCGTAACACACCGCCGGATGCATTATGTGCAACTTTCTGGGAGTCGACCATCTTCGGCCTCTTTAGGTGATTCCATGTGCGCCTGGAAATGATGGTGATGTCTGAGGCCGTGTCAATTTGCAGTTTCGTTGGGATACCATTGATTAATACAGTGATGAATCGTCGTCTCGGTTTGCACTCGCTTTGGAATGCGGCGACTATGGAGAGAGATTCAGCGCCGCCCCTTCTAGAATTAACCCTTCGGTGAGACTTCTGCACTTTCTTCGACCGGACTTGACTGCAGCATTCCTCCTTATGCCCACGCTTATGGCACGTTTGACAAATATGTTGTTTGAAGGGACAAAAGCGAGCGAAATGCCATTCGCCGCATGACCAGCATGCTGTGGGCGGTTTCTTCGTAGGCCTCTTGAAGGATTTGCTTGCTTTGGCGGTCATGGTCTTTTTCACGAGTTGCACGGTATTTGGTGATGCTAGACCATTGCGTTCGACCATGGCAGTGTCGTGTTTTAGAGTGAGAAGCCGCTTGCATTCGCTTACGAGAGCCTTCAGTGTCAGATCAGGGTCCTGCTCTAGCTTAGCTAAAAGCCGCGTTCGGATTTCAGCATCACTGGGCGATTGTAGAGCACTGACGAAAATGAGACACTTAAACTGATCGTCCGTTAAAGAGCGTAGTTTGAATCGTTCACACTCACGGTTAATCATGTCTGCTAAGGCCCCAAAATCGTCAGATTCCTGTTTGACTATTTTCAGGCATTGATAGCGAATACTAAACAAAGATACCGACTCACCAAAAATTTCCTTCAGTTGCGACACTGCTTCGTCAAAAGTCAGATCCTTCGGCTGTTTGGGCAAAATGTGGTCTATGAACCTTGAATGTTCACTTATTCCGAGCTTGCGGAGTAGCAATCGCACTTTCCAGGAGTCGTCCTGACGAATGAAGTCCGTCTGGAACATGTCTTCCCAGCGCTTGAACCACGCTTCGAAAGTGCTTCCAGATTCCGCATCATAATGGAATTCAGTGATGGCGTTCGTGAGAAGATCAACAGAACTCGCCTGCGTGTCCCGCGTCGCTGCTCCAGTTGTCTGCAAACTCAAGCATTTTGTCAGATTTTCAATCATTTTCATTTGCGCCTCCATTTGAGCTTGCTGTTGAAAAAGCAGCTTTTGAAATTGTTCAGCAGAAAAATTCATCACATTTCCACTTTTCTCCGTCGCCATTTGTTATAATCTTCTCACTAGACGCAACTCCAAAAATAACAATTCACTGCTCCACAAAACTTCTAGCCCAACCGAAGGAAAAAAGCAGAACGCCAATGACCCTGACAAATAACGTATTAATCGCTAAAATAGGGAATTTCCAAGGCAATTCTTACTTTCTCCCGGACACGGTGAGATCCACTATGTGTGGGATCGGATAGCGATCGGGCGTATTTACCGTATTCAAGGATCGATAGTCGCCGCAAGGACACCAGTCCCCCACGACCTTCTTCGGGACCATGTGCAGAGGCGACGCCTATGGGCTGTTGGACGTTCTGACGATACCAAGTTGAAGCATGTGGTCAAATTCGGCTCGTGCTGCCCGTAGTTTGTCTGAAGCAAGCCGTCTTGGTCGTGCGCTAACTGGTTGACCGCGCGTAACTATGTGGTGAGCGACCTCTGTCGTGACTGGTGGAAGCTCTGCAGCCGGTCGAACCAGTCGCGGGTATTCGGAGAGGAGACTCAATAGTCAGACGGTGCGTCTGCGATCCGAAATACAGGGCTGATTACCGGGGCATCTGAAAGGACACCATCAACACCTAGTTTCGTACGGTCGTTTAAAAGTCTGTGGCGACCAGCATCAACAAGTAACCCAAAATGTCGGAGGAAATCGATACCGATAATTGCGAAGGGTACAGAAGCAACCATGAAGACCCACTGAAAATCTCGGCGAAGATTGAGGTCTAGGTTCATCATGCGCTGACCAAATGAAGCTATCGGAGAACCGTTGGCCGCACGCAAATTGTACGTAGGCTCCGAGTGCTTGTCGCTAGCGGTCGCTGGGATAACGCTGACTTCCGCTCCCGTATCGATGAGGAACGTGATGGAAGAACGTCGATCCTTAACGTAAAACAGTCGGTTTGCTTGGTTATTGAATGATACGTTTGTAGTGCTAGTATGCGGGCTATTCGTTTTCCCTGGGTCGTGCCTAATGCAGGGAGCCCGACAACGTCTAGCTCTTCCACCGTATTGGCAGTGATACCAACATACTTCTTCGACGGGTTTGACATTATCTGACTGAGAACTTGTAAGGAAAAGGTTGCGCTTTCGTGCCGAATGTGACGTACTCGGTGCAGGCACAGACGAGCCGCAATGAACGGTAGCCAAAACGTGGTCAGCATTTGACCGTGGCACACGCTGCTTTGAAGCCTTCATTGCTGCTATCCTGCTGCGAAGTAGCGCAATTTCCTCGTCTTTAGAGTCAGATCGGTCTAGCGACTGGGAACAAACATGAGATTCGGTTTTCATCGGTGAGAATACGTCACCGGAGTTACTGGTCGTCTGTTGCGGGAAACGTTCGAACGCAGCGTCTGCCTTGGTAGCTAAGTCTTTCAGGAGTGCATCTATAAACATGGACAGCATTACCGGCAATGGCTCTGGGAGACGTGCAAACCACAGCTCTTTATCCCTTCTTCGCTCAAGAATAAGGGACCAGCGATACGCTGAAGTTCGCGGAGCAATGCCGACGGCTTGCGATCTCCAACTTTGAGACCATTAAGCTGCTCAAATCGAGTTCGTGCGCTGGGCCGTAACTCTTTCAAAATCGCTTGCTTCATCGTTTCATACTTTGCCTCATTCGATGGGCAGAGTAGAATGTCCTCAATCAGCGTCACTACCGACGGACGGTCCGCCGTTATGCCCTTATTTTCTAGCTCGATCTCGAATATCTTAAACCAAACTTCTGGACTGTGTTCCATGAAACTTGGAACAGCCAAAGTAAGCATGGTTACGCTGTGCAACGACTCAGATTCCATCCTCGAAATGTGAGTCGAAAGCTAAAGAATGAACAAAATACGATAAAGTACTAAAATTACGCAAGAAACAAATGAATATAGGTATATAATCGAGAAAAAGGAACGAACTCACCAAAATATACAAACGAGAAAAAAGTTGAATTCGCGCGTGCGAATCGGGGTCACCAATTTGTAGGACTAGTTAATACTAGTCCGAGACGATGCGCGGAATTAAGCGCGGATATCAGAAAGCAACTAGAGTCGGACACAGCGGACTGTATTCGATGGGCTACAACGAGAAGCGGACAGATGAAGCGAGGCGAGAGCGTACACGTGCGCGCGGGAACTTACAAGGCAGTTGTGTTGTAGTATTCCTTCGGTCCGGCGTTCTGAGCTCTTCCGTGTCCAAGTAGTGTGACAAGCTGCAATGCAAAATAAATACCTCGTAGACGGCTGTATGCTCGAGCCGCCTAGTAAGAGGCCGATGTAAAGGAAGCAGCTAAGGAAGCACGGAAGACGAAAGGAAGAGTGCCGGAGAGGAATATGAGGGTAATGATAACAGGAAGCAAAACTGATCGACCTCTTACCTGTTAACGTGTTACCGTAACGCCCGCGGACCGGCTACATTATCTCCCCTCTTAGCAGACGCTGTCCTCAGCGCCCATAATGGCTCATACCGGCATCAATTTATGTACCTTCAAGAGGCGTTGAGCGCGGTATATTAGACTCGGGAGATACGACAAGCAGCACGATAGTAGAAAGTTAACTGTTGCCTCCAGGGCTACAATCTAGCTCGGTGGACTGCTGTCGTGAACTGGCAGGGTCGCCAAATATGTAATATTTCTTCGGTCCGGCGTTCTGAGCTCTTCTGTGTCCAAGTAGTGTGACAAGCCGTAATGCAAAATAAATACCTCGTAGACGGCTGTATGCTCGAGCCGCCTAGTAAGAGGCCGATGTAAAGGAAGCAGCTAAGGAAGCACGGAAGACGAAAGGAAGAGTGCCGGAGAGGAATATGAGGGTAATGATAACAGGAAGCAAAACCGATCGACCTCTTATTTGTTAACGTGTTACCGTGACGCCCGCGGACCGGCTACAGTGTGTCGAGCCGGTTGTAAGATTAAAACAAGGAGTAATGTACAATCGGTCAACAAGTAAATTGTACATGAAAGATAAGAGTTATCTTTTTGAGCGCTACAAGATGTAATGATTGTTGCGCTCAGAAAGCGAAGCTCCCGGCTTTCATCTGTGCTGAATTCAAAGCACTAGCATGCAGATTCACGGTTGTTGAGAAAGCAGTAGCCGAGCTTGCCTCTTTTGCCTCGCTCGACTCCAAAGTGGGTTTATTATGAAATCTCTGAATATTACTGTGGACGCTGTAACGGACAGTCCTGCTGACAGTCCAACCGTCGCCGAGGCGTTCATCCTACCGGACGCTCCAGTTCACATGGATATAACTGACACATGCCTCGGACGGCATTGTTGACCCGCCCCAAATGGAAGGAGAGTCACGGGCTCCTGAGCCAGTAAAGAATAAGCATAAGTCGGCAAGGAAAGCGCGCAAACTCTCCGCCCCCAAACCGGAAGGTGGTAAAATGCTCAAGAAACAGGCGCCTGAGTTGGAAACGCCACCTGGTGTTACAATTCCCTCAGTGAAACAAGAGGTGCCGTCGCCTTCGATCCCACCGATTCCTGTCAAACAACCATGCGGCGTGGATGGTAGAATATGTGGAGTAAATACACCTCGTCGAGTCGATTCTTACACAGATAGCAGTGTGATTTTCAGAAACGTCACTGAATCCGCTGCCGCTCTTCCCACCGAGCGCATACTTGATGATCTTGGTTAACTTAAAGTTTGCGTGACCAGGTTTTTACCACCAGGTTTCCCTGGCGTTACTCTCAGCAAGCTCATCAGATTGGAGAACGTTCCGGTTGGTCAACCAAATAATAAATGAATAATGTGTCAGCTGTAAGCCATAACGGCGCTTCTCTGCCGCGTGACCACCACCAGTCGCGCGCGGGCTGAGTATACCGCGAGGACGCCCACCCCACGGTCAACCAAATCCTCGACTCCGTCTGCTTAGAGTGGTCCTTTCCACCCCAGAAGAGCTCAGGGCCTTACTGCGATTTACCTTCAAGCTCAAAGGTACCAATGTTAGTGTACAACCAGACCTTCCGTTAGCGGATAGGCTAAAGTTAAAGAAAGCCATCAGAGACCTAAAAGCCCAGCGTGCAGTCGGCTAGGAAGGTCTTCGATTGGTGGGTTTTCAGATGGTCAGCCGGCGGTCCTTTTCCGCCCTGCCAGAACCTATTCTACTTGCGCATGACCCAGGGCTGATCGTGCCGAAGCCCTCCAAATAGTACTTAGTAGCGTGCGTAGCCTGAGGAACAAGATGTGCGAGGTGGGTCTGCTCGTAGACAAATCTCGTCCGGATATACTTGCTTTCACTGAAACGTGGCTGTCTGAGGAAATCACAGATGGCGAAGTATATCTGCTGGCTACGCACTGTTCCGCGCTGACCGCTCCATTGGCCGTCAAGGCGGTGGTGTAGCTCTTTATGTGAGTTATCACATCAACGTATTGAGGACTAGCGTTTTTCAGTCTCTCGACCAATCCGTTGAGGCTCTCGCAGTCTTGATTTGCGCTTCCTCGGTTCAGCTTACGGTTGTGTTAGTGTATAGAAGTCCTATGAGCACCTCAAGTGAAATCATTGAGTTTATACGCACTCACTCTGCGAACAAGTGTCTGGTGCTGGGAGACTTCAACCTCCCAAAGGTTTGTTGGGCTGATCTATCTTGCAGTTCGACTCTGGAATCGTTCGGTACAGAACTTCTGGAATTAACGCTGCAGGTACCACTACACCAGTTCATGGATCTCCCCACTAAGTATATGAGCAATCAGCAGCCGTCCATCCTAGACCTTGTTTTTTCTAAGTCACTTGACTTTGTAAATGACATTAAATATGACTCGCCTATTGGCGCTAGCGATCACGTTCGATTGTCTTTCCAGTGTACCCTTATCAGGCCTTGCCAAGTTGGTATCCGTCGCAACGAGGCTGGACCTTAAGGTGGTGCGGTTTGCGTACCTCATTGACCCATTGAGCTATACTGGGTGATGCCTCCGAGCATCTTGAAAGCTACTCCTATCAGGTTGGTCAAAGGTGAGAGGTCAGACAAACTCAGTCTCCTGGTCCTCCAGGTTGGGGGTTTGAAATCGGATGGCGTCAATTTCTGTAAAACTAAATCATTGCCACCTCCCCGCTGCCTTGCGGACAGGCTTTTGAGCCAAAGGCTTTGGATGAGGACTCTAATCGTCCTCCTGTCTAGGTCTGGGCGCCCTGGCAGTATCCCAGCCCACATACAACCATGGCATTTTCTTCAAACATAAACTTCATCCTGCATCGGCCGTCGCGCAGATTATCAAGGATCGCCTTATCTGCTGCATACAGCAGGGCGGATAAGCGAAAACATGCTGCTGCTGGCGCTTCCCTTCTTTCTTTTCCACCTTTTTCTCTTACTCCTATCCCGGCCTTCATTACTAACCTTCCTTCTATAATTCCCAGCTTAATTGACAGCAACCGAAGTGCTACTGGAGTAGTACCATCTGCAGCCACCATCCCACAGCACCTATCGGACGCCTATCGGCAAAAGTCCCTTATAAGGCCACGCTGTCTCGTTTCCATGGCGACATTCAACGTCCGCACTCTAAGACAAACAGGTCAGCAGGCTGCACTCGCACGCACCTTGGACACACTGGGTGTTGATGTGTGTTGTGTGTCCGAAACTAGGATTAATGACCCTAACGGGGTTATTGAATTGACTGCACCCGGCTTATCCTCTCGTTATTGGTTGCACGCATCCGGAGACGCCGATGCGGCACTCACGGGTCAAGCTGGTGTAGGTATCATTCTCAGCTCCAAGGCTGAGTCATCGTTGGTTGATTGGATTCCGGTGAACAGCTGTTTATGTGCAGCCCGTTTGACGAGATCAGCTAAGGTTGATTCACGAAGTAGTACAAAACGCTGTTTGTTTGTGATTTCCGTTTATGCTCCCACTGACTGCAGTTCGGATGTTGTCAAGGACACATTATATGACGAACTGAACGCGCTACTACGCAGTGCTACTAGTTCAGATATTATAGTACTTGCAGGGGATATGAACGCACAAGTAGGGCGTCTGAGCTCTTCAGAAGCTCAGCTGGGTGGTAAGTATGGACTTAACTCCGAACGGACTGACAACGGCGAGCGTCTGCTGCAACTGTGTGCGGAGCACCAGTTGTTTCTTAGTAGCACTGCTTTTAGACACAGTGGGCGCCGAAGTGCCACTTGGCGTCCACCTGTAGCTGGCCAGCGATGGACCCAAATTGACCACATAGCCATAAGTTACAGGTGGCGTGGCTCCATTCTGGATTGCCGCTCGTACTGGAGTACCTGTGTCGACTCTGATCATGCCCTGGTGCGCTGTCGTTTCTCCATGAACTTTACCGGAAGGCGGACAAAGCGTCTCCCCCGATTGGCAACGGAGAAATTGTCCCAGCCCTCTGTCAGGCAAGCCTATCAAGAAGCACTGCATACCGAACTCTCGCTGTCCTGTCCTAATGACACTGCACTTCAGTGGAATAGGATCTCGGCCGCTATGCACGACGCAGGAGCATCTGTTTGTGGCACTATCCATCGTCTCCGCACCAGTCACTGGATATCCGAGAGGTCCGTGAACCTGTTGGAAGCTAGAAGACACCTCCCGGCTGGTTCTGAACACAATGTGACCAGACGGGCTATTAGGCGTGAATTAAAGCGGAGCCCATTTGCTGACAAGGAAGTCTGGTGGACCAGTCGGGCTCAAGAAATGGAGGAGGCAGGAGCAGTAGGCAATTACCGCAAGCTCTTCCAGCTAATTCGCACCACTGGTCCCAGAAAACCAGGCGTCAGTGAGACAATCAGGGACAGCGCGGGTGTGCTGATACACAATAAGGTGCACCGTATGGCTCGTTGGGCTGAACACTTTGAAGATCAGTTCAGCTGGCCCCCTGCTCCCGGACCTCTTCCTACTCAGGTGATGCAGGACGAGCCATGGACGGTTAGTTTAGAGCCTCCGTCGGAGGCCGAGGTCCGAAACGCGATCACAGCCCTCAATCGTTTTCGTGCCGCTGGCCCGGATTCCCTCCCACCTGCACTATTTAAGGATGGAGGTGAGGTCCTCTGCAGGGCACTGACCTCCCTATTCGAACGTATCTGGAACGAAGAGAGTGTGCCGGCTAATTGGAGCGAATCGATTATAGTGGCAATATACAAGAAGGGCAGTCGCACAGACTGTGCGAACCACAGGGGTATTAGCCTAACGCCAGTTGTGACAAAATTACTGGCCTCGATTATCGTTCGTCGCCTCACTGCAGAACGGGAATCTCGGATTAGGGAGGAGCAGGTCGGTTTTCGCCCAGGACGTGGCTGTATAGACCATATATTTACTTTGCGGCAGGTGCTGGAACAGCGCCACGCATACCGCAGACCGACAATAGCTGTGTTCCTCGACTTCAAGAGTGCGTTCGATTCAGTCGATCGATCGATTCTGTTCGAATTACTTGCGCGGAAAGGTGTTCCCACGAAATATGTGAACATCCTTCGTGCTGTATACTCGAACACTACAGGCCGCGTCAGGGTCTATGGTGTCCTATCGGATAGCTTTTCGACTACAAGTGGCGTTCGTCAGGGTTGTCCGATTTCCCCGTTTTTGTTCAATTTCGTCGTGGATTCTATCATGTAGTGTTTCCTTGCGGAAGCTCACGATGTAGGCGTCGAAGTGCTGCCTGGTGAAAGGTTAGTTGATCTAGTTAGTTGATCTAGATTATGCGGACGATATCGTCTTGCTTTTCGACAATGTTGAGGCGACAAAATCAACCCTGAATAGCCTGTCTAGAGTAGTCCCATTATTTGGTATTCACTTCGCACCTTCAAAGTGCAAAGTGTTGCTGCAGGACCACCAGCCACTTGATGACCCCTTGACGCTTGCTAACGAGGAACTCGAGGTGGTTGATCAATTCACTTATCTTGGCAGCTGCATCAGCAATGATGGGCGCATAGAAACTGACGTGAGCTCACGCATTGCAAAGGCCAGAGCTGCCTTCTTGAACCTGCGTCATCTTTGGCGACAGAAGGGGGTTTCCCTCCGTCTGAAAGGCCGTGTATACAAGGCCACAGTGAGGGCCGTTCTGCTCTATGGTAGTGAAACTTGGCCCCTTCGGTCTGAAGATTTGAGGCGCCTTCAGGTCTTTGATCATCGTTGTTTGCGAAGCATTGCTGGTGTCGGATGGCACCAGCGTGTCCGCAACGATGATGTGCGTAGGCGAGTACTCGGTGGTGATAATTATGCTAGCTCCCTAGAACAACAGATAGCACTGAATAAGTTGCGTTGGCTCGGGCACGTGCTACGCATGCCTGGTCACCGCTTACCTAGGAGGGCCTTGTTCAGTCTACCAGGTGTAGGATGGCGCAAGGCTCGAGGTGGACAGAAGTTGACTTGGCAGCGGGAAATGAAGTCACTGACGACCAAACTGGGTGCCGTTGGTCCGTCTCGTCTTCCGGGTTGGAGTCCACGTGACTCACCTTGTGCTTGGCTCGAGACTTTACAGGACATGGCTCGCAGTAGACACCAGTGGCGTGTCTGCTGCCGTCTCCTAGTCGGATTGTCTGTTTAAGGTGTGTTTGGTGCTGAGTTATCTGCGGGTTAATGGCTGATTATGACGCGTGGCAGTGAAAGCCGCAAGGAAGCTGTCTCGCCGATGCCGCCTTATCTTCGCACGATAGCCAGCTGTTTGTGACGGTATGTTGTCTACACAAGGTGTATTCGCCTTGACCCTGAATGTTTGCTTAGGGCACTGAGGTTTTCAGGTAAGTCCCCCTTCTCTCCCTCTTATTTTCTATATTCCATAGGTGCTCATGGTTGTATGGCAGCGAAGCATCAGTTCAAATGGCTGATGTACTGCGGTTGATGATGATGATGATGATCCGAACATTTGGGCCGCGGATTTCCAAGCGATGCGGGATAAGACTAAGTCATCGCCTTGTGTGATATCTGAGACCAACAGTGTTGACATAGCCTGGGAACAACTTAAGGCTCACCGCGTCGACATTTCTGCACCTCACATCCCACTAGTAAAAAGAAAGGAATTAAGAGCGCAGCCTCTGTGGTTAGCTTCCGCGGGGGCCTGCTAAAGAAGCGGTCTAGATGCTGGCGAGCGTACCGAACAGCTCCGTCGAGCAGCATGTTTGACAAGTATCGGTTGGTTCAAAATGAGTGCAAGCTACATCTTAGGTTGGCCCGGCTTCAGTATGAAAAAGGCTTAGCTGATACTGCCTCGAAAAATCCCAAGAAATTCTTCGCTTACCTTAAACGACGCTGTGGTGCAAACTCGCCCATACCACCATTGCTTCGAGGAGATGGGACCCATGCCTATAGCGACTATGACAAGGCATGCGTGCTTGGTGAGCAATACTCAAGCGTCTTTGTCCGCGAAACAAATACGCCATGCAAAGTGTTAGCTTCCAGAATCTCTGAGGACTGTTGTCTGAATGAAATTTCTGTAACTGTATGTATGTAATCTCAATAGTCTAGTAACTAGACATAGAGCCAACAAAGCCATGAAGATCAGTGGATAGGAGACAGTCATTGCGTCATAATCATCATGGCATGCTAGTTGAAGGTGGGCAACACACTTCAGCTAACATGTCGCAAGAAGAATGAAACATTTTGACAAAAAATAGAACAAAACCTTTTTAGTTTGTTTATCACACGCCGATTTTTTTCTTTTGTCATTTTCAATGTTGGTAGTATTAAACATGTGAATCAATACAGTACTGTACACAATTCTTCCAATGATTCCGGTTGCGGGCCATGTCTTCAAGAGTCCTAAGCCATTGGCACTTTTCATCTTTGAGTCCACATACTGGAAGACGTACGGATCCAACAGCGGCTAGACACGACGTCAGCGATTTCATGTGCTGCCGCCAAGTGGAAGGCTGACCACCACGCGGTCGCTTCCAGCTAGGTCCTTGACGAGCGAATAGAGCACGACGCGGTAGACGCTCAGGTGCCATGCGTAGGACATGACCGAGCCATCTTAATTGGCGCAACAAAACCAGTTTTTTGAAGGAAATACTTGCATTCCCCAAGATGCGACGTCGGACGTCATTACTATTAACTCGATGTTGCCACCAAACATGAGCGATCCTCCTTAAGCAACCGGCATCGAAGGCAGAAAGACGACGCATGTCTTCTACGCGAATCGGCCAGGACTCGCACCCATACAACAATACTGCGCGAACTGATGCGCTGTAAACGCGGCCCTTTAGTGAGATTGAGACGTCACGACGACGCCACAAGTGCCTCAGATTGACAAATGCTGATCAAACTTTAGCGATACGAAGAGAAACCTCTTTGTTGATAGTGCCGTCAGCAGAAACACAGCTCCCAAGGTAGACGAAACTATCTACCTGTTCAAGTTGTGCACCTTCGAGAGTGAGTACGGGAGCAGGTGAAAGCCAATCCTTGAGCAGTACTTTACACTTAGATGGGCGAAGCTCATGCCATACTTAGATGCTTCAACCGCCAAACGATCCAGAATGAGTTGCATACTCTGAGGATCGCCACCAAGTAAGGCGATATCATCAGCATAATCTAAGTCGGTCGCGCGCTCAACCGGTAGAAGCTTTAGGCTAAAATGTTGGAAATCTTCTAAGGCATTCGACAGAACGTCTTCGATTGCGAAGTTGAAGAGGAATGGGGACACAGGGCAGCCCTGTCGCACACCGCTATTGACAACGAATTGCGAGGAAAGCTTGCCGTAGACCCTCACTCTGCCGGATGTATGAAGATAAAGTGCTCGTAAGATGGCGGTATATTTCTCTAGCACCCCTTTCTTTAACAAGCAACGCCACACAGCAGGTCGATCACCGGAGTCAAAGGCGGCACGTATGTCTAAGAATGCAACGAAAGTGGGCCTGTGATAATTGTGGCGATGATCAAGGAGTTGGCGGAGCGTGAAGATTTGATCCACGCATCCGCGGCCCGGACGGAAACCAGCTTGTTTTTCACGGTAGTATGATTCACGTACTGGGGATAGTCTACGAAGCAGAATAGATGCCAATAGTTTAGAGGCATGCGAAATAAGACTAATCCCGCGATGATTTGCACATGAAGTACGAGCGCCTTTCTTGAAAATTGGGACAATAACTGATTCGCCCCAAGATGAAGGCACTTTCTCTTCATGCCAAATTTTTGCGAACAGCGCGGTCAGCTGGTTAATGATCGTCACATCGCCATACTTGAATAGTTCCGGAGGAAGTCCATCTAAGCCGGTAGTCTTGAAGCGCTTCAAGCGTCGAATCTTGAGGCAGACTTCTACTTCACTGGGTGGATTCAGAGGGACGAGCCAGGGTGGACAACAAGGTGTAATGCATGTACTGATGGATGGTGGAGGCCAGTTGAACTGGGAGTGAAAGTGCTCGGCCCAGCGGTCCATACGCCTCTGTTGATTGGTGATCGGAGACTCATCCACCTCACAAATGACCTCACTGACACCAGGCTTCCTGAGGCCATTGGACCGGATGAGTTGGAAAAGCCTGCGACTGTTGCCAGAGAGGGCAGCGGTCTACATCTCTAAAGCACGCTCAGACCACCATGTCTCGCGATTCTTGCGTAGGCTTTGCTTGCGCAGCCGGTTGGCAGAACGGCGCCGCTCGTTGCAATCTGATTCCGCGGGGATATCTTTTGCGACGTTCGAACAGCTCCAGAGAACGAGCAGAGATCCAAGACTTCAAAGGGCGTCGTGTTAGACCGCAGCATGACTGTCCGGAAATGGTCAGCACTTTCCGTGCACAAGTCCAGTGTTGTTCCACTTCTTGCGATGGATTACAACTGAGTGCATATACCAGTGAAGACCGGTGGCTCTCCTGTTTACCTCAATCTTGCGGTGCTTCGTGTTTCGGGATCCTCCAAAACACACAGATTTTCGCGCAGACCAGAGCATGATCTGAATCAACGAAAGTGGACCAAAAGGACCTGCAATCCAGTACGCTGCCGCGCCATCGGAAGCTAATTACAATGTGATCAATTTGAGACCACGGTTGTGTTGGCGAAGGGGGACGCCAAGTTGCGGAACACTTATTCGTACGCCTGAAACTAGTGCTCGAAAGAAACAGACGGTTGTCCTCGCACAATGTGAGAAGTCTCTCTCCGTTATCAGAGCGGTTCTCATCGAGCGCGTGATGACGACCAAGATGGCGTTCGTATGGTAACAGGCGGCCAACCCGTGCATTAACATCCCCAGCAAGGATAACGACATCCGACTTTTTAGCATTAGTCAAGAACTGATATAGATCTCGGTAGAATTCGTCCTTGATCGAGTCGTCACTGCAGTGAGTTGGAGCGTACACAGAGATGAAGTTGCGTCTCTCTTCGCGTTGCTTGTTGATTCTACATGAACCCCGAAGCCGAACTGCACATAGTCGGCTGTTAATCGGGAACCAGTCCAGTAGTGCTGCCTTGGCCTTGCCACTCAGTGCTATACCTACACCAGCCAAACTCGCTGAGGCTGCTTCTGGATCTCCAGCAAGACGCAGGTGATGTCTGGCTTCCTGGTCACTGGGGGATGTCAATATAAGCACAGTGTTGGGATCTTGCAATCGGGTTTCTGAAAGGCAGCAGACATCAACGTCTAGGGAATCTAGGGTGCGCACTAGACCGGCTTGCTGTCCATTCTGCATGAGTGTCCGAATGTTGAAGCACGCCAGACGGAACGAGGATCGGGAACGAAGGAGAGCCATAGGTTGAACTCCTTGATCTGCGGGGCGACCGGAATCGCAGCCAGATTGTTGAACAGATGAATCGGGTAACCGAAAGTGAGGATTGTTAGCAAACAAACCATTGGCGTGTGATGAAGTAGCGTGAAAGTGAGTAGCAGGAACAGTAGCTGCTGAGCGCGTTGTAATACATTCCATGGTTTTGTGAGAGGGCGCGATACTACCCGGTTGCCCAAGCCGAAGTAGGGAGTTGCCTTAGGGGACTCCACCCCGAGGCTTTGGCTGAATAACCTATCCGCAAGGCAGCGGGGCGAATTTAGGGAATCGCGCCCATTGGGAGGCGTTGACTGAATGATCAGCTCATGCGTCTTTGTTTGGTAGATTACCAAACAGGGGCCTAATACTCCCCATGAAGTCAGCACAATTGCTGGAATACAATGCCCCACGGAGGTGGAACATTGTCGCCGAACACTTTGCTGGAACGGGGTACACCCGAACCACCCAGCTGGCACCACGAGGAGGTAGTTCGGCAAGCCAGCCATTCCTGTAACTGAGTCCCAAGTTCTCCGGTTGCTAAGAGAGATAAACCCAACTAAGGCTTCCGGGCCAGATTCTGTTCATCCAAAATTGTTGCACGAATTGGCAGTGGTACTCAGTGGACCTCTGACTTGTGTGTTTCAGAAGTCAGTCAACAGCTATGTCTTGCCTACGGAATGGAAGGAGGCTGTTTGCCCGATTTTCAAGTGCAGTGACAAAGGCCTACCGGCTGATTACAGACCGGTCAGCTTGACTAGTGTGGTCGTTAAGTTACTTGAAAAATTAGTACGAGATATAGTGAAGAACCATTTAAATATGTTTAACCTGCTTAGCGTCGAGCAACATGGTTTTCGCAAAGGATTTTCGTATCAGACGAACTTTGTGGTAGCTCGTGAGTGCTGGGCTGAAGCCGTAGATAGTGGACATGCGGTGGATGTGGTGTTTATTGACTTCGCCAAGGCCTTTGACACTGTCCCCCATTCGCGACTCTTACTGAAGTTGAGGTCGTATGCAATAGCTGGTCGCGCTCTCCAGTGCGTGTCAGCTTTTCTGGATGGACGGGAACAGTGTATTCGTGTGGTAAGCAGTCTTTCGTTTCGACAAGCTGTACTTAGCGGCGTTCCGCAAGACTCTTTCCTAGGTCCGCTGCTTTTCTCAGTCTACGTGAATGACTTGCCGGAGGAGCTTGAGGTGCCATCGCTCTTATTTGCTGATGATCTAAAGCTCTGGAATATTGTTATCCCTGGAGGTCCTGTGGCTCTTCAACGGGCTCTGGATAGACTCTGGGAATGGTCTGTCTTGTGGTTGCTGCCCATAAACCGGGCAAAGTGTTCAGTGCTGTGTATCGGAGCGTCTGCTTCCTCCACAAGTTATGTGCTCGATGGGAGTGAACTTCCTCACACGACTCATCAGGTTGATCTAGGTGTCGTCCACTGTTCTACACTACACTGCAGACAGCCGGAAGAAGGCGGCTAGTAAAGGGTTCCGGATGTTGTGGTTTATCCGTCCTTCTTTCGGGACCCTAACCGCTGATGTGTTTGTGAAGCTCTTCTCAGCGTTTGTGCGACCCCCCCCCTAGAATATTGCGTCCAGGCCTGTCCACCATACTTTGTCCGGGACAAAATGGTACTAGAAAGGATGTTGCGTGTCGGTACTAGGTTGGTTAAGGGATTACGAGGACAAAGGTACCCCGAACGCCTACTTAGTTGGGGGATGCAGTCAATGCACTATCGAAGGATTAGAGGGGACCTAATCCTAACCTACCGTATTTTGACCGGGAAGCTTGGCCCTGATTTGTGCTGGCTATTTAGTCCTGCTAGATTGTCTGGTCTCCACGGGCATTGTATAAAGCTGGACAAACCGCGGTCCGATCGAGTTAGAGCGGAGACACGGTTATCGTGTCGAGTCATCGAGCGCTGGAACCTGCTTCCAGAAAAGGTTGTCAAGGGCGCTACGGTTGAGGAGTTTGAGCGTCAACTAGACGCTCTTGGGTGACAACACGAAACCTTTCCTTTTTCCTGACTAACTCCCATCTTCATACTTCGATTCTATTTTCTTTACTTTTCCTCGCCATTGATATTATTCTCTTCTTTTAACTGATTTCCCTTACTCTCTTACCTTCAATTTTTCTTCCTCTCTTACTTCACGTAACTGACATAGCTGGGTCAGCTAATGTACGGAACGTGGGCATTAAATTGGTGGACCAGGGTGTTTTTCGGGTGTTTTCCTTTTAGACCCATCAAGAAGTCGGAGCACCCCTATCAACTCCTGGATCGACGACCTGCTCAACAAGGAACACTTACGGGATTCATCCTATCGTTCCAGTCCCACTTGAACTTGAACTTGACTGGCAGAATTTTTTCTGCGACTCTGTTGCAAGGTGTTTGGCTACCGAGCTTCTCGAGCTGGCCTTGCATGCTTCCCTGCACCAATTTGTCCATCGGCCTACTAGATTCATGATGGGTCAAAACCCGTCCCTGTTGGACTTGATCTTCGCTAAATCCATTGGTTTTGTCACGGATATTGTATAAAACCCACCTCTCAGTGCTAGCGACCACGCATGTCTCACATTTAAGTGCGTCCTTAGTCGTCAGACTAATGATCATTCCGACCGAGTTCCAAATATATGGCGCGCGTACTTTCAGACAGTGAAAGCCAAGGCCGCAAAGTCGCCTTGTGTCATTTTGTAAAGTGACGATATTCAAACGGCCTGGGACAGATTTAAATTATACTTGAGTGAGCTCTCTCCCCCGTATTCCACTATCTGGCAGGAATAAAACTAGGGCAAAGCCACCCTGGTTTGATTCTGCTGTACGCAAACAACTTAGCAGATGTGCCAGATGTTGGCGTACTTACTTATCTGCTCCTTCATTATGCACCTTCAAGCGAAATCGTGAGGCTCGAAATGCCTACAGGCGGCATCTACGAGGTGTTCATCTACACCTTGAAGTAGAGCTTGCTCGTATAGCCTCATCAAACCCGAAACGCTTCTTCGCTTATGTCAAAAGGCGAAGCAACATGAACTCGTGCATCCCAGTGTTGTTTGGCCCTGACGGCACTGCTGCTGTCACGGATCACGGAAAGGCTTGTTTGCTCGGAGGACAGTATGCTGGGGTTTATGTTCGAGAGTCACAGCTACCGCATATCAGCCTCCAGGCAAAAGTTCTTGAGGGCTCCCACTTGGAGGAGGTTTCTGTAACGGAGGCTCAAGTGCTCCGACTTCTGAGGCCATTAAATCCCAATAAAGCTACCGGTGGGGATGCTATTCATCCCAAACTGTTGTATGAGTTGGCTGACGAATTTTGCCGTCCGATTACGCAACTTTTCTTGAAGTCTCTACGAGGCTGCTCTCTACCCAAGGACTGGAAGGAAGCTTTTGTTTGTCCCATCTTTAGGAAAGGTGATAAACCTCCATAGTAACTATATATCGGTCAGTTTAACAAGTGTGCTGGTCAAGTTGTTGGAAAAGCTCGTTAGGGACGCTCTCGAAGGACACTTGAAAGCGTTTGAGATGCTTAATCCTTCTCAGCATGTCTTTCGTCAGGGCTATTCTTGCCTTACTAATTTGTTAACGACTCGTGAACACTGGGTCGAAGCCGTTGATTGTGGGAAGGCAGTGAACGTGCTGTTTCTTGACTTTTCCAAAGCTTTTGACACCGTTCCATATTCGCGCCTTTTGTACAAGCTGAATTCCTATGGTATTTCTGGACCAGTCTTACGATGGATTTCAGCTTTCCTAATCGGAAGGGAAATGTGTTTGCGGGTGGGTTCAAGCCTGTCCTTCCGCCAATGTGTTCTCAGTGGAGTTCCACAAGGTTCGGTCCTT
The DNA here is from genome assembly GCA_944474145.2 of Dicrocoelium dendriticum. Classification (NCBI taxonomy): domain Eukaryota; kingdom Metazoa; phylum Platyhelminthes; class Trematoda; order Plagiorchiida; family Dicrocoeliidae; genus Dicrocoelium; species Dicrocoelium dendriticum. The sequence continues at coordinate 148,378,420 of OX104064.1, forward strand.
GGCTCCCTTCTCTTCACTTTATAGGTTGATGACTTACCTGATGAATTGAGTGCCATCCCTAATTTTTGCGGATGACTTGAAACTGTGGTTCAGGATAGACGATCCGATTGGTCCACTGACCCTACAGAGGGCTCTGAATAGACTTTGGGACTGGTCAATTTTGTGGCAGTTGCTCGTTAATTTAGCGAAATGTTCAGTTATACGCGTTGGTCCGAATGATCCTCCGACGCGTTATTTGCTTGGCAGCAACGAGGGTACCGCGAGTTCAACTCCAATCTGACCTCGGTGTTTTGCTGTCATCAGTCCAGTGAACACTGGACAACAGCTGCTCGCTAAGGTTCCAACATGTGGTGAGTGATCCGCAGGTCATTCGGGATCATGACCACCGAAATGTTCGTTAGACTATTTTCGGCTTTCGTAAGGCCGCACTTGGAATACTGCGTTCAGGCTTGTCCTCTATGCCTGGTTCGTGATAAGAGGGCAGTTGAACGAGTCCTGCGATCCGGGACGAAAATGGTTCTCGGATTAAAGAAGCTGACGTACCCGGAGAGGCAACGTAATTTGCATATGTTTTCTATGTATTACAGGCGGCTTCGGGGCGACTTGGTCCTCATATCTTGTATATTAATGGGTCAGATTGGTCCTGATTTGACTGGACTGTTTCGCCCGACTCGAGTGCTAACCCTTCGTGGCCACGCATTAAAGTTGCATAAACCCCGGTCTGACCGGGTTTGGGCAGCTTTTCGGTTATCGCATAAGGTCATAGCTTATTAGAACGCATCGCCTGCAGACATCGTGCTGGCACCGATGGCTCGAGTTCGAGCATCGAATTGAAGTTCTCGGTCTGCAGTTTAAAGTCTTACCCTTCATGTCTTAAACTTTACTCGTCTACCATGGCCTACGCTTCTTTAACTCATTTTAACTTACATCTTAATATTGCCTACGAAATTCGATAAGCTTGTCTTCTTCTCTGTTTCCTTTCCTTTACTGACACTACTGTTTTCTTTTATTCTTCACGTGGCCGACACAGCGGGGACTGCTAGTGCAAGGCACGTGGGCATTGTTTGGTTGACCATGTGAATCGTGTGTGTCTATTTGGCTCTCCTTTGGCACATCAAGGCACCGGTTCCCCTGTTGGATCAACGACGTTTTCGAAGGTGGAACATTCGCGGGATTTTCCTACTGTTCCGGTCTCATTTTAACTAGTCACGTGCAGAACTAGAACATTCTGGAACGTTCGAAATCGATGCGATAATCGTTAATAATTGATTAATCGCTAAAATAGTGGATTTCCTGGGCAATTCTTACTTTCTTCCGGACACATCCACTCCTGAGATGTCGTCCGAGGTATATGACGAAAGCCTAGAATTAACTTGCAGTCTTCGGGACGGCGTTCTCTACCTGTCGGTCCACCTCCTTAGCAGAAGCGCCCGAGCACTTTGTTCCGATGTTCTTGTTCTGGAGTCTGCTCGATTGTGTGCAGTCGTCCACTGCTACCTTCGGCAGGTTGAAGCTTTCCACCAGTAAATCGAACGGGAGGTCAGTAGGCCTTGCTTGTTCTGGTTGGCAAGATGTGGGCCGTAACTGGTTTGCATACCGTGCCCAGACCTGCGCTCACCATCACGTCATACGTGACGTTTCCGCGGTTGCGTTTGACCGTCCTTGACGTCTATTTCGCATGGTCTTTCCGATAGTTACGTACTATCACCTTCTGTCCAAGCGTAAAAGATCGCTTCCTTGCTCCATGCCGCAGGTTAAAATCCTGTACTATTCTGCGGTTTCTTTCACCAACAGAGGACTCCGAGCGCGGTCGGATGGCGTCGAAAGGCATGCGGAGCTTCCGGTTCATCATGGCCTGTGCTGGAGGAACTCCGTTTGGCGCTTGTGGTTTCGGTGTTGATCGGTAGAGGAAAAGAAACCGATCAACCACCTCCTCTATACGTTCCTCCATTTTTGATTTGTGGAGAGCTCGCTTGAACGTATCGACAAACCTTTCTGCCTGGCCATTCGACTGTGGGTAAAACGAAGACGAGCGAACGTGCTGGACGACGCATTGCTTGCAAAACTCCGTAAACGTTGCTGAAGTAAATTGTGAGCCATTGTCAGGGGCAATTTTCTCAGGACAGCCGAATCTGTTGAAGGTTTGGCCAGTTTCGATACGGTGGCATTGGTGGTTGTGCTATCCATAAGAAATACTTCAGACCACTTGCTGTATGAGTCGACTATAGTGAGGAAACTTCTGCCGTTGATCGGTCCCGCAGTCTACACGGATGCGGCACCATGGCTTAGTAACTTTTGGAACGCCCGTAAGCATGGTATCCATCAATTGTTGGAAAATGGCTGACGGCGTTTTTACACCAAATGGCAAACGATTGTATTGGAATAGGTCACGATGAGTGTTGATCGTCAGCAACTCCCTCGAGACTTCGTCAACATCTACTTGAAGATACGCATCGGATAGATTAAGCTTAGCAAATTACTTACCACCATTCAGCTTTGCAAAGGTATCTTCCGGTACAGGTAATGGGTACTGATGGTCGTCCAGCGCGGCGTTGAGGCCAATTGAGGAGTCAGCGCAGACGCGTACCTTGCTATTTGCGTTCTTCACTGCGACAGTAGGTGCGGCACATGATGAGTAGTTGATGGCTGTGATGACTCCGGCACGTTCAAGTCGATCGAGTTCTTGATCAACGGTTGACATGACTGCATATGGTACCGGTCTTTTAGCCTTGAACCCTGGTTTAGCACCTGGTCGCAATTTCAGCGTTGTCTTGAATTTCGTACAGTGGCCCAAGCCATCCTGAAAGACAAACAAATTTTCGCCCCAGGGTACGTGTCATGTCTTCGACGGACTTTGTTGATGGGTCTGGACTTGCTCGAACTCGGTTGCAGATCTTACTCAAGGGAACATCGAGGAGTTTCAACTTTTCAATCCAGTCAAGACCAAGAAGATTCAAATTCGACCGGTCTGAAATGTAGCATGTTCCCGACTTTTCCACACCTTGGAATGCAGTCTTGCTAGTAAGTTCGCCCACTAAGTTTAACACACCGCCGGATGCATTGTGTGCAACTTTCTGAGGCTCGATCATCTTCGGCCTCTTTATGTGACTCCATGTGCTCCTGGAAATAACCATGATGTCCGAGGCCGTGTCAAATTGCAGTTTTGTTAGCATCCCATTGCTCAACACACTGATAAATCGTCGTATCGGTTTACACTCGCTTTGGAATGCGGCAACTATGGACAGAGACTCGGCGCCATCCTTACTAGAATTCCCCTTTCGATAAGACTTCACTTTCTTCGACCGGACCTGACTGCAGCATTCCACTTGATGCCCACGCTTATGGCAAGTTTGACAAATATGGTGTTTGAAGGGACAAAAGCGCGCGAAATGCCATTCGTCGCATGACCAGCATACTGTGGGCAGTTTGTTCGTCGGCTTCTTGAAGGGTTTGCTTCGGTTGACGGTCCTGGCCTTTTCCACGAGTTGCACGGTATCTGGTTGTGTGTTTTAGAGTGAGAAGCCGTTTGCATTCGCTTACGAGGGCCTTCAATGTCAGATTAGGATCCTGATCCGGCTTAGCTAAAAGCGGCGTGCGGATCTCAGCATCACTGGTGGATTATAGAGCGCTGACGAAAATGAGACACTTAAACTGATCGTCCGTTAAAGAACGTAGTTTGAAACGTTCACATTCACGGTTAATCATGTCTGCTAGGGCCTCAAAGTCGTCCGATTCCTGTTTGACAATTTTCAGACATTGGATTCGAATTCCAAAGTCACCTTCAGGTTAGCGTAAACATTATTAAGTTGGTCTACTACTTGTTCGATTTGCATCTTCGTGGAACCAAAAACAAGGATATCATCTACATATCGTTTATAATACGGCAGCTGAGAAATCTCTCCACTTAGTTTCCTCTCAAGCATCAGCATGAAAAAATCAGCCAATGCCGGGCCCAATGGACTACTCAGAGCCACTCCATCAATTTGGCTATATGTGGTGTGCTGGAATCGGAAAGCAACATTCTCCGGGCAAAGTAATAACGACTGTCTCAGGAGGTCTGCCGGTATTGGTAGACGGAAATTCTCCTCTTCTCTCAGGTGGAAAATGTCAATGTCAATCCGTTGCTGGTAGCTCAGCTGGCGTGCCTCGGTTGCAGGCATCTTTTCTCTATTCTTTTCTTTATGTAATGCGTCACAATAGCTGAGGTGTTTTCCAACTCTAGCTAATGTGTATATTAATGATGTTTTAGCATTACTCATGGTTTCTACGTGTGCCTCTACCTTCCTTGTTTGCGTCCATCAGCTTTGTCTCCTTTTCAGGTGTTGCATCACAACTCGCTGTACAACTCGGGTCTTCACATGGTGGATGTTCCCAAACCAGTTCTGTCATGTAAGTTTGACTAGCAGTCATTACAGATATTTCCTGAGGTAGTACGCGAGTTTATTGCACCTGTGTAACGGTCATTTCTCTTAACAGGCATCCACTGGAGTTCACTGTTATTCTGGTAGGGGTTCCCAAGTATTTTGCAAAGCGGATTGCAACACAAATTGTGATTAGTAGTAGTAGTAGGATCTGAATCTTTCTACTTGGTTTCACCATACAGCAATCACCATCAGGAAAAGCCCTGGACAGTCGTTTATTTTCCTTGGGACTAATCAGTGGCAAGCACCTATTGGTATCCTTCAAGATTCAAACGCACACCCACTCATTTAACAGTTGGCACTGTGTTGACGAGTCCCAATAGGACGAAGCGGCCTTCCAGCCTGTTCCCGGTTGGCGGCAGCCGTATTACAGCCTAGCTGTGACGTGACTATTTTGAAGGAAAACGGATTGGATCTCTTATACTGTTAAAAGCAACACTAACACATCATCGTAGTTGACACAGTTCCATTCCATGTTTGCTTATTCTTTTGATTACAAACAGCCATAGGACACTACAACTCACATGGTGTCTGTGGTTGTCTAGCATTACACTACCGACTCCTTTTTCATCTAGTTTGTATCCAAAGAAATCAGACTGAGAAACATGCGGATGAGAGCCACGATTGGTTCAGAGTTAGCCTACATTCCTTCGATATGCAATTTCCCTCTGTAAAGGTAGGAATCCTACATACCACTTACATGATGAGGTTACTATCTATGCATTGTGCTGCCTCGAGGACTGCATTTCATCTCCTCCTACAACGAGTTACTGTGTTCTGGCGACAATCGCGCTTCAGTTTGTGTAATGTTCGTCGAACTGGGCAACTTGATTGCAACCTCTCATCACCATCCTTGATGTCACTACGAATGGTGATGAAACGTCTGCAGTCAACTTGCCCAACTCAACGAACACCAAAATAACTGAACAAGTCTCCCGAGCTACTGTTACTTTTGGAGTAATCGAGATAGCGACAACAGACGACTGCGCACCTTGTCAACGTTCGCATCAGTTATAACCAAACTTAACAGTTAACTCAGAGGTTGGCAACCCTTCATCACGGGCCATTTATTATAGCTAAACTAAGGTAAAAAGACAACCTGTATCTCCTCAATTGTAACCCCCGATACTCTGCACTAGTATCAAACCACAATTGCCATACTAGTGTGGAATGAGAAAAGAGAAATGATGTGAAACTTAAATGCCTAGTAAGACATCCTTGATCGAAGTGACTGCATCTTGCAGCTAACACACAGTCACAGGCGACTGGGTATCGTGTGTAGGTAGGACCTCAATAACCTGGCAGTTTCGTTGTGGCTTTCACTGTTTCGCCGGATTCTTAACCCTACCCACCGATAAACCTGCATCAAACATACATTGAACCGACAGGCCAACTGTAGCTGACTGCATACGCACCACCGGTGTAAATCACAAGCCAAATACAGTCAACTACAAGGTTGTTTGTGTTGATTCCAATCTGTAAGGCGGGGTTGGTGAGCAGCACCCAAGCTATTGGTAGAGGCTCGATTCATGTCTGCCGGCTTAATGGCCGCTTCTATCGGACCCTTGCACCATCCGACTTTAAGTAAACAAAACAAAACTGTTCTCGGTAAACGGAGATTTAGTATACCCGGTATACCCCTCGCATTTGTTGATATACGAAAACGACGACTATCATTGGCACTAGCGTAAGCTCCTTATCATTGCGCGCGCATTCGTCTCAATTGGCATGGGCAGCGCTCCGCAGGCAAGGCAAGGCATCGAGTATACGCCTCACTGACACGGTGCCACAATCAGTCGCGTGTTGCTTGCTTATATCATGGGGTCGTCTACGCGAACTCAGACCGTCGAACTCGCGATTACAAGGCAAGCGTGTAATCCATTCGGCCACCGGGGGACGCTATGCACAAATTGAACAGAAGATGCTTGCCGTAATCCATACAATATAAGGTTTCAATGGTTGCACTTTGCGGCGTAAGGCTACTGTGTATACCAACCATGAGCCACTTGTGTATGCAGACTGCAAACAACTGGACGGTGTCCATCGATAGCTTCAACATATGTTTATGCTGCCTAGTTCCACGAACTCCAGTTTGTCATCGTCAAGAATCGCAAGATGGTGGTTCTACAACGGCACTTTACACCTACAAAGCGCGAAGCACATACCGAAGGATAGAACTACTCAATTGAGTTTGTGATGTAACTTATCACGTAACATAACATCCCGTTTCTGTGTTTCCGTGACGTACAGCAGAACTGACGCAATTAGTTCCTGCGTATGCGCTACAACCACACGGACAGTCTTTTGATCCCCTATCTGTGAATGATACACTGCCACTTCAGATGGGGACGCGGCTACGGCACGCGATTTCTTTCCTGTGAAGGGATGCCTTGGGTTTAATTTGGTTACACTTAATGAGTTTTCTATCAGAAAACACAACCGTTTTGATTTGGCTCTCTATACCCTAATTTCATCGATTGCTAATCATCATGACTTGGAATCACTGGAATCATCATTGTGTGATAGAGTTGTGGCTCCAAATGGCAACTGAAAGCTCTAGGTATCACTTGCTTTGCCGATAGTGTTGTATTCCTCTATTCATGCTTGTGATCACTTAGTCTATCGAGGTATCCGCTCTGATTTGGGCTTGGTCCATGTTTTTGCATTATACTGGATTGTTTTCAATTAGATTCAAAATGTATTCGTCTCTATGTGGATGCAAAACTGCTTTCAACAGAAGCAACGTTGACTATATCCAGGATCGTTTGACGTCGGATCGATGTTTGCTCGCTCCGTTTCCCTAAAAATGACCCTATTTTAAACATCTAACCAAAAATCTCCGTTGCGGTTCTTAGCTTTTGTGATACCCCTATCTACGCCTTCCCGCTTCGTAAATACCGCCTCTTCACCTTGCTCGTCTATGATTGGTTGCTCGCACTCCATTTCTACTATCGTGTTTTGAGCTGCATAAGGCTGTCGTGAAGTTGTTCGTACAGATGAGCTTTGATGTCTTGTACTCCTGTCGGAATATGAGTAGTTTTTGCGGCAAAGGTTCTGTTTTCCTTCGTTCTTCTGGGGTTAAGGTGATGTGCCATATGATTTACGGGTGAGTGTCTTCTTACCGAGCCATCCGTTACTGTTCGTTTGCCCATGTTTTCATTCAGCAGTCATTAGTGTTGATCGTGCCATTACTTATCTTGCAGACCAGAACTAAGCGCTTCGAACCGACTGTTTTACTAAAGTAATTTCAAATGTAGGACTCGCAATCTCAATCATCCAGCCGATCGTCATAGTGAACCGCCGCAGTTAAATGCGGGACAGTGTCGTCACTCTCGTGTCCGTTATCACATCCTTGCTAACTGGTACTAATACTTGGATGTCTGCAAAGAATTTTTTATAACAACTTCAGAAGGGAACTCCTGCTATCTCTGCTGACCCATACTGGCAACCTCAAGTGAACCGGAGGATAGATATCCGTGACGCCAGCTTTCAAACTTAGTTGATTCATCTATGCAGTTGTACTCCCGTTCAGCCTTATATAAACGTGGCACCATCTTGCCACCAAGTTGCTAGGAGCTTCGGCTAAACATTTATTGTGGTCCCCCAATGCATCTACCTAGGCGAACTTCAGACTTTGAGGAACCATAGTTAGTTTAGAATCATCGCGAACTGTGCATGCTGACTTATAGATTCACAGTCTGATTGCAGACATCAGAACCATGGCAAAAATGGGGAACAAAATACAGTAGCAAAAGAAACCGATTTTTTGGATTTTGCACCATTTTAATGTTTGCTACGGAAGTTTTTATGTTCGATTAGACCTCAATCAACAATTTATGCGGTAATGCAACACTCTCGCCACTGATATCTGTTGCGCGCCATAACATTCAGCTTTTCCAACCACTGAAAGTCTGAGTCGCATGTTCTCCATCCTGGAAGACAAATCTGTCCGACGGATGCAAACCTTGAGGTTGTCTTCTTCATGCTCCTCCACGTCATTGGTTGCCCACCACGACAGTTTTTCCAACCACTTCCGGTTAGCACACACAATGCTCGACAGGGAAGGCGAAAGGCTGGCTTATGCACTACGTGGCCTAACCTGCGCATGGGGTGTCGGAGGATATCATTTTAGTGGCAGGGTCTGTTTGCTCCAAGCACTCGGTCTCTTGCTTCTGCGTTGCTTACATGCGAGAAATCCACCGCAGACAACGACTGTCAAAACTGGTAATCATTTCATGTCTTCTGAGAAAATAGGATAGTTCCCATAGCCGTGGACGGAGGCATTGTACACTCTGCCCATGTACTCGCAACTGACATTATGATGACGCCATAGATGTCTCGGCGTAACATTCTGGATTCTGCGAGCTGACAAGTTACGAATGTTTTCGGGCGCCACTTCTCCATTGGCAGTGGGTGTCCAGTTCATACCCAGATCGTCAAGTTCTAAATGTCTAGGAGTCTTTATCCCCAAACTTAGTCTATTCACGCTGTCGAAACTTTTGTAAGTTAAGACGGTTTTCATTTTACGCTCTTCGACTTAGAGTATTATCAATGCCTCATGGTTTAATTCTTAGATTCGTGACTACTTACATTCTGCCGCCTTAGCTCTACTGTTCCCCTGTAATTTTCTCTGGGTTAGTCAATGAAAACTACACATTGATTGAACGCTATGTAAAGCTTATTTCCAGATGCGAAGTATTGTCTAGAGAGTCCCTTGTGGATCTTATTGTTAGCAAGCATCTAGAGGCTTGTACCAGTTTTTCCTTGAAAATTCTAAATGGCCCTCTTCATCCGCTACATTGTGACCTATCAAAAGCACTATCTATTTCATCTACCTTTCCAAATTTAAGGTCTTATTTTCTCGTGTCACATCTAGCCGCAATCTGTTCTATCGTACCTGTCCCGCTTGATTGTTGACAACCAAAGCTATCAGTATGATACGAGTGATATATGTGGACATTTTTTAGACATACTATCTTTTCATTAACTGTATTTAATATGCTTCACCATTCGCAGTGATGATGTTACATACTGAAAATGCCCCTACCCGGGCGCATAAAGCCTACTTTGACTTGACTTGCGATCAGTTGTGAGATAACATCTCTAACACCGCCGCCAGCCGTGATACAACTCTCTAAATAAGTGAAGCAAAGGACTTGTTCCGGAACATCCCCACCATCAGTGAGAGCAGGAATAGGCACCTGCCAATCCTGGTACAATGTCTTGGGTGAAATACAGACCATATTTAGACGCATCCATCTCTAAGCAGTTTGAAGTACTCTGGATGGCTTGTGGATCATCCTTAAGCAAAGCGATTTTGTCAACATAATCCATATCATCGATTCAGTCACCAGGGCGAAGCCCAACATCGCAGTCTGATCCGATAAATGTGTTAGTATTTTGCCAGAAACTATCTTGTTTGCAAGTTACGGGGATCAGATTTTCCTTGCAGCATACTAATTCCCTACCACTTGCTACATTTCATTCCTGTCGACTCTTTAGAGCTAGTTGTCTACGATTACGACAATGTTAAAACGCTATTCTACCAAAACAGGAAGGAGAGTTGACTTTTATCCATCTGGAGCTTTCCGGTCGTTGCATGCAGTCACGGTGTTCTCAGTTGAACTTGGCTTGGATACGTGATGTGAATGAGGTCCCAATGCGATTCTGTCCGACCTTTTTATGACATTGGGTCATGCTAAGCACTTTACATGAATGATGCTTTTCCTCGTGCCCTCTTTCAACCCAATTTCAAACCATCGTTCCCTTACCGATTGTGACTTTCTCTCACTTGTTACAGTGAGAGATCTTGCAACCATCCAAACCCATTACTGCGACATTAGTCCTTCTATCACTCGTTCAGGTATCGTTACCTCAAGAGCCGCCCAACCTAGGGTATTTTGCTTTCTAATGCGCTTTTTGCGCCCCCACCCCGTCTGTGGCTCTTGGATGGACCAACTAGCGGGATTAATAGAGTTATTGTGGCGTCAGGCTGAGAATTCTTACCTAGGCTAGAACAAGGACCCTGCTGCATTTTAAAAACAACACAACTGGGTATGTGTCCGAAACATTTCTTTCTCTGGACTTAGTATTTCCGCTGTCGTTCTTTTTCTCTCTTGTTGTTGCTTTTTATTCTATTAAACAGTGTCCCGCATGCCATGCTAATCAGTTGCTTTCGATTTTAGGTTTTGGCCATGAAAGCCTAGTATCTGAGCTAGAATCGCGGTTGATGCAAAGTTTGGCATCTGAACCTGCCTTATGGCGTCATTCCAAATGGACTTCACCATATCCGGTGCACATAGATGTTTACTTCACTCGTTTCGACATCGAAGCACTTCAGGCGCCGGTGAAGGTGCTTTCCACTGGTCGACCCATCCGTCCATTGGGCTCCATGAAACCGTTTCTTTACATTCACGTCCTGTCCAATGTGAGTGCTGCAGACGTGTTTTATCAACTTCCCGTGATCGTAGACTTCCCTTATACTGGTGTTCTCATCATTTCACGTTTTTGTTCTAGTGGACTTTTCTTTCATAGGTTATGAAAAGTGAGGAATTCCACCCTACTTGAGGTTGTTTCCGTAGATCTACAGGAGAGTCCATGGCTCCCTGAGGCTTGTGGTGGCGAGATCCTGACCGATCGTTGACCCACTGCTACCAATATTGTGTCTGTATACTCGTGTCCTGGATGGCTTCTCCTGGCGACCGCTGGATTTGAGTTGGGTTACACTCTTCTAACTAACATTCAGGACACACGATTCCGCGTGAGTCGGTTTGTTAACTCAGCGCACTTCCCGCTTTATCGAAGGCTTTGGCTGAAGACCCGAATTCTCCTCCTGTTCAAGTGTGGACACCCTGGCAGTATCATAGTCCAAAAACTAATACAGCTACTTCTATGCAGCATCGGCTGTCCCGCAGTGGTGGGAGCGAACAGGGTCGCTTTATCTGCTGCATACAGCGGGGTGGATAAGCGATAACATGCTGTTGCGGACGTCCCCTTTCTTTCTTCTTCCCTTACGCATTATCTTCTCGTTCCCATTTTCAACTAACCCGTAATTTTCTATAGCCCAGGTCACCACACGAGTTAGTGCTCGGCACGTTCGTATGCCTCTGCGCAAACACAACATCGGGTGTTGAAACGTACGCACACTGACCGACCGGAACACGAGTGAGCGTCTCGAGCAACGCACTGTACTAGTCACGGTGGAACTCATGCGGTACGGTATAGCTATTGTAGCACTCAGACTCGGTTCGCTGACGAAGGCAAGCTGCTCATTACACTTTCTAATGAGTGGGGAACGCCACCACAACACCACGTAAACATGGGGCCGGTTCTACACTACACTGCTACTGCGAGCTTGTGGAAGAGTCGACTGGCATCAGCCCACGATTGATGACCCTTCGCCTGCGACTCGGAAGAGGTAACTTTGTCACCTTTATTAGTACGTGTGGACCCGCTGTGTTATACTGTTGACACGAGCGGTCAGTTTTACACTTAGTTATCCTCTGTGATACAGTCTGTGCCAAGGAACTACCGGTTATACATTGGACGATGACCTATGACGGACAAAAAAGCGGTTGCTTCACAAGTCCCGTAGGAGGACCAGAGTGCGGATTATGAAACCATAGGTTACCAAAAGATGACATAAAAGCTGGGCAATGCGGATTTTAAGCAACTCACTAAGCTGTCCACATGTAGGTTTCCTCACCGCTGTGTGAGAGAAAAGGCTGGTGAGCATGTAGTTTGGTTTTGGTTATTTCATCTTCTGAGTGAAACTAACTAAATCACATAATGCAAGTGGGATAGTGTGTCGTCATGGCGTTTTTTGTAAAGCGTTAATGTTGGGGTTAAAATGACGTGAGTTGTAAGTGCGTTCTATGTTCTGAATATTTGAAAGGAGAAAGTGTTTTTGCTAAATCAATTCGGCCATAGTGTGTAGCTAGTTTGAGCTAAGTATCTCTCAGGTTGATATTGTGGCTGAGTTGCAGCTGCTTGTGACAGGCATGATTTAGATTTGTCAGTATTGGGTAAACCATGATGCCGATATTCATCTCTGTGCAATCCCAGTAATTACAGTCTGTGTTGGTAGGGGACGTAGAACAAACGCCTAAAGAATTTTGTCACTCTACGTTGTGAAACTTCCGCGCATCAGTATCGTGTTTGCGCCAGGGACACCAGGCTTGGATCGCTCACTCCCCTTGATGCCTCATGTAGGCGTTCAGCATTTGCAGAAAGATAGATTGCTCGAACATTCCGAAAGCCTTCCGTAAGTGTCCAAGGTGCTTATTGGCTCTCTTCGATATCTTTACAGCCCCTTTCGTGCGGTCAATGTCATCCTTCACTATTACCACGTGATCGCTTTCCTGGGAAGCATGTTGCAACTCAGCCCCCAAGTCGATATTCATAGGTACGCTGATGGCGTATGCTCACAACTTTGCACGTTGAACTGGAGCATGTCTTCGGATGACGACGTATAGGCCATATCGGGTTCCCTCTACATTGCCGCTTAATCGTCCACTGTCTTGATGTCATGCCAGATCTTGACATCGTCTGCAAACAGCAAAAATTGCGGTTAGAGCACAGTGACAAGGTCGTTAATGAATGCTAGGAACAAACGTGGACCTAGTACCGATTCTTGGAGTGTACCACACTGGACTCCAATTGGGTCGGAAATGGAGCTTTGGACTATCGCATTCAGCTGACATTGAGTGAGGAATTTGCTTATCCAACGGAGCACAGGGTCACCGATTTAATGTCTTCAAAGCTTTTGAAGGAGAATGCAGTGGTCCAGGTAGACGCCGGCAATTCCTACTCTGGTATCTACTGATTCCGTCCAGCTTACTCTGGTTAGCAGCAAGTTCGTAGTGTAGCACCGATTGCGGCGAAATCCATGCTGATGTGACGCTGAGATGTTGTTGCTCTAAGGTATCTCATGAGTGCCTCTGCACCAGTAGAAGAACGATTGGCCGGAAGTTCGAGGGCTCTGCGCGATCCCACTTGTAAACGTTTGTGGGTATTCAGTGTTTCTAACAAGCAGTTCAAAGAACCGAGCTAACGGTTCGGTGATATTTATGGCGACTGTCTTTAATGCCTTCGGTCTGATGTCGTCTACACCAAGAGAGCTATGGACGCGCAAGGACAGTAGTCTTTTCCTCACATTTGATGCGATGAACGATACGTGGTTTAAACCTAGGCGCGATGGTAGCTGTGTCAAAAGCGGGTGTCAAAAACGGGTGATGATCACTGCCACCCCGCTGCCTTGCGGACAGGCTTTTGAGCCAAAGGCTTTGGATGAGGACCCTAATCGTTCTCCTGTCTAGGTCTGGGCGCCCTGGCAGTATCTCAGCCCACATACAACCATGACATCTTCTTCAATCATAAACTACATCCTGCATCGGCCGTCGCGCAGATTATCAAGGGTTGCCTTATCTGCTGCATACAGCAGGGCGGATAAGCGAAAACATGCTGCTACTAGCGCTTCCCTTCTTTCTTTTCCACCTTTTTCTCTTACTCCTATCCCGGCCCCCATTACTAACCTTCCTTCTATAATTCCCAGCTTAATTGACAGCAACCGAAGTGCTACTGGAGTAGTACCATCTGCAGCCACCATCCCACAGCACCTATCGGACGCCTATCGGCAAAAGTCCCTTATAAGGCCACGCTGTCCCGTTTCCATGGCGACATTCAACGTCCGCACTCTAAGACAAACAGGTCAGCAGGCTGCACTCGCACGCACCTTGGACACACTGGGTGTTGATGTGTGTTGTGTGTCCGAAACTAGGATTAATGACCCTAACGGGGTTATTGAATTGACTGCACCCGGCTTATCCTCTCGTTATTGGTTGCACGCATCCGGAGACGCCGATGCGGCACTCACGGGTCAAGCTGGTGTAGGCATCATTCTCAGCTCCAAGGCTGAGTCATCGTTGGTTGATTGGATTCCGGTGAACAGCCGTTTATGTGCAGCCCGTTTGACGACATCAGCTAAGGTTGATTCACGAAGTAGTACAAAACGCTGGTTGTTTTTGATTTCCGTTTATGCTCCCACTGACTGCAGTTCGGATGTTGTCAAGGACACATTATATGACGAACTGAACGCGCTACTACGCAGTGCTACTAGTTCAGATATTATAGTACTTGCAGGGGATATGAACGCACAAGTAGGGCGTCTGAGCTCTTCAGAAGCTCAGCTGGGTGGTAAGTATGGACTTAACTCCGAACGGACTGACAACGGCGAGCGTCTGCTGCAACTGTGTGCGGAGCACCAGTTGTTTCTTAGTAGCACTGCTTTTAGACACAGTGGGCGCCGAAGTGCCACTTGGCGTCCACCTGTAGCTGGCCAGCGATGGACCCAAATTGACCACATAGCCATAAGTTACAGGTGGCGTGGCTCCATTCTGGATTGCCGCTCGTACTGGAGTACCTGTGTCGACTCTGATCATGCCCTGGTGCGCTGTCGTTTCTCCATGAACTTTACCGGAAGGCGGACAAAGCGTCTCCCCCGATTGGCAACGGAGAAATTGTCCCAGCCCTCTGTCAGGCAAGCCTATCAAGAAGCACTGCATACCGAACTCTCGCTGTCCTGTCCTAATGACACTGCACTTCAGTGGAATAGGATCTCGGCCGCTATGCACGACGCAGGAGCATCTGTTTGTGGCACTATCCATCGTCTCCGCACCAGTCACTGGATATCCGAGAGGTCCGTGAACCTGTTGGAAGCTAGAAGATACCTCCCGGCTGGTTCTGAACACAATGTGACCAGACGGGCTATTAGGCGTGAATTAAAGCGGAGCCCATTTGCTGACAAGGAAGTCTGGTGGACCAGTCGGGCTCAAGAAATGGAGGAGGCAGGAGCAGTAGGCAATTATCGCAAGCTCTTCCAGCTAATCCGCACCACTGGTCCCAGAAAACCAGGCGTCAGTGAGACAATCAGGGACAGCGCGGGTGCGCTGATACACAATAATGTGCGCCGTATGGCTCGTTGGGCTGAACACTTTGAAGATCAGTTCAGCAGGCCCCCTGCTCCCGGACCTCTTCCTACTCAGGTGATGCAGGACGTGCCATGGACGGTTAGTTTAGAGCTTCCGTCGGAGGCCGAGGTCCGAAACGCGATCACAGCCCTCAATCGTTTTCGTGCCGCTGGCCCGGATTCCCTCCCACCTGCACTATTTAAGGATGGAGGTGAGGTCCTCTGCAGGGCACTGACCTCCCTATTCGAACGTATCTGGAACGAAGAGAGTGTGCCGGCTAATTGGAGCGAATCGATTATAGTGGCAATATACAAGAAGGGCAGTCGCACGGACTGTGCGAACCACAGGGGTATTAGCCTAACGCCAGTTGTGACAAAATTACTGGCCTCGATTATCGTTCGTCGCCTCACTGCAGAACGGGAATCTCGGATTAGGGAGGAGCAGGCCGGTTTTCGCCCAGGACGTGGCTGTATAGACCATATATTTACTTTGCGGCAGGTGCTGGAACAGCGCCACGCATACCGCAGACCGACAATAGCTGTGTTCCTCGACTTCAAGAGTGCGTTCGATTCAGTCGATCGATCGATTCTGTTCGAATTACTTGCGCGGTAAGGTGTTCCCACGAAATATGTGAACATCCTTCGTGCTGTATACTCGAACACTACAGGCCGCGTCAGGGTCTATGGTGTCCTATCGGATAGCTTTTCGACTACAAGTGGCGTTCGTCAGGGTTGTCCGATTTCCCCGTTTTTGGTCAATTTCGTCGTGGATTCTATCATGGACTGTTCTCTTGCGGAATCTCACGATGTAGGCGTCGAAGTGCTGCCTGGTGAAAGGTTAGTTGATCTAGATTATGCGGACGATATCGTCTTGCTTTTCGACAATGTTGTGGGGGCACAATTAACCCTGAATATCCTATCTAGAGTGGTTCCATTATTTGGTATTCACTTCGCACCTTCAAAGTGCAAAGTGTTGCTGCAGGACCACCAGCCACTTGATGACCCCTTGACGCTTGCTAACGAGGAACTCGAGGTGGTTGATCAATTCACTTATCTTGGCAGCTGCATCAGCAATGATGGGCGCATAGAAACTGACGTGAGCTCACGCATTGCAAAGGCCAGAGCTGCCTTCTTGCACCTTCGTCATCTTTGGCAACAGAAGGGGGTTTCCCTCCGTCTGAAAGGCCGTGTATACAAGGCCACAGTGAGGGCCGTTCTGCTCTATGGTAGTGAAACTTGGCCCCTTCGGTCTGAAGATTTGAGGCGCCTTCAGGTCTTTGATCATTGTTGTTTGCGAAGCATTGCTGGTGTCGGATGGCACCAGCATGTCCGCAACGATGATGTGCGTAGGCGAGTACTCGGTGGTGATAATCATGCTAGCTCCCTAGAACAACAGATAGCACTGAATAAGTTGCGTTGGCTCGGGCACGTGCTACGTATGCCTGGTCACCGCTTACCTAGGAGGGCCTTGTTCAGTCTACCAGGTGTAG
The DNA here is from genome assembly GCA_944474145.2 of Dicrocoelium dendriticum. Lineage (NCBI taxonomy): Eukaryota > Metazoa > Platyhelminthes > Trematoda > Plagiorchiida > Dicrocoeliidae > Dicrocoelium > Dicrocoelium dendriticum. The sequence goes on from OX104064.1 coordinate 148,395,297, forward strand.
GATGGCGCAAGGCTCGAGGTGGACAGAAGTTGACTTGGCAGCGGGAAATGAAGTCACTGACGACCAAACTGGGTGCCGTTGGTCCGTCTCGTCTTCCGGGTTGGAGTCCACGTGACTCACCTTGTGCTTGGCTCGAGACTTTACAGGACATGGCTCGCAGTAGACACCAGTGGCGTGTCTGCTGCCGTCTCCTAGTCGGATTGTCTGTTTAAGGTGTGTTTGGTGCTGAGTTATCTGCGGGTTAATGGCTGATTATGACGCGTGGCAGTGAAAGCCGCAAGGAAGCTGTCTCGCCGATGCCGCCTTCTCTTTGCACGATAGCCAGCTGTTTGTGACGGTATGTTGTCTACACAAGGTGTATTCGCCTTGACCCTGAATGTTTGCTTAGGGCACTGAGGTTTTCAGGTAAGTTTCCTTCTCTCCCTCTTCTTATTCTCTATTTCATAGGTCCACATCTTTGTATGGCAGCGAAGCATCAGTTCAAATGGCTGATGCACTGCTGTTGTTGATGATGATGAGACGATGATTCCACTGTGCAAAGTGCAGATGAGTTGTTGTCGAAGCGCGTTGTTTTCCTCCTGTGTAGCTATCTGATTCACGTGGAACGGATTCCGCGCTACACTTTCTGGAGCTTGTTGACATGTCTGTACGGTATTTTAGGATTAATACTGCATTTCGTCGTTTTGTACTGTTGGTGCTGGAGTTTGTTCTCCCGGACCAATGGAACGCAGTGCTTTTGTCGTGTTATGTTGATACCTCATGCAGACCCACTCAGACAGGTTTTATATTCGCGCCAGGCTGAATCCCTTACGGCCATGCATCTTCGAGTCCGGCTCTTCAGGAAGGTCTTCGCTTGTTTCGGGCTAACGACTTTGGCTTTTCGACTCATTTGCTACTAGCCAGGTGAGCTGAGTGACGAACCCCTTCCGGTTAGGATGGACCAGTTTGTTTCTTGAATGAGGTTAAACAGGATTTCGTGATGAGTGACTACCTTAATTTCCTCGTTTTTTTCACAGACGTATTCCGCGTAGTAGATGTAACGGAAGAGCAGCGTCGCATGATCGCTACGGCGCAGCGGTTCATCCACGGTTACGGTATATACCACTAATTCCTTATTGTTGAGCACAAGGTCCAAAACAGATGGTTCCTCTCCCTTTCTCAATCTCGTGGGAGCGGTGAGAAGGTTATAAAGCGGTATATCGGTTATTACTTCTTGCAATTCCGCCTTGAATTGTTCGTTGAGACTAGCTGGGATTTCGATTGTGGGTAGGTTGAAGTCCTTATGTGAAAAACGCGACTGCACGGCCATGCCAGGACTAGCTTCATAGCAAACGCTAGGCGGTTGTTTATTTTCAGTGGACATTGGAGGGCGGTAAACTATTGCTAGTAAACACATCACCACGTCTCAGGTCTAAACGGCACCAAAAGGAATCGACAACTTTTGTTTCCGGATCATCGGTGCTATCAGTATGCAGGTCAGCTCGGTCATCATAATCATCAATACATATTAGCCGATGGTGAGAAGCACTCCTCAGCTAATGTGCCGGAATACAAAAAGGTAAGATGCAAAAATCCTACCATACAAAAAATTCAAATGCAAATAGTACAATGTTAAATATTATATTATTTATTTCTTATGAGATTGTAATTGGAGGGGGAATCTAAAGGGGAGGGGTTGGACAAAGTAACTCACAACACAAACGCCATTGGGGCCGGCACTTCGCCATATCAGCTTGTGTGTCAAACCAAACGTGTTCATCGTCTTTGGGACTCCTGCCAGGCAGTCGGGACGCACCAACCGACGCCAACTTCGAAGTGGAAGTTTTCATTTCTCTGTTCAGATCGGTAATACAGAATGACGCCGCCCCTGCTGGTTTGGTCGTTTTGTAAGGGAATCATGTCGGTGATCTCAGTATTTAGTCACGTTTCGCTTACCGTGGCTATGTCCCATGGAGTGGAAACCTGAAGAGTACAAAGCTCGGTTAACTTACTGAGAACATCTTGTGCGTGGGTGTACAAACAACTGAGGGCGTGTTAGCGGATGCGGTGTCTTGATGGGGGTTTATTCCGACCCTTGGGAGGTCGGTTACCAGTCTTTTTTTGTTGAACCGCCGACACAAGTCCCACGGCCATTTCGGGTTGGTGCGTAGAGTGCTTAGTGTGAGGGAGTGGCTGTCACCCTGGTACTCCTCGGTTGTCGAGATGTTTCGACAGTATCCCGGTTCTGAGCTGCCTGTTAACGGAGTTGTACATGTGACCTACTTGTTCAGTGCTACTTTGTCTATTTGTGACCGTGTGTCCATCACCTCTATGTATATTTCGGATGGCAGCATTTTGTTCGTTTTGTGCCGCATTTGGATCGCCCTTTTTGCTATTAGTTTGGATTTCCACATTACTTTCAACACTCTTGGATCACTCCCTTTAAAGTTAGGTGATAATCTCGAATTGGGCATTAGTTTTTCGAGTGTGAGTACTTCACGAATCAAGTGCTATACATCCTAGCCATGTGCTTTGGCCTCTAGTTCGCTTGACCGACTTTACTTCTTTTTGCTTATGGAGCTCCTCTGGATTTTGCTTGCGTTTCTGGCGTTCGCTCCAAGGAACATCTGGAAAAACATGAACAGTGTATGCGGTGTTGCGGTGACGAGGGGCTGACAAATGGACTGCCTCTGCACCATTACCTGACTGAAGCGTTACTTGGAATTACCACGCTTCACCGTAGTGTATAGAGTTTGGGTGATGGATGTGATTTCAACGCTCGCATTGGACGTGATACCGCGGTGTGGGCATACATATTCGTTCTTTGTATTACTGACTCAGCCAGTGGGAACGGTGATTGATTGCTCTCACTGATGATCATAAGCGCACAGTTTGCGCTGGGTGCGAGTGATATACAGTGTTGGCCAATTTTCTATAAATTCATCAAAGTTGGACTGCGTTTATTCTTTTTAAGTCACCCTATTCAGTTTGTCATGGTCGCAGTGCCAGTTTTTTCTACTATTCTCATTGTCATGGTAACCAATGACGAATGTATTTGACAATATTGTAAAGAGGTATTTGTAATATACAATTTGTCCTGATGTTTGATATTTTATGTGCGGATGACAAATTGGTTGATGTTTCATGTACACTAGTTACGTGAACCAAAGATCACATTTTTATCTTAATTTGTCTTCCTACATTTTTCTGGTTTTGGATCAATTTATAATTTTATTTAATTGCTTTATTTTTATTTTACAAGCTATTTTCTCAAGTGACAACACAACCTTTTTGATCGACAGTTGCTAGATTTTATTAGCATACTAATGAGTAAATTACGTGACCTAACCCCTCGGACTCGTGCAGAAATTGAACTTTTGTTGAAAGAAGTTGTTAACTGATAAGCAATTACTCCCAATATTGGTGTTAGCCCAGCGTCCACCATATGCCAAATTGGAAAGAAATTGAAAAAGAATTTACCCATGTCCCCTACACGTTCTGATAAATCTGCTAGCAAAACAGCGATATTAGTGCCGCTTAATTAGAGACTAGTTACAAAATCAGTAGGCTAGGCACTAATATAACCAATAATTTTCTGAGGTATTAAAGATATGTACAAGAGAGTGACTTGTCTCATGTGCTTACATAATGGCCGTGAGTCCAGTTCAGCTTGCGGTTCAGTTGCGGCAATGACTTAAGCACGTAAACGAACGCGTGCACGTCCGTTTTCCGGCCGTTCCAGTTGAATCGCTGCGACAGGTATATCGGAGTGAATGCGAGCTTAAGTGCATTCTCAATTGTCACGTGATTCGACGCCGGCATTTTAAAGAAAAGAGGTCAACGTGCTAATTGGAGGGTCAAGTTTGGACTGCACCTTGCGTGATTGGATTGCGACACGCAATCTCAATGTAATGGACCGCGATCATTGGGACCGTTGTCAAAGCAGATGGTGGTGTAAATCACCTGGCGCGAACAATTAACAATAATTTATCACGGAATAAAAGCACGTGCTTGACACGTCCCGTAGGATGGTTGGGATGAACATGATGAAATCAAAATATATCTGAGTCATCTACCGAAAGTCTGTCTGGATGAATACTTCGATAAATTACATCAGTGTAACATTTTAAAAATCGAGCTTAAACGTTCAAAAAGACACTGGAGTGCAGTGATCCTTGGTGTAAGGCGTGAGGAAAGTAAAGTATGGTCACTCACTTAACTCCATTTGATACATAAATCCTGTTGAAAAGCATGCTTGGCCTAATCCACAATAGAGGAGTTTAGGTAACAAAATGCTGGGAGCTAAGAGTAACATCTAATCGTTTTTTGAAAACATCCAATGTAGGAGCGGATACAACTGAGTTTGGAAGTGCATTCCAGGGTTGGCAAACCCGAAGGGAAAAGTACTTCTGTCGACACTCCAGACGGCTATATTGTTCCTTCAATTTTAAGCAGTTGCACCTGATCTGCGTGTTGTGGCTAAGTTTCAGCAAATGGCGGCATACCTGGTTGGGGTCACTCAGTATCTGATACGCTAATATGAGATCAGCGCGCAGCGTTCGATAGTGTCCGCTGAAAATTCCCAGCAACTTCAGCCTTCGGTGGTAAGAATGATAGCGCAGGTCCTTTACATTCTTTGTTGCTCTTCGTTGTGGTGCCTCTATCGCTTCAAGGTCGAGCTTCAACCAAGGTTGCCAAGCTTGGATAGCGTATTCAACATGTGGGGGCACGTAGGAATTGTGCATCATTGGGAAGATGGATGGGTCAAATCTCCCGAATGCCCTTCGCAGCATGCCGACGTGCTGGTTGCCACTTTTCGCAGCTATCTCAGCCTGTTTTGAACGATCACACCAAGGTCACGTTCCTGGGAGCTATTCTGCAATCCGTTTGTCCCAAGTAAATAGGTGTAGTTATGTCCATGGCGTAATTTTACAACGCGATATTTGTCTACGTTGAATGGTAGGGCGTTTCGAACTGACCAGTTCGACACTGTGTTAAGATCGCACTAGAGCCGTTCATGGTCCTCCGGTCCTCTGATCCATCGCCAGATCTTGATATCATCATCGAAAAATAGGAAATCGGAAGCAATTGATTTCTCCAAATCGTTAGTGAACACCAAGAATAGACGAGGTCCAAAAACCGAGCCTTGTGGTACTCCACACGCCACATCGAATGCAACAGACAACGATTCTCGGACTCTCACCACTAGCCGTCGTTCCCGTAGAAAGTTGCTAATTCAACTCAGGATTGGGTCGCCAATGCCGTAGTTCCGAAGCTTCTGAAGGAGAATGCGATGGTCTAAGCGATCAAACGCTTTTGAAAAGTCCAGGTAGATGACATGGACTCCTACTCCATCATTCAACAGCTTCAATCCAATTATTACGTGTCGGTAATAGGTTAGTATTACACGAATGCTTTCGACAATAGCCATGTTGCTCTGGAGCTATTAAGTTGTGGCTTTCCAGATACTGCATAAGCGCATCTGCGATGATTGATTCCATCAGTTTGGATAGTACTGGAAGTAGTGTTATTGGACGATAGTTGGCAGGATCAGTGCGGCTACCTCCTTTATGGATAGGAGTGATGACCCCTCGCTTCCATACTGGTGGAATATGGTCCCCTTCTAGACATCACTGATAGTAAACAGCCAGTAGTTCTGCTAGATCACTAGCTACCGCCTGCAGAGCCTTTGGTTGGATGTTGTCGGCTCGGGAGAATTGTGGACACGCAAGGGTAACAACTTCAACACACCTACCGTAGTGAAGGTTATGTTGTCTAAACCAGATGGTGGAGTATTAGAAATGTGGAGAATGTTTGGGATCGTTACCTGCTGGAAAGTTTGGGAGTAATGAAACCGTAGGAGATCAGCTGCTTCCATTGCTGATCGCGTGCACCCATCAGCCGTGGCGAGTGCTGGAACCCCCCGCTTCACCTTTCGAAGACCGTTTACGTGCCTGTACAGAAGTTTGCGGTTTGTGCAGAATCGGTTCATTAACTCCTACTGATGAGTGACCTTGTCTTCGCGGATCAGTTTCACACAGAAGTTACGATGTGTCACGTATGCAGTCTAGGTTTCGGCATTCGAGCAGTCCTGGTGATCTCGCCATGCCAAATCCCTCCGGGACATACATTTATGTGTTCTGCTCCTCAGAAATGGCTTACCCTTGTTTTTGGGTTGGAAGTACTTCTGTCTCGATGCCTGTGCAACCAATGTGCTAAACGTCCTTGTAAAGGTTCCCCAGTCAACATCTGGGGGTATTCGGTTAAGAAAGTCCAAGATGCATCCTTAACAAGCTTAGCTAACACATTGTAGTGCGTGACAGTATGCACTTTGTCACCCTCCCTTTCAGGGTACTCCGCATAGCACATATAGCCAAAGAATAGAGTAACACGATCACTAAGACCCAGTGGTGTGCTTGTAACTATCCGGTCAACCATGAGTTCTTCGTTAGTTAGCACAAGATCCAGTATCGACGGCTTGTTAGCAGTTCGAAATCTGTTGGGAAAGGTTACGTGGTTGTACAGAGACTGGTTAGCAATTAGCTCTTGCAAGCATGCTTTAAACTGCACACCGTCGGTTGCCGGCGTTTCTATGTCGTGTACGTTAAGGTCTTCAGCGATAAGAATGTGGGTGTAGGATTTGTTCAAAGCAAACTGAAAGAGGTGGTTCAGTTTGGAGTCCATTTCCGACGTCGAGTTTAGTGGGCGATAAATCATGGCTAGTAGTCATGTGTCCTTGTTTCGCAACCATAGGCGGCACCAAAGCGAATCGGGAGCTCGGATTTCCGGGTGGTCGATAACCTCACATCGGAGGTTTGTATTATAATAAAGAATCACACCGCCACTCCTTCCGGTCCTATCGGTCCGAAGCAGCGACATACCGGGTAAATTGATCTCAGAATCGGTTATTTCAAGTTTTAACCGGGTCTCTGTAATCATGACGGGGTCCCGCGGTTGTGAGGCATGGAGTTCTCTAAGTTCGACCAGCTTGCTTAGAACGCCATGGGCGTTTGTGTACATGCAAGATAGAGCTTTTGTTGTTGGGAGTGCGTTGACGGATGCTAACTTTGTGTTAGTTTTTAAGCCGGCCATTAATAGTTTTTTGGTTTATGTATTTCAGTCAAGTTGCATGGCATTGTTGAGCGTTCCTGAACAGACGTTTCACTCGTGCTATGCTCTGTCCTGTTGTGTGCCGTGGGCGCTGTTGTGTCGCTCTCTCCGCAGGACTGTGCAAATAAAAAAATTTGTACAGTTTGCAAGTTCCATCGAATTGCTTCCGACTTTTGGCCGTTCGCCTGCTGCCTTTAGCCGGATCTCTGTTGGCAACCTAGCTCGAAACTTTAAACAGCTATCGGACGGAACTTGCGTCATTCTCTCGGAGTGTAGTATTAGTTTCATTAGCCTTGGACTGCAGCCCTTGTAGTTAGGTAATGACGGAACTCTTGTCAGGGATTTGGCAATAACACTGTCAACAGAGAGTGCTTCGCGGATGTAGCACCACTGCTCTCGGTCATGGGTTTGTGCATCGTGATCAGAAGAATGCAGAAGCTCAGGAACACCATGAACAAATATTGTTTTCTTGCTATCCCTATTAGGAATGCCGCGTTGGTCAACTGCTTCTTTTGGGCGATCTTTCCAAGGTAGATCAGGTAATATGCGCACTCTGCTCGATGAGTAGCGAGGACGAACTGCTGAGAGCAGGACAGCCTCTGTCTCATCTGCTGAGTCTAGTGTTACTCGAAGAATTCGAGACTCACCAGAGTGCACTGAGGTCGGGTGACGCGCTACGCGTTGCAGCATTGCAGGCTCAACCCAAATACAAATCGCCTCGCAGATGGAACTCCACTGGTTGCGATCGTCTTGCAACTTGCCTTTTATTGTGCCAGCTTTGGATTCGGGAACATTGGTGCACACGAGAGTTAACGCAGCGTGGTTTTGTCGATCGAGTGTTGGCTTTATAGTTTTTGCCGGCAATTCGGGTTGTTTAGAGGGCCCCACTGGAGTTGACGGTGAAAGCTGCTTTGCACCACGCGTGCTCGGTACTGAAGATGGAGCTATGTGTGTCGCTCCCGGTGTGTTTGTCGAGGCAATCGATGCGTACGTTACCTGCTTGTTATCTGCACCGGATTTCCTTCGGCTCTGAGCTGTCGGTGTCATGGCTGAATCTCCATGTGAAGCGTCTATGGTTGGAGAAATGAAAGCAGGCGTGTTTGAGGCTTGTCCACTTATGGGAGTGGGGTGACCCAGTGGATTTAGAGTCACAGACGCTGCAGTGCGGTTGGATCGTCTAGCTCTCTTCTTCGGCTTAGATTCGGAGCTTACTTTGGCTAGGTGAGGTATTATCGTGGCTATATTTACCTCCGGGGGATCGATCTTAGTATTTACAAAATGCGCGATTATCTCAGTCATTCTACCGCACTTTTTCATGAGCAAAGATAAACAGTTGACTATTGGAATGACTTGACATGTTGGGCAAAACCAAGTTGTGTCAGCAACTTGGTTTGTCTGTCTCACTTCTTGGACATATTTGCCTGCACATTGCGGACAGTACGATCTAATGCAGCTAGAACAGGTAACACTGATCATAAGGACTTTACTGCAATTGTCTGTGCAACATTGGCGACGTTGAACCATTGGAATGCTAGTCGTCCTCTTATGTTTTACAGCAAGGCCTATCTAAGCGCTCACCTTGATGAGTGTTCTTTGCGCCAGGGGTGACGCACGAATAGGTCAGAACACGCACACGAACTGAGAGTTGTTCAACCGCACCAAGGTCAGTCAGTAGAGGCAAATAAAGGTCCTAACGCGCGGACTTTCGGGTTCAGCGATCAATCGACTCGCAGTTGAACACACACACACACACACACACACAAAGCGGCAGCGTGTGTTTATCGGCCTGCCTTAAGCGACGATGCAGGTAGAGCGCTTATAAGCCTCCCTAGAGCTGCTCAATTGATGAGCGGAGCAAAATGGCTGTAACTTTGTTATGCTGCAATTTGCAGGGATGGTTGCCTCGTAGTTTGGGAGCCCTCAGTTTCTTCTTCAGAATGAAACCAAAATCTTTACCGAAAAACCGGTTTTATTTAGTTACACAAGTGGAATTCGGCAAAGAATATGCCGAAAACTGGAAACTGGAGCAAGAGTGTAATCCACACAGATTAGATCCAAGAGTTGGGAAGCACTGAGTAGAGCTCGTCGAACTGGTTCGGTCGAGCGCACGCACAATATTGTGTGGGGAGAATTATAGTGACCACAGAGGGCAAAGCCAGAGCCGAGTTAAAGTGCGGCCGCACGAGTACAGACCGATTAAGCTTTTCCATGTAGGTGAACCGGAAAATACAGTCCCACAAACCTGTGTTTTGTAAAGTGGCAGATGGAGCTAGCAAGCAACAGCGGCTCGAGACAACTCGCTTCTGCTTTGGGAATGCCGAAAGAATCGCAAGGCATCTAGCAGACAGCTGCAATGGATGTTAGAACTGCGTGTTATTACAGTAAGGTCTAGAACTCTTAGAAGACAACCTTTGAAATCTAGACTTTGTGCTTGCAAACCTCTGAAGAGGCAAAAGTTGACTGAACAAATGGAAGAACTACGACAAGTATGAGCCAAAGAACTCAAAGAATTGTCAAAATAAGTCTGGCAGCGGGTAAGAAGTCAAAGCCTGATTTTTACAACGAATTTCGAAAAAATTGTGCCTACCTTGCATGGTTATTTTATACAGCTCCTGTGATTTTTTAGGTTGTTTTCAGCAATGAGAGTATCCGATGCTCTGACCAGCAAGCTCAATATGTCCGGCAAATCAAGCACCCCACTCAGATAGCTAATAGGACGCACCCACGGAGTAGTCATGTTCATCTTTTCGACTATGCCATCGTATGCCAGCTTGAAGTGAATCATGTACTGCGTTGGGCTGGGTGTAGCAATGATGCGGACCAGTGTGTACATTTATTTTCGTGACTATATGTATTGCTTACTTGCTTTGAATCAACGGTGCAAATCTAATGTTCTTTCCCTAGATGCTGTAGAGAAAAGCATGGAACTGGCGAAGGCGATGGCAGCCTATCTTGGCGATGTCGAATACGTCACCTCAGTGAGCGACCTATGGCACCACATCCATGAACAAGTGATGGCTGCGATCGATGAAGCAATCTGTTGCGCAAACTTTAAGCGGCCCGATTGGTTTCATGCCAACAGTGCGACCACTGGCGCATTAGTGTCGGCGAAGAATGCAGTGTTCGCTGCACCAAACGCCACCAACATAAGGAACTTTTCGACTCCTTAAAGGCTGTGTGTGGACTCACATTGCAGCCACTGACGACGCTACTCGATGCTATTTCGGGTGCTTCCTCCACACAGACTGTAGATATGATGATGATCTTGCGAATGCATTTTGACTGTCTTTTGAACAACCGTTTAGAGATTGATTGGGCTGTACTGCACTTGCTGCGGCAGCAAGAGGTGAGGGTGTCTTGTCGACACATCGACAATGCATGACTGCATGAGACACAGAGAGCACTTGCTCAGCTGCGAAACAGCAAGTGCGCCAACGCCGACGGCATACCCCAAGCAGTGTTAAAACACGGCAGACCTGCGTTGATATATGCACCGCACCACTTGATGCATTGCGTGTGGTTCGAAGTAGGGGTGCCGACTGGCCTGAAGGATGCCCTTGTGCTACCACTGTACAAGCGCAAGGGGAGCGGCTACTTTGCCACGAATTATCGTGACATTAACTTGCTGATTTTTGTGGGTAAAGTACTCGCAAGATTCCCGCTCAACCGCCTCGTCACTCACATCGTTGAACCGCACGTAGCGGAAGAGCAATACAGAATCCGTTCGGGCCGTAGCCCTATAGATATGATGTTCGCGGCTCGTCATTTGGAGGAGAAATGCCGAAAGCCACGCCAGCCATTTTACATTCGGTGTGTTGACTTCGCCAAAGCATTTGACACGGTGAACCGCGAGGCACTGTGGCTGGTGGTAGGTGTTTACTTGCCTGAGCAAGTTTTTATGTCTAACTTAATGTCTGCATAGTGGTATGCGTGTGAGGTTGCAGCTCTGTGGACAAACCTCGGAGGACTCTTGTTGTCTGGTCTGAAGCAAGACTGTGTCTTAGCCCAAGCCGTATCTCTAATATCTACCTTCATGCAATGATGTCTTGTGCTTTTGATGCTGTTTGTGATTATGGTATCCGTGTGGAGCACCGTATTGTTGCTGGGTTGTTGAACATCCGTCGTCTCGGAGCGAGAACCCTAGAGTGTGTGGCCACCATCCGTATGTTGACGACTGTAAGTTGTTTACATACAGCGCGAATGAATTGCAGCACGTGAGTTCGGTTCTCGCTTCGACAGCAGCTAAGTTCGGGCTCACCATCAACAGAAGCATGATTGTTTGTCTTTTTCAGCCTTCATCAGAAATGGAATCCGTGAGCCTGCCGCATATCCACATTAGCGACGACTTATTGGAAACCACTTCGTGATTTTGCTGCAGATGACGTGCGCATCCGCGATTTGAAGGCGGCTGCTGCTTTTGGAAAGCTGGAAAAACGTGTGTGGAAGAATCACAAGGTGACTGTTGGGACGAGCTGTTAGTGTACTGGTCGATAGTGCTGTGCGCTCTTCCACACAGAAGCGAAACGTGAACGCTGTACCGGAAGGACGTCAAATATCTGGAGCGCTGTTACCAACAATGCATTCGTCCGATACTGCACATCGTTTGGTGTGACCGAGTTGCAGACACGGAAGTGCTGCGGGGCAATGACATGTATGCAGTGGACTGCATCTCTCTGCTGCGGCACCTTAGGCGGCTGGAACATGTCAATCGCATGGATTGGACGCGGATACCCAAACAGGTGCTGTAAGACAATTTAGTTCAGGGAAGCGGCACACTGAAAAACCGAAATTACGTTACCAGGACATGATGAAGGTGAGTTTATCACGAAATAATGTTGGTTTCAAGTGTTGGAAATCAATGACAGTTGATCGGATCAGATGGCGTGACCTGATCAAGTGGGTGGTTGCTCAGGTGCAGCAGAAAGCACTGCTACATGCGGAGGAGAAGCCACATGCGCTGATGGATTCTAGGCAGTCGAGACCAAGCGCATACTGCTGTAGCCCTGTGAGGTAAGCCCGTCTGGTAAGCCATCAGCGTGGTCACTTGGGACTAACATCTAAGAGGCGACGATTCGGTTGAATAGGTAAGCATCATCAGCGCACCGCTTAGTAAGTACTTTGCTTTCGATGCGGTTTACTTGTCCAGGTCAATGTGGTACGTGTGCTGCATCCTCGTTGCCTTTGATCAATACTTGTGCCTGTGCGCTGAGATTCTTGCATTTCAGGTGTTGGCTGATGATTGATATCCCCGGTGTGGCTGCGCTTGATGTGAATGTTGACAAAGTGCCTACCTTTCTATTACCCACCACCTCGTCTCTACTGGCTCCAGGCTCCCGCAAGTTTGAATCTCTGATGATCCATCAGCGAAGAACGCAGAAGCCATCTCAATTTGCACTCTTCGCATCGTACTGTTTTGCGCAAGGGGCATAGGCGTTATTCACCCTATTTATGAAAATGATGGTCTATGTGCCCTCATTGACGCAACTACTGGAAAACCAATTCACAACCAGTGGAACTAATATGAACACTGTCGCCTATCTAACAAGCGTCGTCCTCTTGGATGGTGTCCTCGGGATGGTTCACATCAGTGGTTGGTGACCTTGTCGGACATGGTACGGTCGCGCGCTTTGTGGTACTTTCGAATTTACCGTCGTACTTCTAACTCTTAGTACTCCATCTAGGCCAGTTTTACTTTCTTCCTCACCTCATTTTTCTGTTTTATTTTTATCTCATTTTATTCGACGTTGACTTGTATTGCTCTCCTGGCAACACGAGTTCCAGTAACTGGAGCCACCACACTTCGGCACTCGAATCACAGTAGTTTAACTGAGCTGAACTGCTTATATTTACATGGGCTTAGAAATTTAGATCATGTAGGTAATTTTTGCTCGGTCCGATCTAGCCGAAGAGGGCTGCTTCATCCAATCTGTCTCTTCTTCCTTCTCAGGTCAGATAATATATGCGCCAGGGAGTCTAGTGTACATCCATACAACCAGTGCTACTTTCAACATATTTGTTTACTCCCTAAGGGAACACGTATGGTTTTTTACGGTACCTCACTTTCCTTGTTCAGTTGCTCCGGTGTTTGACAAAGTGCTGTCGCGCATTTCGGACTAAAAGCGGAAGTGTTCTTTAAAGAACACCCTCATTAATGCTCTACTCGTCTCCTCTGTGAGCCAGTCAAAACTTGAACAGCGTTTTATCTTGTAATCTGCTCGTTGTTTCTCCTTTCACCACTAGATTGCGAATACCTTCTTGCGATTCTTTCTATTGTTTTGACCCATAATCCTAATCCGAATAGTGAAGATTTGTCGTTCACACTTCAATCCATGGCCACCATGGGCTAGAACCTGATTCCGCTTTGCTTTTATAACTATTTTGTTATTGAGACTGAGACTGTATTTAAGAGCAAGTAGAAAGGTTTCTGTACAACTCTATCGAATTACGAAAAATCAAAATTTACTTGTGAATTATCAGCAGTTGTGTCTGGTCTGTTGATTGTTTATCCATGTTCGGTTAGAAATTTGTACTAGCGTCATTATTTCCGGACATACAATGTATTCTTTTGGCACTGTATGTGCATCGTTTCACAAAAGCACAGGTTTCCAAAATAATCGTCGATACGGGTTTTAAAACACTTCACAGAATCGGCCTCTATTAATCCTTCTGGTAGTGTATTCCATAAGTTTACGATTCTTCGTTCGATACAAAGCTGATGTGATACTTTGTTCATGCTGGGGACCCTGAGTTTGTAACGATGTCCTCGGGTGTTACAGGGTTCTCGCAGGTGAAATATTGGCCGTAGTATGGGGAAGTGACTCAAGTGTAGTACTCGATGGGTCATAATAAGATCAATTCTTACTCGGCGATAGGATAGTGTGTAGAGTCCGAGCTTTTCACAACGTTTTTCATATGGAAGCTTTCGTAGACTTGGTATCATTCTAGTTGCGATATGCTGTATTTTCTCCAATTTTTCAGTTTCCCACTGGGTTATCGGATGGTAAGCTGGGGCACCGTATTCAAGGATTGGTCTAATGAGCGAGGTGAATAGACGAGGGACGGTTTCTTCGGACCATGTGGAGAAACTGCGTCGTAATGCCCAGAGCATACGAAGTCCCGCACGGTACAATTTCTCTGTATTTTCTAGTGATCTTAAATCATGTCGTGAGAGAACTAAGTCTCTGACAGATGTGTTGGGATGGAGCAACTGGCCGTCCAAGGTGTATGATCGAGTGGCTGGACGTCTGGTGATACTGATAAACTCCGACTTGCTTGCGTTAAGAGGGAGTTGCATTTCAGTGGACCACGTTGACAGTCGCTCTAAGTCATGCTGGAGGCGAGCGCAGTCGTCCTGGTTTTCAATGATCCTCCAGATTTTCAAATCATCTGCAAACAGGACACATGGTGACTGGAGCTGCTGCGGAAGATCGTTGATATGAATAAGAAATAATGCTGGCCCAAGTACAGTTCCTTGAGGCACACCACTGGTCGATGGGAACCATTCTGTCAGATAGTCATTGACCTGTACTCTAAACCTTCGTCCCACAATAAACTCTTGTATCCACAGAAGTAACGTGCCACCGATTCCGTATGTCCTCAGTTTACCAAGGAGTACCTCGTGGTTCACTCTATCAAACGCCTTACTAAAGTCGATGTACACCACGTCAACATCCTTCTGTTCATTGAGAGCTCGAACCCACTGGTGGTTTGCGTACATCAAGTTGGTGATGCAGTATCGCCCTTTCGTAAAGCCGTGTTGCGCTGGCGTCAATATGTCCATCGATTCGAAGAACGACAGCAGACATTTTTTCACAACCTTCTCGAGAACTTTGGATAATACCGAAGTCAAACAGATCGGTCTATAGTTCTCTATTTTACTCGGATCACCACCCTTGGGAAGCGGTTTAACTATCGAGCATTTCCAGTCGTTCGGGACGGATCCTTCAGAGAGCGATCTATTGAAAAGGTTTGTCACAACTGGTGAAATGATAATCGATGGGGACTTGAGTATTAGTGGGTGAAGTCCGTCTGGCCCGGGCGGCTTTGCACCATTGAGGTTGACGAATAGCTGATGTACTTCGACTGCATCACATGGTAGGCTGTCGAGCAAGACTTGGGCAACCTGTGCCGGTACTGGAACAGCCGCCGGTTTACTGGAAAATACAGTGTGGAAGTGCGTAGCCAGGGCGTCCGCGCGCTCCGCGCTTGAAATGAGTGTCTTCCCGTCTAAGCTCTCTAAGACCGGTAGGTCGTCTCCAGGTTTCAGTTGACGTTTCAAGTAGGCAACTATTCGCTTGGGTGCAGTTGTAGCCGAGGATGCTAGCTCCTCTTCGAACTGCCGGCGTTTCTTGATCTTTGCGGCGTTACATAAGTTACGCTGTATCCTGTACACCGCTTAATCTTCATCACAACCCGAGCTGATGTATCTATCCCAAAGTTTACGACGTCGTCGCGCTAACTGTCTGTATTCCCTATCAAACCAATGCGGTTTGACAGGTCCGATTTTTGGATACTTAAGGGGAACGAACCGAGTACAGAGCGATTTAAGCTTCCCCTTTATTAATGACCACTACGCCTCAAGTGCTACCGACTCCTTTCGCATTATTTTTCTGCACGTTTTAATTTGTTCCAGAACCACACTCAGTACACACATGGAACCGTGAAACAGGACATTGCCAAGTGGCTTGGTCATTTGAATGCGCAAAATATAACGGATTGGCTAATTCTCATGATCGACGCGGACTCGAGGCCCAACGCTACCAAAGTGTGGTCGAAACTCAGCGTGTTGGACCGAATTAAACAGGATTTCAACGTCCCTGCCGCTGAACAGTAAGCACTTTGCTGCACTTTATTGCTGGACTTTTCAAAGGCCATTGATTTGTCCTCAGAATGGGCGAGTTTGTGACCAATGTTATATTTGTTCATCAGGCACCAAGAATTTATGGGAGCGCGTTGTTTTCTCATCCTAAACTGAACACAATCTCTTAGTAAAATTCGCTTACATGTTGTTCGTTTCCAACTATAGTTACTTGAAGCTTCTCCCCACAGTGTGATCTCGTGCTGGACTCCCATTCGTGGTCTCCACAGTTCATAGTAAACCATTTCCGATGTTGTACTGTATATGACTAGATGTTCGAACCGTGCGCTGTTCGTCTGGCATTAGCATCCTGAATTTGAATGTATGCTTCACCACCTCTTCCGCTAGGTCTCAAATCACTTCTCCATCTCATTCCTTATCAGTAGAGCGTTTCTTCATTCGTGGTTGTGTAGCAGCAGCGAATCATCGGTGCAAACTAACGATGCGTTTCTGCCGATGTTATCCCCGTTTTATGCTCTAAAACGATCCACCTAAATTCGTATTTCCACCTTGTCATCCACTGTGGCTCCTATTCGCGTCCGCTTTATGCAGCGCCCAGCATTCAATGACACAAACACAGATCTCTAAGTTCCTTTTTTAGTTCAGCCCTCTTTTGTTGAGGTTCGTAGATAGCAAAACGCATGGGCTATCACAGTAGGTTTAGAACCACTGTCAGCTGCTTTTAATGCACAGCGGTGATCATTCGCGATCGATAATACTAGCTTCCAACAGCCTAAGAATTTGGGGCAGCTGATCGTGCATTAGAACTGTTAACGACTCATCTGGATTGACTTGGTGACCAGTAGTCAGCAAGTGTCGGGTGACTGCTGAGGTAGCTCAGTTTCCCGAGTCAACTGATTCCGTCGTCACAGATCCCATCCGGCTGCGGAACCACTTTGGGATGCGTTTATTGATTCTGACACCTAGACTCCGGTTCCCGCGATTAACGTACCTGTTTTCACAGCTACAGGTAAATTTGTATAGACTGTGAAACATGCACATCCAAGTCATCGGCATCTTAATCGAGCACATTAGCCTAGCTCCAGTCGAGATGAGCAGCCTCAGTTCTACCGTATTGTACGCTCATTTCTGTGAATCACTTATGCGTTTCTCGGTGATCTTCATCAAACTGTCACCTTTGAAAGGTATCTCAATAAAAATGGGCTTCTTCGGGATTAATAGCATACGATCTTGCATGTTTACTTCACAGTGGCGCTCTACGGATGTTTAGTTAAGCAACAGATTAGTAGACCTATCCCAATATTTCTTTGTTACTCCAATACAAAAGCAGACTTGTCTCACTGTTGCCCACCTATAAAGCACTACGGGAACTGGAACAAAACTAAAGTCTGCTAAAGGCACCGACGTTGTTATTCTTAAAGGTCTGCGTTCTTACGTAAGATGGAAACAATACTGTCTGGTAGCATAAAGTTCAAGCCGCACACTAGTTTCGGAACTGTCCGCTCAGTGGAAAAGCAGTTATGTTGTGAATTACAAATCCTTAGACCCCATGGATTCATCTCTGATGGCAAATATAAGGCGTTAAAAATGGGTACCCGTATTTCACAAATGTATGGTCTTCCTAAATTACACAAAGCAGGAATGCCCATGCCACCAATAATCTCCATGGTTAATTCACCGTACCATGCCATTCAAGTCAAGTCAGTATAAGCTTTATGTACCCAAAAGGGTGCACTTTCAGCATTTAAATTATCAACTGTAAATTTACTAATGGGTTACCATTAAAAATGTAAAGTTTACAATGGGTAGAAAATTGAGGATTCACTGTCATTGATCGATCGAGCAACGATACCAAAAAGCTTGATTAAAGCTACGGGATTTGTATCCATCGAAAACGGAAAACGTTTCATAAAAATGTTTCTTCAAAATTCGCTTCAATTGATGTACGATTTTGTGTCCAAAGATAATAGATCGCGGATAGTGCGCGTTACTTGTGTACGTTTAAATTTGAATGGAGTAAGTGCCTCAGTGACCCGTGCAATACTGAGATATACACTGTAGATAATGTAAACATGATGTTCGGCGAAAAGAGCAGCGGCCGATTTAAAGGCCCCGCCGAATGGCTGAGCAGAATGCTGGAGGACATAAGAAAACCCATAGCAAAAAGCACTCTTCCAAACACTTCTGAACTATTTCCTTGTTTGGAATGTCTAAATATGACCGGAAAGCAAATCTGCTCTCTTGATGTTCAGTCTCTTTTCGCCAGCATCCCTTTGAATGAGACTGTTGATTACTTATGTTAATTTATATCAACATATAATGTTCGACTGGCAGTAAAGCCTATGGTGCGCTGAGGATGGTGATGGCTAAATCCTGACAGATAGTCTACCCACTGCTGCTACCGTTGTGTCATTGCCTCATGCCTTGGACGCTTCCTCGTGGCGACCGCTGGGTGCATGCTGGGTTATGCCCTTCTCTTTGCTAAGATTCAGGACTCCAATCCGCATGAGTCAGTGAACTGGCCATGTGCTAGACCCGCTGCCTTTCGGGTGTACATTTAATCGAGGGCTTTGGCTGAGGATCCGAGTCGCTCTCCTGTCATGTGTGGGCGCCCTGCGAGTATCATAGTCCATCCTCTTCGAAGGTTAGGAAATGGTCGATGGTCCTTTTCCCGTAAAACCTAGCCATAGGAGAAAACAGGTCTACGGATTATAAGCTCACAGCTCGATTGGCGTAGAGCACGAGCGCCACGTATTGTCCTTGACGGTGGGAGAGCACCTCTAGGTGTTCAATGGTTTGCTAGTGTCCGCCTCAATCCAGGCAACCCCTGGTCAAATCGGTGCAAACCCGCCAAAAACCCACCTGCGTCTGGCCGTGGTCGCAGGTGTACCCTACTACGGTCGCAAAACATTATGAATCGTTCCAATACCTCAAATGCTTCGTGTGACGGCCCTCAAGCAGATCCTAATCTGTCTCTGCAATTACTTTCCCGAGCTGGATCTGCTCCCCACCGCCTTGTGCGTCAAGCTATTGAGCCAAAGGCTCCGGGTGGAGTCCCTCAAGTAAACCTCCGAAGCACATCCGCCACCTCGCGTGCGAATGTCCACCAATGCAATCGTATGCCTGCGCGCAAAACACTCAGCATCGGGTGCTGGAATCTGCGCACACTACTAGACCGGAACTCCAGTGAGCCCCCCGAGCGACGCACTGCACTGGTCGCGATGGAGCTGGTGCGTTACCACATCGATATTGCGGCGCTCAGTGAAACCCGGCTCGCTGAACAAGGTAAGTTGCATGAAGCGGGTGCTGGCTACACATTTTACTGGGTGGGCAACGCCGCCTCAGCACCACGTGACCATGGGGTTGGATTTGCAATATCCGATCGCCTTCATGGCCAGCTTGTGGGTGAAGCAACAGGCATCAGCGCGCGACTGGTGACTGTTCCCCTACGACTCAGAAGAGGTAAATTTGCCACTTTTATAAGCACGTACGCTCCGAACATGTGTTATGCTGATGACACGCGTGATCAATTCTACACTCAGCTATCCTCTGTGATACGGTCTGTACCGAGGAGCGACCGACTATTTCTGCTGGGTGATTTCAACGCACGCGTTGGGCGTGATGCATCAACGTGGACAGTTGTTATCGGTGCGCATGGCATTGGCTCAGCGAATGCGAACAGTGACAGGCTGCTCTCACTGTGTGCCACTCACGGCCTGACGATCACGAACACTCGGTTTGCACTGAGTGCGAGTGATATAGCAACCTGGACGCACCCACGGAGTGGTCACGCCCACCTGCTCGACTATGTCATCGCACGTCAGCGTGATATGCGTGAAGTGCGCATGACACGTGTACTGCGTGGAGCTGTTTTGTGGCACTGATCACAAGTTGGTGCGGACCATGCTGTACATATATTTTCGTAAATCATTGTATTGCACTCCCGCCGTGAATCGGCGTAAATTTAACATTCTCTCGCTCGGTACTGTGGCGAAACGTACTGAGCTGGAGAAGGCGATGGCTGCACGCCTGTGTGATGTGGAATGCATAGCCACAGTGGGCGACCTGTGGCACCACATTCGCGACCAGATGACAGCTGCTGCCGAGGAGACCATCGGGCGCGCAAACTGTAAGCGACCCGATTGGTTTGATGAGAACAGTGCGACGATTGGCGCATTGGTGTCAGAGAAGAATGCAGCATTTGCTGCACATGTGGCAGACCTCAGTGACTTGGGGAAGAAGAGTCAGTTTCGCAAACTTCGACAGCGACTGACCCGAGAGCTCCGTCGCATTAAAAATGCATGGTGGACGGAGAAGGCGAAGTCGATGGAATGCTACGCCGAACGTCGCTAGCACAAGGAATTCTTTGACTCCTGGAAGGCCGTGTATGGACCGAGGTTGGAGCCGCTGAGGACACTGATCGATGGTAGTTCAGGCGCTACCTACACACAGACTGCAGACATAATACAGGTCTGGCGGAAACACTTTGACTGTCTCTTGAACAACCGTTCAGAGACCGACTGGCCTACTTTGAACGGCCTTAAGCAGCATAATGTAAGGGCGAGTCTGGCGGACATGCCTACACTGGATGAGACGCAGAGAGCACTTGCTCAGCTGCGAAACGGCAAGTGTGTAGAGGCCCACGGGATCCCGCCTGAAGTATTGAAACACGGCGGACCCGCGTTGTTGACTGCGCTGCACCACTTGGTGCAACACGTATGGATTGATCAGGAGGTGCCTGATGAGCTGAAGGATGCGCTTGTGCTACCACTGTACAAGAGCAAAGGGAGCAAGCAATGTTACGCGAATTATGGTGGCATCAACTTGCTGACTTGTGTGGGCAAGGTAATATCCCAAGTCCTGCTCAACCGCCTCGTCAGTCAGGTCGTGGAATCTAACGTGGCGGAAGAGCAGTGTGGATTCCGCTCGGGTCGCAACACTATAGATATAGTGTTTGCGGCTCGTCAGTTGCAGAAGTGCAGAGAAAGACACCAGCCATTGTACTAACTTTTTGTTGCTTTCACCAAGGCATTTGATACGGTGACCTGCGAGGCATTGTGGCTGGTGTTGGGTAAGTTTGGTTGCCCGCATAAGTTTGTAAGTTTAATTGAATGTCTCCACAGTGGTATGCGAGCGAGGGTGCAGCTGAGTGGAGAGACCTCGGATGACTTTGCAGTTGTCATTGCTGTGAAGCAGGACTGTGTCTTAGCTCCTGCCCTGTTCAATGTATATCTTCATGCAATGTTGTCTTGTGCCTTTGATGCCGCTTGTGCTTACGGTGTTCGTGTGAAGCACCGTATTGATAGTGGGTTAGTGAACATCCGTCGTTTCGGTGCGAGAACTCTAGTCTGTGAGACAACTATCCTTATGTTGCTGTTTGCTGACGACTGTGCGTTGTTTTCACACAGCGCGGATGAGTTGCAGGCTTCGACAGGTGCCAAATTCTGGCTCACCATCAACACAAGCAAAACTGTCTGTCTCTTTCAGCCTTCACGGGATTTGGAATCTTTAATATTACCCCGAGTCAGCATTGGTGCTGCTGAAGTAGTGGAAACCACCACCTGCTTCTGCTACCTTGGGAGTGTAATGTCGACTGACCGGCAGCTTCACAGTAAGCTTCGTATCCGCCTCTCGAAGGCAGCGGTGGCATTTGGTAAGCTAGAGTATCGAGTGTGGAACAACCATCAGCTTACCATTGGTACGAGGCTGATGGTTTACAAATCCATGGTGCTGTCCGTTCTTCTATACGGCAGTGAAACGTGAACGATGTGCCAGCAGAATGTGCGATATCTCAAGCGGTTCCATCAACGGTGTTCGCGATGGATTCTGCGCATTCGATGGGGCGACGGAGTTGCGCACACGGAAGTGTTGCGTCGAAGTGAAATATATGCAGTGGACTGCATATTGTTGCTTAGACACCTGAGGTGACTCGGTGATCTAAGCCGTATAGATTCAATGCGAATACCGAAACAACTATTATATGGTCAGCTGAGTATTGGGAAGCGGCATGTGGAGAAACCAAAGTTACCTTACCATGACATAATAAAAGTGAGCCTCACACGTTCTAATCTTGATTGCAGGTCATGGAATCGAAAGCGGTTGATCGGCGTGCATGGCGCGATCTGATCACGAAGGTCGTTGCCAAGGTGCAAGTGAAAGTCCTCGTGCATACAGTGAAGAAAGGGCAAGCGCGGAAGCGACAGGCGCCGATGGGTTGTACTCCATAGACATCGAGCGCATGGTGCTGTAGCACATGTGGTCGCGAGTGACTGAGTTAGGTAGGCCTCGTGAGACATGAAAGAGGCCACTCGGGGCAACCACCGAAGCGAAGACGGGTCCTGCAGAGAACGTAGGCAGAACCGGCGCAGCGTTTGTAGATACGCTGCATTCGATTTACTAACCGTGTGCTTGCATGCTAAGTCACTTTATTTCAGGTGGTGGGTTTGCAATTTTGTCCTGATGCTTTTCTTTCTCATATTAATATCTACCTGTACTGTCTTCTATTAACTTGCACACGTCGCTTAAGCCAGCTGTCGTTAATTTCGATAACATTTTCACGTTTGTGGCGTTTTCTTAAAATATATCTTCTGACTTCTTTAACTTGTTGCGGATTCGTTCCTAAACAGGTTATTTTATACCACCATTTAGTGAAGAGTTATGCCGCCGCATCTGTCTACGTTATCCGATTTATTTTATTTCATCTTGTCGTTTCAACTGGTTAGCTGTTGCTTGATATCCCCGGTGTGGCTGCGCTTGATGTGCATGTTGACAAGGTGCCTACCTGTCTATTACCCACTACCTCGTCCATACTGGCTCCAGGAGGCAGTTGGTCGTTGCTGGAGGGGACGGGGTGCACGGTCCTTGTGGCCGTGTTAAGCTCGATGAGTCGTTTCATGCACTCAGTGTGGAGCGGACCACGGTGCAGCCACCGTCTTGTGTGCGCATGCTTCCCTAATACAGCCTGCTTTTGAAGGAGTGTGGGCCGGCTCCGTTGATGAGATGTTGCTCCCATCCACATGTCTCCCGGTCTTATTCCTTCTGGTTTACACTGGATATGGGGTGTGTGGTTGGAGCTGTGGGTGGTGCAGCGCAAGCCACCCATGGTACCTCTGTTGGCGCAGGCGTTATATGGCTGGCTACGGTGACAGACAAATCCGAAACCGGATGCCGCCGATCTTAATGTTCGACTTCGGATTCCTACGGAATTATTGAACATGATTATTTTGTGCACACAAAACATCAACTTTTGCTTTTTAGGAAAGCATTTCGCGAGATTGGCGGTGTGGCGTTGGGTATTCCACTAGGCCCCTTATTGGCAGATCTATTCATGGGTATGATTGAAGAAAAAGCAGATTAAATCATGCGCTCGTTTTTATGTTGACGACGTATTGCTAATTCTGGACTCCGATCTGAGCAGCTTGCATGCGACCGCGACGCTCAACAAAATGCATCCAAACCTTAGGTGGCACGTGACGGTGAGCAAGACAATTACTTCAGAAGTTCTCTCTACAGAAATCCGATCTGAACTGACTATTATTTGCATTTTACTAGTTTCTCTCCAACCCAACACAAACGCACTTGTCCGCACACTATTTTATCGGTTTCACACGATCTGCTCCCTCGTCGCCTAGAAGCAGAAGAGAACTCGCTCTTAAACACGCTGCAATCCAAGTTATCCGTCAAACCCTATTGAGCGCCACTGTGAAATAAACAAGCGAGATCGTATGCTATTAATCCCGAAGAAGCCCATTTTTATTGAGATACCTTTCAAAGGTGACAGTTTGATGAAGATCACCAAGAATGGCATAAGTGATTCACAGAAATGAGCGTACAATACGGTAGAACTGCGGCTGCTCATCTCGACTGGAGCTAGGCTAATGTGCTCGATTAAGATGCCGATGACTTGGATGTGCATGTTTCACAGTCTATACAAATTTACCTGTAGCTATGAAGACAGGTACGTTAAGCGCGCGAACCGGAGTCTAGGTGTCAGAATCAATAAACGCATCCCAAAGTGGTTCCGCAGCCGGATGGGATCTGTGACGACGGAGTCAGTTGACTCGGGAAACCGATCTACCTCAGCAGTCACCCGACACTTGCTGACTACTGGTCACCAAGTCAATCCCGATGAGTCGTTAACAGTTCTAATGCGTGATCAGCTGCCCCAAATTCTTAGGCTGTTGGAAGCTAGTATTATCGATCGCGATTGATAACCGCTGTTCATTAAAAGCGGCTGACAGTGGCTCTAAGACTACTGTGGTAACTCATGCTTTTAGCTGTCTACGATCGTCGTTTGTTTATTTTCCATGTTGCATATTTTTGGTAATTATAAAAGTGCACTTAATGACAGGGTCATCTCATAACCTACATCTTCTGATTTTGGTGTTTGGTATCATAAAGGGAAATGCTTTTTTCAAACTCGATGTATCCGTTTTTCAAGTGTGCTTCACTGAATCCTCTCAACACCTAATTCCGAGGGGATTTGTCACTTTGGTGCTTTGCTTTCGGAAGCAAAGCACCTAGCCCGGACGCTCTTTGTGTAAGATATCAGACACCCATCAGTGGCTGATTTGGCCGTTTTGACTCGCGCTACTCGTTGTGATGAAACCGTGTCCTCAGACCTACAGGTCTCAAATTTATTTACCGTCCTTACGGAGGGCGCGAAAACCCCTTAGGGATTCATTGAGTTATTGATCACATTATCGTTACCTGCAAACTGCCGACGTGGTCATGCCTCGGTAGCACAACCATTTTTGGTCTTCGGATCCGTGCTAAACATGTTAAGCTACCGCTCTGATAAGAGGTACACTGGTTAAGTATTCACACTTCTTTAGATGCATCCAAGTGAGGCAAATACTGAGTAAATAATTCTTTTCGGTAAAACCCATCAGGCTTAGATTTTCACTTAGTGAGGATCACATACTAGATGTGTCGAATTTGGCTGAATATTGGTTAGTATGTTTAATTTTAACGACCAAATTGATAAATCACGCTGTCACGTATGTTAGCAGACTAAGTACAATGATAAATCACTTTTACAACCAAAGATTAACTGGGGTACCAATCAAACTGTCGTATTGACAGTTGTAGGCTGCGGTAGAAGTGAGGGGCGTACAAACTGCTTTTGTACGCATGGCTCTGTATTGAGGCAGCGGATATAGATAGCCTCGGCAATAACTAGAGTATATTTCCGGAACCTGCGCGAGAATCGCCCAGAAATAGAGTAGTTGACTCTGAACTCCTTTTCAGAGCCATGTGACCGTTCTCGAGGCTCCTGGCTGCTGGAAACGGGCTGCAAATGCATCAAGAAGTGACAGTCAGCACCTTGGCCTCTTACGAACGGCGCTCGGGATGTCCGATCCATCAATCTTTCCATAAACGTTGAACGCCTGCGTGTTACCCCACGTGGCGTCTGTGTTCCAGGCCTGACGACCTTATCGCAAGTAGGATGCTGCTGCACTTGAAACGCCAAAAGCTAAGACAACGAGAAACAGTAGAGGACTGTTTCACTTCCCGTACCAACGCAGACTGCAAGCCCTGAGCTTTTACAGCAGCGAATATCGGCGCCTGCGTGGAGACATTATGGTTTACCGAATACTGACTAACCCAAATCACGCCTGACGCGATCTGCTGCAAGTCAGTCACAATACCAATCGGGGTCACCAGCTCAAACTAACCACACACCACAGTCGACTTGATTCCTGCTAAAATGTTTTTCTTTTCGGGTTTCAAGACCGTGGAACACTTCCTTCTTACGTTATTTTCGCTCCCACATTAACTCTTTTTTTAACACATTTGGACTATATACCATTTACATAACGCGATATAGTCTGTTTGCATCGAAAGACGAATTAACGCCACCTCCGTTGCTTAGCAGTTAGCCGACCAACTTGTGTTTATGTGAATAACTCGGTGATTCACCTCAAACCGGAATTTTCCCCGTTTTCTGTCAATTTGAGCAGTCATTTAATCATCTAAATTCCGGTTATCCTACGGGACGTGTCGAATAATGCATTTTTGCTCATTATAAGTCAGTGTTCATTGTCCAACTTTTTTTTAAATTTTGGTTAGACCCACACGCCCGTAATTGTAATGGTAGTTTGTTCCATAAATGCGCATAGCTCACCAGAACAAGCTAGAAAATTTTTTTATTTTTTTCTTTTGTGTGGAGCGTGAGTAGCCAACATTTCGTGTAGGATAGGTATAAGTACTTTGCATTGTGAAGGCTATTCTCCTCGTGTATACCTGGAAGTGCATAATTTTGTTAAAAAAAAGCAGCAATGCTTCCCAGTCGGCGCAGCCAGGGAGGGTCTAATTGAAATCGGCCGCAACAGTCTTCATAGCGTATAGCGGTAGATCGTCTAATGAGCGCAATGGGGAATGACTGGTGTAGGGTTATTCGATCTTTCCTACGTAGATGACTGCCGATAACTGTGCAGTACACCAGCATAGGTCTCATGGTGAGCTCAAACATTTTTAGTCGAGCTTCGATTAGAACAAGAATCTAGTGATGTAGGCTTTTACTAGCCTTTGTAATGTGATATGAATCATGCTCGGAAAAGTTGAGGGAGGTGGAATGTATTACCCCATGGTCTTTTACTGAAGAGGAGTTTGAAATTCTTGTACCAGCTAAGGTAGGCATCGTTCGTGCCAAAACATTTACGATTATTCAGCGAAAAATTTCATGGACCAAATTTCACGAATTCCGCGGGGATGAATTCTCATGGATATTCTTGTGGATCAACTCGAGATTATCACGTGGAAATGTGCAAGAAAGCTTAATAGGATCCGCAGATATGTATGCTCGTCAGTGTTTGTTGGAATCACATACATACTAGTTATATAAAATAAGAAGGGCAGTGTTCCAAGAGCACTTTCTTGGACGGTCTCACTAGTAAGTACTTTCGGAAAGGATTTGGACTCTGTGTCCGGTCTCTCAATTAGGAGTTGAACCAGTTTAGCAATGGCCTGCTGGTTTCGTAAGAGATCAGGAAGGACAGCAATGTTTTGTCACTGCCAACGACCGATGTTGCGTGGTCAAACTCGTATTGGACATGTTACGTTAGAGCGCTTCGTAAGAAAGCCATGCTGCGTGCTGCTTATGAACATATTTTCTGCTGGCGTCCTTTTTAAAGGACACTTACTAAAATGTGATTTAAGGCGTTGTATTAGTTTATTATTCATGGTTTCTTTGGTTGCGAACCTAACTAACATACTAATCCACACTATTTCGAAATCATGTTAGCCAGTCAAAGTTAATATCTGAGAAAATTTTTTTCCTTTCTTGCATGGTCACATATTATCAATAAAATGGAAAGTCCAAAAATATGAGTGCACTTTAAGTAATTATTCATTGAAAAGCACCGAATTTTGCCATATTTGTGTTAAGTATAGGTCCGGAACACATTATCACATTTAATCATGCAAAATGTGCGATATTTATTGCATACACGTGCTGCCACCATCTGTCCTTTTTAATGGACGCCAGCTATGAACGATGCCGTGACGTGCGCCTTGGAACTGACTAAGTTATTGGTAACATGATTGAAAAATGTGCGCATTTTTTATATACATGTTCCGACATATTAAGGTAATGCTATTACAGCGTGAAACACTGACTTCTAATAACATACATTCTCTGACTTACTTCCATTTGCACTGTTAAAAGGAATTTAGACTATAGTTCAGCTGGTGACATCAATTTTCTTCAACAGCAATTTTGAAATTTATTCCGCATAATATGTCATCACTATGATAGAAGAAGCTGACGGTGTCCTGGAAGCCAAGTGTTACATTACCCCTCCGAGTGATGGACAAAATTCTGATTTAGATGATATCAGTGAAGTGATTCAGGATGCCGGATCTCTTGATGATCTATCAGCAAGGCAGTTGCTCAGTGTAGCATCCATAATTGTAGTCACCATGGAATGCGAACCATCCGAAATGGAACCTGAAAGTGACAATGTAAGTTCTGCCCCTATGCTTGTTTCTTAAAGAAAAACCTAAAAGGATACCAGATCTAGACTATGGAGGAAAGAAGACTGATGTCTAGGTTCACAGTTTAAGCGACAAGCGCCTGAATGTGAACCTGATTTTTAACGGAGGAGCTTAAACCGATTAAACCAGTTGAACGCTTCTTTGATAACGTTGTTATTGAGCACATTGTAAGGCAGACAACTGAGTGCACTCGTTCAAAAGGTGACCACTCATTCAATATAACGACGGCCGAAATTCGTGCTGTTCTCGCTATTCTATTTATCTCTGGCTATAATCCATTACCTGTGGACAAGCTCCCGAAAGAGCGGCCTTACCACATCTATATAGACAGTTCTTACAGGCTTGTCGCTCATGAAAGCCTTAGCCAACAGAAGCATAAGAGCAACGGGGACAGTTCGCGAAAATAGGACAGAAAAGTGTCCGGTCGACATGAAGATCTTAGGAAAACTAAACAGGGATACTTATGGTGAGTTGCCGTGTTCGTTTTGTCTTGGAATGATACTTCCGCTGTAACTCTTACCAGCAACACTGTTGATGCATGTCCTCAGGTAAAAGTGAAGAGGTGGTCGGAGAAGGACAAAAAGCACATCCTTATTGTACAATCTAGCATCGTTACCAAGTATAGCAGTTTGATAGGTGGGGTGGATCGATTGGACCAAAATCCCGGTCAGTATGGAATCAATTGTCGCAGCGAAAGTGATGATGGTCGCTAATCGCCCTTCCGCAGGATGCTGAAATTCGTAATGCTCGGATTTTGTACAGAAAATCACCTGAAAAGAACCAAGAGCAACATGACATGCTTTCCTTTAAACGAGCTGTCATAAAAGTCTAGTTGCAGGTGTACCTAGCAGAAAATGATTTCCTCCAAAATCTTCTTACGTCCAGCAGAAAACGGCAAAAGGTTGAAGTGAGCATCTTGCTCTCGACATCACTTGGAATCTATGCTGGAACAAATAAGATGCCGGCACTGTGTGATGTAGGCTAACCAGCTCTGCCCAGTGTGTGATGTGCCACCACTACACGTGGCCTGCTCTGCGACGCATAAATGCTACAACATATTTTCTGTGCAAATGTGAGCTTCATATTCTTGTGTAACGCGCAACTGCTTGCTACATTCTCTCATTCAAAGTAATATTAAACGCTGTCATAGTAAATCTGCAAACAATTGTCTATTTCCCCCTGCATACGCAGTTTATGTTTTCATGTACACTCCGGAATCATTTCTTGGTGGCATCCTTTAAAAAGGTCATTTAGAAAAATCCTCATGTTTCTTGAAACAATCGAAATTTGCAAAATCTAAACTGCATGTGAGTATTTTTACACCATTTTCTATAACAAGTGAAAATGAAGACACCTCACGAGATAATGGGTTAAGTATAAGAATTGAACAAGGCTATTCTCAATTGTTCGTTCCAGAGCCTTAAAATCGGTCACAGTATGGAATGGAAATATTTTTGTGTTGCTCATCCCAACACTTGCACCCCAGGACTGCAATTTCGTCCTAGTTTGAACGCATCAGGTGGAGATAGCCACAGTATGATTAATAGGGCAATAATTTGACATTGTCGTTGGTGGGCCGCCTTTGCGCTCGGGTGCTGTCATCGAGTTTTTCCCCTGTGGAGGGAAACATCCACTAATAAAAGACAGTGTAAAGAAGTTTGACATCAGTAAAGGCATGCTTTCACCTCCAAACCTGCTAACAGCTGGGGAGTAGCATCGGGCCCCGGCTGAGATGGTGGTTATATGGAGGCCATACTACTCCGCATCCCACTCACACTTAAGGAATGTCCGAAGGAATTTCACCTGTCTTACTTTTGCGAAAAGCACACATTGTTGAGTTTTGTATCGAGTTACTGAGTTGCTCCCTACTTAGTACTGTTTCCTATTTCGGCGCTTATTTGATTTGATATCTGCAAAGACGCGTATTTCAATGTTTTCCAAGCGATTCTGTCGCTTACATTACTCTAATTACATGCCCTCTTACAATTTTACACTAATGCTCACGTTCATTGTCAACTGTCAACGAGGGCCTATCGCACCACTTCCGTGGCAACGGAAATGATCTTACACATCGGGTAGAATCGAACCGCATCAGTTATACTGTTGCGTTACTTCTATTTGAGTAGAATTAAATCACCAGGTTTAGAATGTGGTTATGTACTCGGAGTACGTTTGTTTCATCCCGATTTCATCCCATTTGACTCAATCACGCTTACTTTGGAACTGAAGCATGGCTGGGACTGATTGTTCAGTTAAATTGTGACGTTCACTACCTTAAGAGCCAGTGGACTTTTCCGATTAAATGTTGATTATGAAGGCTGTTTGTTAACGGGTCTCTAAAATCGTCATTCATGTGTGCAGTCAGTCGTTCACTAGTCCATTGCTATAGAATTTTTTGGTTGGTCACAATGCGGAATGCAAACAGGTAAATAAGGGCCAAATGCTTACTGGCTGGCTAATCGACTGAACCAGTTACCTATGGAACGCAAGCTGGGGACTCAAACTGCACCGCCCCACTGAGCACATAAAATATGCCGGCAACACAAAAGTGTACGCCAAGAAAAATTCGGAACCAACCAGGAAGATATCTGTTTGGGGTCATTTGATTTATTTAGAGCGTGCACGCTAACCTTGAGGTGAAACAGGAAGACAAGGACAGTGCGCCTGTGTGGCATGAGTTGAACGCGATTGCATTTGGAGGAAAATACCAACATTGAGTAAGACGATTGATACTAGAAGGATGCTAGTTAGCGAATACTGTCCGCTATACATTAGGAAGAGTGGGTTTCTCTCGATATATATATATATATATATATATATATATATATATATATATATATTGCAACAGTCTATGAATAGGTATTGAGCCATCGGAAACCATGGAACTCAAAACAAGGTAAAGCAATAGTAAAAGAAAACACAACACAACACATCAAAGTCCATAGTTTCGTCAGAGGGCGAGTTACTACCCGGTTGCCCAAGCCGAAGTAGGGTGTTAACTTAGGGGACACCACCCCGAGCGTTTGGCTGAATAACCTGCCCGCAAGGCAGCGGAGCGAATTCAGGGAATCGCGCCCATTGGGAGCCGGTGACTGATTGCTCAGTTCATACGCCTTTCGTTTGTTCCTTTGTCAAACAGGGGCCCCATGCTCCCCAGAATTACAGCACAAAGTTGCTGGAATAAAATTTTTCGCCAGGATGAAGCAAGGTGCAGTGACTATACTTAGTGACGAGTCACGTCCGCCACGTCACAGTGTTGTGAAACGGACGTATGTGGTTTTTTATGGGGAGGACGCTTGCCAGGCGAAAACCCACCACGTCCTGGAACACTGCCGTCGAACCATTTGCTGGAACGGGAAAATCCCGAACCACCCAGCTGGCACCACAAGGAGGTTGTTCGGCAAGCCAGCCGCTCATTAGCATTGGATGCCCGTTGCAACAAAGTCTACGCCGGCGTAAAGTTATTTCAAGGAAGTGCACATCCTGATACTAGGTATGGCTCAAATGGTGTAAACTTACACCTACGTAACAAGAGATGTGCGGCTGCAAAAATAGGAACATTTTGATATGCTGTAAAACACTTTATGCAGTTGAAGGGGCCACAAAATGAGGTCGCACTTTTTTATTGCGAATCAGTGGGAAGCAAAAAGGGATACAATTGCGAAAATTTTAGACTTTGTGCACAAAGTTAAGAAAGCAAAGTCATGTTCGTACAGTTAAATGAAAAATCTCTTTAACAATGCAGTCGACAGTCACTCTGGTTTCGGTGGTGGTTCTCCTCTAAGAACATGAAGTTCTGAAGTATTCAGGGAGGAGTGTGAACAGTACAAGGTAGTCTGAGAGCGACAGAAGACACAAGGTATCACATGTGCAGTTGTGGTACTACTCACGTTTGCGACAAATCGGAATACTTGTAGCTCAGGTTGACTATTCTGGTTTTCGCTTGTTCTCCGAGCTGAGAAATTGTGCTGCAGATGTTTCGTCACCAGCCGAGGTGACATCCTCAGCACCTCACTGCTTAGCGTACAGCTCGTTGAGTGCGTTTTCGGCTCTTGATCGATGTGCAACTGACGTTTGAAATTTGACTCTTCGCTCCGTATCATGTGACCTTCGGTGGTTTGTTGTTCGGCCGCCGCTGCTTCCTGCCTTATCTTAGGATTTCTGATCCGTCCAACTTCTTTCTCTCTCAATGGTTGATATACCGGATCTAGGTCTGTGCACGGGTTTATGGAGTGTTCTGTAGTAAACCACACTTCAAGGAATTCTCTGCTTTTTCTCGTTTCTCCCTGCGCGAGAATTTCGCTTTTGTCCCCATCAGACCTGTGCCGCTCCACATCAACATGTGCAGAGACCAGAGATGGTGCGTAGTGCTTATGACAAGTTCACTTGTGCTCTTGTATTTGTGTGATCAACTTCCTCCCTCTTTGGCCTACATAGTTCTTCTTGCAGTGTTTGCATTGTATGTTGTAAACAACATTACTACGTTCGTGTACCTACAATTTATCTTTCGGTTTAGACAAGGACCCCTTAAGTGTGGTGGTTGGTATGTGGACAACCATCAGATGATACGGTTTGAGAAATCTGGCCGTCATTTCTGCTACGTTTTTGACGTAAGGCACAGCGATCCGTTTCTTCGTTGTTACTACAGGCGTGGTATTTTCAGCCCTGCAGTACAAGTGTCTTCGGATGAAACTGCGCGGATATCCATTGTGCATAAAGGACATAAACAGATATCACTCTTTCTCCTTCGCCTCGCCTCCTCAATATTGCAGTATGACTTAATCCTGCGAAATAGGGTCCGTATGCAGCTTATTTTGTGGCAATTTGGATGATGACTGTTGAAATTTCGACAGAAATCACCTTTTGGGTCACATCTAATAATCTGGATGGCTAATTTGGAGACGGACAAACGGAATAAAACCAAGAGAGCTCCAAAAAAGAATGTACTTGCGTCTGTCAGTAATGCGAGATACAGCTTGAGGCAAGCTGCCATTCTTGGAAATGTCATGTAACAAGCAGTGCACAAGGATAGGAGACTAAAAGCTGGCAGCTAAACCTATACCCTTACACAAGCAGAACAGCAACGACCCAACTAGGTTAAAAATAACACTAACTATTGGGTCTTACTCTCTTTCAACACTGTTTCTTCCGCGACCGGTTTTACACTTGTTCTCCTTCATCAGGCGGCGATGGCAGAATTGCGACTCGATCCCAGAGACATTTGGGGTGTCTGCAGAGGTCACTAAGCCACCGAGTTGCGGTGGGCAAAGCTTGTGATAACGGTTTGTGATTCATCGAAGCTCGCGTTGTGTGATGCGCAATCGCAGCCAGGACCATGTTTCGCATGGAAGGAAACCACTGTCGATTCCGCCACTGGAATTCAGTGGAAAAAGGCTAGAGGCTTTGACTGACCACCTGCTCCGGCGCTTCGACTGGAGTCCTGCTATCTCCACCTGATGAGATCAACTAAGTTTGAAATCGGTTGTGGAGTGCAGTGTTTTCGGGTGACTGACACTCTACACTCATCTGCTTCAGTTACAGTCACAGTGATGGAATTAACCAAGGTTCACTTCAATGGGAATCATGATCCACCTTGAGATGGCGGGTCGCAATCCATTCCCACATCGTCTTTGCTACCCCTTTAACTAACGACGGCAAGAAAATTGAGTTGACGATTACAGCATTAGAATGAACAGTTCTATCGAAAAACCTGGTTGATATACCTTTCACTTATCTAATGTAAGGTACTTAATTCAAAGCTGTTTTCCCTGGTGCGTACTTTACACCAACGCTGCGTCTCGTACAGTGAGCTCTGTGTGTAACTACTCGATAACATGGCAAAATGTCCCGTTGTAACCGGTGAAGCAACAGAGTCTGGCTGACTGGCTCTGTACTTCTTGGGGCTGGCCGCATCTATGACTGGAGCTCTATCGTACATGGTACAGTCGCAACCTCAGCGACACTTTGCTCCTCTCTTTTGCCCACTAAGTATTTCTCTTCGTCACTTGTATCGTCTTGCTTCTCTCATTCAGCTCTGTTTCTCTTGCTCTCACTATCGTCTTTCTATTTTTTTTTCTGCATGGATGAACTCAACCTAGTTCGCTGTGCTTTGATGAACCGATTAGTTGAACTATAACTAAAGCACCACATGTTTGCACTTATTGACAACCCAATAATCCGCAGCGACGACTGTTGGCTCTCTTATCGCGGTCTGTATTAGTGCTTGCACACTCATTTCTGCCGATGATTTGCAGCGCGTTTTCAAAACATCGTGCTAACGCTGCTCGCATTCGAACTGCAACCATACCACAAACCAACTCACGAATCTCAGCTCTCCAACTGTTCTAGTTGACCATCAGACACCACCCACCTATGCAGTTCGCAATGCGCCTAGATCGCCTGCGTTTTCTTTAGGACTACCATAACCCAGCAACCAACGCACAATGTACGTATTGTTGTCTTCGAGTATCGTCCACGTTCACTCTCACTCTCTATTCGGATGCTTGTATGAGTAGAACCTTCTCCACGGTTAGGTAATCAGTGTGATTGGCGACTTGAGCATTTCGCGTATTTCGACTGTAACATTGCTTTTCATTAGTCTGTGTCAGCGCGTCTTTTCATGAGCGTGCTCTTTAATTCGGTTGCACAAGACTTAGGCTAACACTCAATTACCGTATCATTTTATTCCGATAACGAGTACTGTTCCCAACCGGTTAACCCGACCGCGCACTGCTGCTGCGTTCCAAGGTTGCGTTGTATAAGGTTTTTATCGCATTTCACCTACTTCTATTTGTGTAGTCCGAAAGTGACGGCAGCGACAGCGGAACGGAACACCGGAAGACTCCCCATGACCACTGCGAGTGCATGCTTTAATGCGGCTTTGATACACTTAAGTTTCACCTCATCGCCAATTGTGCACCAGAAGCTCAATCACACAGGATATCTCGGTCACAGATTTCGTTTCGTGTGTGTGTACCATTTTTCTTTCTCATGGCAAGCTAGAGACCAAGGAGTTGACCGGAAGAACTCGTGGACATTCCCAAGCGTATCTCTTGATTAGTCTGAGGACAAGTATGACGAGTTCACTGTTCTCGCGCTCATCGTTCTCTAATCACCACATCAATTCACATAACGCTTTCTAGCTCATTTACTGTACACTTGGGCGCAACACACGAGCAGCCAAGTGTCTCCTACTGTCAATACCCGAGGCGACCGATATTCGGTTCCAAAATCCTGGCGTGTTTGCACACAAGAAATTTGTTCACTCCCACCTTGTTCGCAACCCACCAAGAGTAAAGATGGCGATCGCGCCACTCCTCCGATTTGGTACTGACAAGGTCACTTAGGTGATTCTATCGACTTGACATTTCGATGCAGGGACTCAACATGTTTGTTTGTTCCTAGTTGTGATTGTATTCACCTGACAATTAGCAGATGAAACTAGGCTTGTTCAGTAGCTCTGGCCTCTGCCGTTTTTTTGGTAGTTATTTCTCCAACAAAAGTACTTTTCTTGCTTTATACTTGACCATCACAAAACATACCTTGCCACTACTATTTCCGCTTTTGCTCATACTGACGTCTCTGGTTGCTGCATTAACTAGCTCCGCTTTTTATGCACACATCAGCTTGGTTGTTTCTTTCTAGCATCTTGACCATCCTTTTTTTTTACTACAGCCACTTTCTTCGAGTACCCGATCGTCGTGCTGTGGAAGAAAAAGTATTTTCGGAATCATGGAACACTCTAATGCGCTCGATCAGGAAAATCCTACTGGATATCTTCTACCACACTATACGGGATTACGAGACACATATCCGTTTACTTCTCGAAGCTCAAGGAAGCGTCGGTTGGGATTTCTTTGAGTATCTAGATCGAAAGGTGAGTGCTGCAGCCACCGTTTTTCAACATGCTGGGGCTCTTTTGCGTGTTTTATTTTTATCTGCATATTCATACTAGTGCCTATTTGCTTTTGTGTACTGTGCTTGTTTAATTTGCCCCAGGTGTTTATCATTGAATTTGCCATATCAAATAATCACATATCTGCTTTGGATGTCCACTACGCTCTGCTGCGTTGTTGTTTCGTAGACAGGGGTCTTTCAATTTCTTTTCTGTTAACACTAGACATTGTCGACTCACCTAGTATTGGACTCTCCAAGAAACGAATCTAATGATCTACCCACTTTACTTCTCTATGTCCGTTCATTGTGCACCACATTCACAAGAAATTTTTAAACGCGCTATTCCTGTCATTCCTACTCGTTACACCCAACTCAACACGTAAAATGATCATCATCTCCGCTTCGTTACTCACAGGAAGAACTCGCAGAACTGTACTTGTTTCTCCGAGGTTACGAGGACGCTTTGCATGAATACTATGACATCGAGTCGTTGCTCGCGCTCTCAATCAGGAATAGTGCCTCTGCTGGTGAGATCTGGTATTATTGGCTCGCTCTCATTGTCACTAAACAATCGCTACTCCCGTTGAACATCCGAACTTTTGCGTTTTACTTTCTTTACCCTTTGGTACTTCTCATCAGGTTCTCATCCCGTTTGGATCGATCAGTTGAACAGACGGTCTTCCCAAAGTGCATCTACATGTTCTTTTCTGTCTTGTTTTCCTGTGATCAACTCTGGTTCGAATTCACAACAAACGCGAGCTGTACGGAACCGTACTGCCACTTTATTCGACATCCGAACGTATCTCTTATCAAAGCAGTCGATACTTTTGAAATCGCTTAAACGACTGCATGAGTTTCCGGCTCTGGCACTTTCTCGAATAGTGGCTGCTGTGCAAGAATCAAGAATTTTAAAGGTAAAATCGACTTTCTATCGCATCAACATCACATCCAGCTCCGTTAATCAAATGTCTTTTCACCTCCTTTGTCAGTTTCTTGCCTTGGGCTGTTCGTTTCCGGAGAGTCGAATGCTTTATTCTTCAATTGATTTTAGCAATTTCCTGACCATTTACCAACATTTTGCCCATCGCTATCACAAAATGACTGTCAGAAAGAGATCATGGTCTTTTTCGTGTATATCCAGTGTTCATCAATATCTTGCGGTGAGTCGCAGCTAGGTGCATCGGCCAGGGAAGATTGATCACTTTGTTCAATAGTTTATTTGTATTAACATCAGAATGCTTCATTTTCGGGGACCCTACGAAACATATGTAGATGTTCGCACAGGCAAGAGCATGGTTTGAGTCAAAAAATGTGAACCGGATTGATCTGCAGTTTCGCACTTCACCCTGTCATCTGAAACTGCTTGCGATGTGATCAATCTGTGATCATGATTGAGTCGCAATAGGAGGCGCTAAGTAGCTGAACGTCTCGAATACCGGAAGCTGGTGCTCGAGTGAACAGATGTTTGGTTTCACTCAGTGTGAGAAGTCTCTGTCCATTATCTACAAGGCTGTAATCGAGCGCATGGTGACCTCCGAGGTGACTTTCACATGGGAATGGACGACCGATGCGTGTGTTGAGATCCGCACAAGGATATTAGTAGCTTTGCAAATTCTGCTCAAGAACGGGTGAAATTCACCATAAAATTGTCCCTAACCGAGTCACAACTGCAGTCCATCGGGGCGCACGCCGAGATTACAAACAAGTTTCGTCACTACACTTTGTCTGTTGATCCAGCAACATCCCCGAGATCGGACTGCACTCAGTCGGCTCTCCTCGTTAGGAACGGTACTTTTTGCTTTAAGTCCCACCCTTCACTACTCTTCTAACATCGATGAAATTTAGTTTCCACCCATGTTTAGGGTGTATTGGTCTCATTTATACTTTTTGCCATGCGCCTATTTCGGCAATGTTCTATGATTTGAAGGTTTCTTTGATTTCGTTGGTTTTTCCCGTTTGCGGCCATGTCTACCTCTTAGAAGCACGTTTGAGATGTTTCTGTTTATACCACAAATCCTAGCGTGGTGTTTGGGCATACGGGGATTTCTCATCTCGATTCGGTACTGCAAGTAGAATACGTCGGGATTTTCGTATGCGTCCGTTTCTTCTACTTCGTGATCGCAGTGCGAATGATTAAGGTGGTGCGACGGTTTGCGTACCTCCTTGACCCATTGTGCTATACTACGCACTGCCTTCCGGTCCCTTGAATGCTACTCCCAACAGCTTGGTCAATGGTTAGAGGTCAAACAAACTCAGTCTTCTGGTCCTCCAGGTTGGGGGTTTGATATGAGATAGCGTTCATTTTTGTAAAACTAAATCATTGCCATCTCCCCGCTGCATTGCGGACAGACTTTTGAGTCAAAACCTTTGGTTGAGGATCCTACTCATCCTCCTGGCTAGCTCTGGGCGCCCTGACAGTATCTCAGCCCACATACAATCATGACAATTTTCCCCAAACTCTAACTACATTCTTCTTCGGTCGCCGTGCAGGTTATCAAGTGTCGCCTTATCCGCTGCATACTGCAGGGCGAATAAGCGAAAATATGCTACTGCTGGCGCCTCCCTTCTTTCTTCTTCACCTGCTTCTCTTCCCTACCAACCCACCTACTATAGTTCCCAGCCTAATTGACAGCAGCCGAAGTGCCACTGGAGTCAAAGTACCCGGGAAAAGGTAAAAACATAGAGGAAAACCGTTATTTTAGCAATTAATTTGATTATCTTCGATCGTGCATTGATTTCGAAGATTCCGGAACCTTCCATTCCTTCACTTGATCGCCAACGTACGGAGTTTTGGCAAGAAGGCTACTAATTTTACCAGTTGACCGTCGTTTTCTAGAAACCGAAGGTCATTGATCCCCCTATATATTTGGTGTAGATCCGGCGTAGTGGTACAGCGTTTTGGCGGCATTTTTAGCTACGTTGGTTGGGTTTTTGTTAACACGTTTTCCGTGGTCAAAGTCGTTGGACTTCTGATTTTTCTTCGGCTGGGCTAGAATTTTTGGGTGTTTAATTCGGAATAGCGAGAAAAAGTGGAGATCTTAACGATGGTGACGGATAAGCACGAAAATGTTACAAATTTTTCTGCCGAACATTTTTGAAAGCTGCTTCTTCAGCAAAAATCCCAGATGGAAGCACAAATGAAACTGATTGGAAGTTTAACGCAGTGCTTGAACGTACAGTCAAACGGAGCAGCTACACGGGACACACAGGCAGTTTCACTTGATCTTCTTACGAATTCAATCACTGAATTTCATTATGATGCTGATTCCGAATGCACTTTCGAGGCGTGGTTCAAATGCTGAGAGGATATGTTCCGGACGGATTTCAGCCGTCGAGATGATTCATGGGAAGTGCGTCTTTTGCTCCGCAAGCTCGGTACTAATGAACATACAAGATTCGTTGACCATATCCTACCCAAAGGGGCGTAGGACATCACTTTCAAGGAGGCAGTGGCAACTCTCCAAGAAATGTTTGGTGAGCCGACCTCTTTGTTTGGCATTCTCTATCAATGTCTAAAAATTGTTCAGCGTGATATAGACGATTATGGGGCACTAGCCGACATGGTTAACCGTGAATGTGAACGTTTCAAGTTACGCTGTTTGACGGATGACCAGTCTAAGTGTCTCATATTTGTCAGTACTTTACAGTCTCCACGCGACGCTGAAATCCGCACTCGGCTCCTTGCTAAGTTGGATCAAGATCCAGATTTGACATTGAAGTCTCTTGTAGGCGAATGCAAACGATTGATTACCTTGAAACACGACACGGCTATGATTGAGCAGAGTCGCCCCACCATTGCCGATACTGTTCATGCTGTGCAAAAAGCAAGAAAGGTTGGCTCGAACAAGCCGTTTAACAGAACGCCGAACAAGCCGTCCACACCTTGTTGGTCATGTGGTGAACAGCATTTCGCACGATACTGTCCATTTGTGATAAGTGCCATAAACGCAGCCACAAGGAGGACGTTTGCCATCATTTCCGGCCAAGAAACGTGGCAGTCCTACCGAAGAAAGAATTTCGGAAACCTGACGCTGAATCACTATCGGTGATTGCGACGTTTCACAGCGATTGTAGAACACGCCGTCGATTTATCACTGTGCTTATCAACGGAATCCCAACCCGGCTACAGTTCGATACGGCATCAGATATAACGATCATTTCCAAGAACACTTGGCAGCACATAAAGAAGCCGAAGATGATTGGTTCCAACAAGGTCGCCCACAACGCATCCGGTGGAGTGCTGAGGATGGTCGGAGAAATAAATTGCAAGATTGCATTCAACCTAGTGGAACAGGCCGGAACTTGCTACTTGTCTGATCGACCAAACTTGAACCTCCTTGTACTTGACTGAATGGAAAAGTTACAACTGTTTGGTGTTGCAATGAGTCAGATTTGCAATAGAGTCCAAACCGACCCCGTCCATGCATCATTGTCGATAGAAGCCATGAGAAGAAAGCTAAAGCAGAAGTTTGCCTCCTTGTTTGAAGATGGTGTCGGCCACTGCACTAAGTTCAAAGCAAAGTTGTGCCTTCGCGAAGGAATCAAGCCAGTGTTCAGAGCAAAAGGACGGGTACCGTATGCAGCCATGGCAGCAGTTGATCAGGAGCTCGACCGACTGGAACGAGCCGGTGTCATCACACCAGTGAACTACCCTTCATGGGCTGCACCGATTGTTTCTGTGAGAAAGTCTAACGGTAAAGTGCGTGTTTGCGCCAATTTTCGACTTGCCTGAATGCTGCATTGGACGACCATCAATACCCCCTTCCGATACCAGAGGATATCTTTGCCAAGCTGAATGGTGGGAAGTGTTTCGCCAAGCTTGACTTGTCCGATGCCTACCTCCAGGTCGAGGTTGATAAAAGCTTGAGAGAATTGCTGACCATCAACACTCATCATGGCTTGTACCAGTACAACCGCCTCGTTTTTGGAGTGAAAACAGCACCAGCCATCTTTCAGCAGCTGATGGACACTATGCTCTCGGGAGTTTCTGGAACCGCGACGTACCTGGATGATATCATGTTAATGGGTCGGACGGCAGAAGAACTGTTTCATCGGCTGGTTGAAGTGCTCCTTCGTATCCAGTCATATGGTTTCCGTATCGGTGAAGACAAGTGTACCTTTTGTTACACCAACCATCTAGTTTCTCGGCTTCATTTTCTCGAAGTCGGTCATCGCTCTGATCCAGAAAATATCCGATATATTGAAAGGATGCCCCCACCTGTGTACTTGCAATCGCTGCGTTCGTTCTGTGGCCTGATCTGTCATTACAGCGCTTTTCTGCCCGAACTGCATCGCCTGCGTGCCCCGTTGGATAAGTTGCTGAGCAAGTGCCAAATCTGGAATTAAACGCCAGAATGCCAGGTTGCGTTCGAGCGGGTCAAGTCATTGCTGATCTCAGACCTACTCCTAACTCACTTTGGTCCCTCCCGTGAAATTGTCCTTGCCACAGACGCATCAAGTCTAGGGATCGGTGCCGTTGTTTCTCATACGTTCCCAGATGGATCTCAGATGGAGATCGCACATGCCGCCAGGAAGTTGACGAAAGCCGAGAGAAAGTATAGTCAGATCGAGAAGGTGTTGGCCATAGTGTTTGCTGTGAAGAAATTTCAGAAGATGCTGTATCTTCGGATCATAAGCCCCTGCTGGGTATTTTCGGCTTGAAGAAGGTAATTCCTGCCTATACAGCCAATGGACTCCAACGATGGGCACTTACCTTGCTTGGCTATGATTTTCAACTCCGGTATCAGTCAACGGATTCGATGGGCCAGGCAGATGCATTGTCACGCCTCATTGATTCCCAGCAGCAGGAACACGAGGACACTATCATTGCCTCAGCTGCGATCGAACGTGGTGTGAAATTCCTGGTGAGCGAGGCACTACATGGGATGCCAGTTACGGCCGATGCTGTGCGGGCCGAAACGCTTCGAGACCCAATCCTGAAGAAGGTGACACACTTCCACAGAACCAGCTGGGCACGTTCGTGTTCATCTGCCGAAATGCAGCAGTCCTATTAGCGAAGACATTCGCTCTCCATTGTGAACGATTGCGTCATGTTCTCATAGAGAGTAGTCATCCCGCAGGCGTTGCAAGAAAGAGTGCTGCGGCAGTTCCATGCAGGACATCCAGGACTCAACCGAATGCAAGCGCTTGCCCGAAGTTATGTGTATTGGCCGTTTATGGACAGACAGCTGAAGCAGCTAGCTAGAAGTTGTGACAACTGCGCTACCGCTTCAAGAGTACCGCGGAAGACTGAACTCCAGTCGTGGCCTAAACCAACTAAATCTTGGAGCCGTGTTCATGTCGACTTTGCAGGCGCAATCAATGGCCAGAACTTTCTCATAGTGGTCGACGCTTATAGCAAGGGAGCCTAAGTGTCCCTCATGAGAAGCACGAAAACGAGCGCAACAGTTTCGAGGTTGGGACAAATCTTCAGCAGGTTCGGCTGCCCTGAAACATTGGTGAGGGACAATGGAGTACAGTTTACTTCAACCGCATTCACGGAATTCTGCCAACGCTGCGTCATCAAACACGTGCGGTCTCCACCAATCTACCCACAATCGAATGGCCAAGCGGAGAGGTTTGTGGATACATTCAAACGCGCTGTCCTCAAATCAAGGAGGGAGGGAGGGAGATATAGTGGAGGTGATCGACCGCTTCCTCTTTCTGTAGCGATCTACACAAAATCCGCAAACACCGGGTGGAATATTACCAGCCGAGGCAATGATGAAGAGAAAACTTCGCATGCCATTTGATGCAGTGCGGTCGTCCTCAGAGTCCTCAACTGGAGAAAGGAACTTCAAGATGGAACGTGGCTTTAATCGGCGGTATTCTGGTAAGCGACGTTCGTTTAAACCTGGTCAGCCAGTACTTGTACTTGCTTACCGGGAAGGACTCGCGAAATGGACGTCAGGCATGATCCAGGGCAAACGCGGAAGCGTCATTTACGACGTGCTGGTTGGAACGCAAGTGTGCGTACGCCATGCAAACCAACTGCGACCACCAATATGTCGGCCACGAGCAACAGAATCCTCCGAGCTTCCATTCTGCCTGTTAACAAACATCCTTACCTTGCCTAGCGAGCCATTAGAAGAATCCTGTCATCAGACGAATGGTACCAGGTCGCAGAGCACGGAATTCGAATCCAGAACACTACAGTCAAGGCGATGGACCGATAGGCGAAGAACCCCTTCTAGGAGGCTTCTGGTCAATCCCAGGCTAGCATCGTACACCACGGCAGTTGTTTCAGGAGGGGAGGTATCCGGGAAAAGATAAACACATAAGGAACACCATTATTTAACAATTAATTGTTTGTCTTCGATCGTGCATTGACTTCGAAGATTGTGGATCCTTCCATTCCTTCAGGTGATCGCCAGCATACGGAGTTTTGGTAGGGAGGCTACTAATTTTACCAGTTGACCTTCGTTTTCTAGAAGCCGAAGTTCTTTGGACCCCCTATATATTTGGCGTAGATCTGGTGTAGTGGTACAGCGTTTTGGCGGCATTTTTGGCTACGTTGGTGGGGTTTTTGTTACTACGTTTTTCGTGTTCAATTTGGTTGGAATTTTGCTTTTTCTTCGGCTGGGCTAGAATTTTTGTGGATAAATTTTTGGGTGTTTAATTCGGAATAGCGAGAAAAAGTCTAGATCTAACACAGTGCATCTGCAGTAACCTTTCCGCAAGACCCACCGGACACCTATCAGCAACATTCCCTTAAATGATCACGGTGTGCCGTCTCCCTGGCGACGTTCAAGTTTCGCACTCTAAGACAAATCAGTCAACAGTCTGCACTCGCACTGACGTTGTACCCACTGGGTATTGACGTCGTTGTGTGCCGGAAACTAGGATCAATGACCGTTTTGATGCTGTTGGATTAACTGCGCCCGGCTTGTCCTCTCGCTATTGGTTGCACGCATCCGGCGACACTGATGCAGCACTCACAGGTCAAGCCGTTCATGTGCAGCCCGCTTGAAGCCACCGATCGAGGTTGATTCACGAAGTATTACAAGACGCTGTTTGTTTGTGATTTCCCCT
Source organism: Dicrocoelium dendriticum (assembly GCA_944474145.2). Classification (NCBI taxonomy): domain Eukaryota; kingdom Metazoa; phylum Platyhelminthes; class Trematoda; order Plagiorchiida; family Dicrocoeliidae; genus Dicrocoelium; species Dicrocoelium dendriticum. The sequence continues at coordinate 148,439,128 of OX104064.1, forward strand.
TACGCTCCCACCGACTGCGGTTCTGATGCTGCCAAAGTCAAATTCTATCGTGAACTGAACGCGCCACTACGCAGCGCTACTAGTTCCGATATCATAGTACTTGCAGGAGATATGAACGCACAATTAAGACATCTGAGCTCTTCAGAAGCTCGGCTACATAGCAGTTTTAGGTTTAACTCCGACCGTACGGACAACGGCACGCGTCTGTTGCAACTGTGTGCGAAGCACCAGTTATTTCTTAGTAGCACCGCTTTTATTCACAGTAGGCGTCGAAGTGCCACTTGGCGTCCTCCCGTAGCTAGCCAGCGATGGACCCAAATTGATCACATAGCCGTAAGTTACAGGTGTCGTGGTTCCATCCTGGATTGCCGCTCATACTGGAATACCTACGTCGACTACGATCATGCCTCGGTACGGTATCACTTTTCCATGAATCTTACCGTGAGGCACGCCAAGCGTCTTCCCTATTGGCAACGTAGAAATTGTCTCAGCCCTCGATCAGGCAAGCCTGTCAAGACGCACTGCGTACCGAACTTTCGCTGTCCCGTCTTAATGACACAGCTTCAGTGGGATAGGATGTTGGTCCCCATCCTCGACGCAGGAGTACTTGCTTGTGGCACTATCTGTCGTCACCGCACCAGTCATTTGATATCCGAGAGGTCACTGAACCTGTTAAATCCGAAAGGAGACTTCAGGCCGGCTTTGAGCGCAGTGTGACCCGACGGACTATAAAGCGGGAACTAAAGCGGAGCCTACATGCTGACACGGAAGCCTGATGGACCAGTCGGGCTCTAGAAATGGAGGTGGCATGAGCAGTAGGCACTTACCGCAAGCTCTTCCAGCTGATCCACACCACTGGTTTCAGGAAACAATGTATCAGTGAGACCATTAGGAACAGCGCAGGTGCGCTGATACACAATAAGGATCACCTTATGGCAGGTTGGGCGGAGAAGTTTCCAGATCAGTTCCGTTGACCCACTGCTCCCGGACCTCTTCCTACTTAGGTGGTGCAGCCTGAGCCGTGGACGCTCAGTTTAGATGCTTTGTCGGAGGCTGAGGTCCGAGAAGCGATCACAACCCTCAATAATTTGCGTGCTGCTGGCCCGGATTCCCTCCCACCTGCACTATTTAAGGATTGAGGTGAGGTCCTCTGCAAAGAACTGAACTCTATTCGAAAATATATGGAAGGAAGAGAGCGTTTGGCTAACTAGTAACTTGCTTATAGTGGCAATATACAAGGGGGGCGGTCGTACAAACTGTACTAACCACAGGGGTATTAACCTGACGCCAAATTGTGATAAAATTACTGGCCTCCATTCTCGTTCGTCTGAAATCTCGGGCTTTTGAAGAGTAGGCAAGTTTCCGTCCAGAACGTGGTTGTATAAGACCATATATTCACTCTACGGCAGGTGCTAGAGCAACGCCACCTGTACCGCAGACTGACTAGCTGTGTTCTTCGACTTCACGAGTGCGTTCGATTCAGTTGATTTATGGATTCTGTTCGAAAACGCGTGGATAGGTCTTCCCACAAAATATTTCAGCATCTTGCCTGTTGTATATTCGAACACTACGGACAGCGTCTGAGTCTGTAATGACCTGTCGGATAGCTTTCCGACCACAAATGGCATTCGTCAGGCTTGTCCGATTTCCCCGTTTTTGTTCATTTCCGTCGTGGATTCCATCATAATGTGTTCTTCTACTAAGTCTCATGATGTAGGTTTTGAGGTCTGCTTGGTGAGAAGCTAGTGGATCTTGATTATGCGGACGTTATCGTCTAGCTTTTTGACAATGTTGCGGCGACACAATCAACCCTGAATCACCTTTCCAGAGTGTTCCCATTATTTGGTATGCGTTTCGCGCCTTCAACGTACAATGTGGTTCTGCAGACCACCAGCTACTTGATGACACTTTGACCATTGATAACGAGGAACCCGAGGGAGTAGATTGATGCACTTATCTTGCCAGTTGCATCGGGAACAATGGGCGCATAGAAACCGAAGTCAGTGCACGCATTGCGAAAGCTGTAACTGCCTTCTTGAACGTGCGGCATTTTTGGAGACAGACGGATGTTTCCCTGCATCTGAAAGGCCATGTATACAAGACCAAAGTGAGGGCCATCCTTCTCCAAGGGAGTGAGACTTGGTCCTTTCGGTCTGAAGATATGAAGCACCAGGTCTTTGATCATCGCTGTCTGCGGAGCACTGCTGGTGTCCGATGGCATCACTGTGTCCGCAACGATGATGTGCATAGGCGAGTACTAGGAAGCGATAATCAGGTCAGTATTTTAGAACATCAGAGAGCACTGAATGAGTTGTGTTGGCTTGGGCACGTGTTGCGTTTGTCCGATCATTACTTACCGAGGGGGGCCTAGTTTTGTCTGCGAGATGTAGGATGGCGTAAGGCCCGAGGAAAACAAAGCTTGACTTGGTATCGGAAAATGAAGTCACTTACGACTAAACTTGATGCGGTTGGTCCGTCTCGCCTTCCGGGCTGGAGTCCACATGACCCGCCTTCTGCTTGGCTCGACACTTTACAGGACATGGCCCGTAGCCGACACCAGTAGCGCGTCTGCTGCCGTTTCCTAGTCGGACTGCCTGTTTAGTGCCTAGTTATTTGCTGTGTAATGGCTGATTATGACGCGTGGCAGTGAAAGCCGCAAGGAAGCTGTCTCGCCGATACCGCTTTATCATAGCACGATGGCTAGCTGTTTGTGACGGTATGTTGTTGACAAGGTGCAGGCGCCGTGATTCTGAATGTTTGCTTATGGCACTAAGGTCTTCCGGTAACTCCCTTTCTCTCCCTCTTATTATGCTTTATTCCATAAGTAGTTGTGTGGCAGCGAAATGTCAGTTCAAATGACTGATCTACTGCTGTTGTTGATTGCCTGATCTTTTTTTCATTTCTACGGGTGGAATTTCTGTTAGCTGACAGGTTATCCATCAACAAGTGCGCGGGCGACTTAACTCTGGATTAGACTTGGGTAACGAAGAGAGCTACGCGTTTTGGTGTGTGCTTTGCACGTTTACTTTCCAAAGTGCTGTTGTAGTGCTAAGCAGACAACTCATCAGTTTCCGTAGCCGTTGTAGTAACTCGAAATGGTCGATCGGTTTACGCACCAGGATGACTGTATCGCTTATGGTAGTCGCATCATCGAAGTGACTCCCTCACGCATTAGCGGGATTCGTGTATCCTATCGTCTCCTCAGCCACCTTTGAATTTGGCTGGATATGAAATGTCTTGCAAGACTGCAATGTGACCGACATTACTGTCTACGTCATTATATTGCTTCTACAGGCTGGGTACGTGTTTACTGATACAAGGCGTAGTTTATATCTGGTGGTTGCACCGAACGAGTACCGAGGAAGTTGGTTGCTCTCGTGCTTCGTTAGATTGTCCACTAAATCCGAATCGTCTTCGGTGGCTCGGTAGTATTCCCCGCACACCTGCAAACCATCGACTGCTTCGACTTTTACCTATACCGCTTAATTGAGCGGAACCCTGGAGTGACCGGTCGATATGCTTTGGCCAGGACCTCGAAGAAATTCCTCGAAAGGTTCGGCAGTGTTTTTGTATGTTACCCAATTTATCGAGGATCTGTGAACTGGTTACGTCATCGGCTATAAACACTTTATTGAATAATGCACATTCATCAAGTCAGCCGTCCTCTGGAATTGTTTTCCTTATCTCCGCCCCTTAACTTCACCATTCGAAGCTTTTATTTTTTGCCTGTTGCTGAATTATTGCCATTAGTATTATTATTTTGGCAACGTGAGTCAAGACAACTGGGCCCACCGCATTTTTGGGCACGGATCGTAGTCGATTATCTGGGTCAATATTACGTTATTTTCGAGTTAATCTTAGTTGCAAACCCTTACAGACATGGAGTAGTCACGCAGTGAGTGCCGTTCCTTTTATTCGGTTTCCAGCATCTAACCCTTTAAGTTTCGTTTCACCCATTTCCTTGACATTGTATTTTCATACATTCTCATTTTCATGCCGTCGTTATTTATTGCTATTCTGGTGTTGTGAGTCGTGCCAAATGGATCCATCGCGCTTCAGTTCTCGGATCATAGTTGTTCTATCGAACCAAGTTAAACCTTGACATTTGTTTTTTCTTGTGGTCTTATCAACTTTGCCTTTTTGTTGATTGTAGTCTGTCATCACTCTACGTCTGCTGTTATTTTGTGTTACCCAGTTGCTTCAAATGGAATTAGTGTCGATCGCAATTGCTTTGCGATCACCTTACTTTATTGTATTCCTCTACTTATTCAAGGACGTCATTTTCTTCTTGTGCAACAACTGGTTTCATCCGCACATTTCAATTTTTAGTCATATACTCTCCAAGGCGGATTCGGATCGATTAGCTTCCTGGCTTTCTGTTCCTATTTCTTAATGCATAAGCGACGTACGGCATTTGGCACGCTTTTGAATCTACCCTATGTTTCACACACCCCCTTGAAATATCTCCCCACTTTGTTGCGGTTATCACACTTTGCAAAAGTTAGTTTTACCTCTACTGGCTTAGTTCTCACTATTCTCCAACATTGTTCAAGTTAGATGCAGGTGAAATGTCCATTTGAACCTTATTCACCTCTCGTTTTTTTCTGTTTCGCAGTTGTGTTCAGTCCCTGAGTTTGAGTACTGCTGGACACTTTTATGTGTGCTGGATTGCTTGCAGCTTATCCGCCCGAGAAATGTCAACCCAAATGACTCGGTGGATATTTCCATTACCAATATACTGGCGGCTCTTCCATATTCTACTCATAATCACTCTCTCGTGCTTCGTAGTGCTGTTCCAAGTAAGCCCAGTGACCGGAAACCGTCAGAAAATGTGTTCTTGCATGCCAGTCAATCAGGCAATCCATTGGCTGAACCGATAGCGAAACTTGTTGCACGCACCTACGCAATTATTGCGCCGCTCACCAATTCACCGGAACATGAACGCGTGGCAGATACGCTTGGTCGGGACCAGCCATTTACTTCGCATCTGGTGGATATGTGGATAATTGTCGTTTTGCAGCTGACCTTCCTCGGCCAACGCTTGTCGTATTGGTCGTCCTGTCGGGATCGCACCGTGCGCGATCCGATTCTTCAGTCTATCAAGTTGGGTATCAATCAGTGTTCCGTTTCCCATCTATCAAATCCGGACGATTTTGCCGTTTCGGTTCATCGGCACTTAAATCACTTGTTATCCTCGAAGACCACTTACTCCGAGGTTTACATTTCTTTGGCACAAATCATCGTCGGTTTCCTGCACTTGACCTCCCAGCCGCGCAAATCGGTCCACGTCTCTTGTCTTTTGGCCAACTTTTTGCAGTAAGAATTCATTACGCCTCTTGTTCATTCATCTCCACCCTTATCTGTTAAGTATATGCATCACCTTTTTCAGCTTCTAAGACTTGAATCGCTCCCATATTTGCCACTATTGAGGCGTCCGACAAGGTTTAACTGCGATAGCATTCACTTCAGGATAGCATCTTTTGTCGAAGTTGTTTTTCAGCACCGAAACTGGTAAAGTTTCTTTCATGCATAGAGGATTTACTATATTTATTCATGCATATGTGGAGTAGTTCCATGTGTGGGTCGACTCCTCTCCATCCGGCTATATTCACCTCTTTCTGAATTCAGGTGCTTTGCTCTTATTGACGATTTACACGGATTATTAGTGAAACTATGGGAGCAGAAAACTGTCCCAGCCGACTGGAGCCGCTTTGTTATTGTCCCGATCTTCAAGCGAGCCACACGTTCGGAATGCGGCAATCGCAGAGGAATCAGTCTGACTTCTATCGCTTCCAGATTGCTTGCCTCTGTCATCCTTCACAGACTGAATAACATTCGTGAAAGCCAGATTTGCCAAGAGCAAGCCGGGTTTCGCCGAGGTCGGGACTGCATCGATCACCTCTTCACTTGCGTCAATTGTTGGAACACTGTCACATATATTGGCGGCCCACCGTTGTCGTGATCCTCGACATCAAAGGTGCCTTCGATTCGGTTGCTCGATGTGCCCTTTGGGACTGTCTACTCAGGAAATGTTACTCGGGAAACATGTGAAAATTATCCGGCGCTTTACGCGCGTAGCTTGGACAGCATGTGTGCTTACGGCCGTCTGTCGCCGCCTTCTACTATCTCCAGCGATTTGAGACAAGGATGCCCGCTGTCATCTTTCCTCTTCGACTTCGTTACTGCCAAAGCCATGGAGATCACAATCACACGACACAACTTAGAAGGTGTGCAGCTGCTCCAAGGTGAGCGACTTCTTGAATTGGAGTAAACTGCCGATATCGCCTTCATTTATGACAGATCACAAACGTGCCAAGCACTGGACAGATTAGCATTGGCTGTCAGCCGCTTCGGGCTTTGCCTTGCACCCTGAAAGTGTAAAGCTTTTTTCGAAGATTGGCAGAGACAGCCTCCTGCGCTGATCCTTGGTGGGGATCAGGTAGAACTCGTTCAGAAATTCAACTACCTGGGAAGTTGTATCAGCGCCCGTAGAATTAAAGACGAGTTCACGAACCGTATAGCAAAAGCTCGAGGCGCTTTTGCTAATTTTCGCCAACTGTGGCGGCGGAGTGAAATCATTACTGCGCTGGGGGGTAGAGTGTACAATGCATCGGTACATTCGACTCTGCTGTGCGGTTGTGGAACCTGTCCTATTAGATTAGTAGACATAAAGAGGCTACTTACGTATGATTTCCGGTCCCCTCGCAGCTTTGCTGATGATGCAAACACCGTGTGAGCAATGGTTGTCTTCGACATCTTGCTTATGACACAGAAACATGGAAATAAACCTCACAGCAGCGCTAAATAAGGCACCAAGTACGATGGCTGGGCCACATGTTATTTATGCTAGCCCACCGGATCCCACGACTTGCGTTGTTTCCGCACCGTTACTGTGGATGGAAGAAGAGGGGAGGCTTAGTGATGACTTGGTCAAGAGGAATGAAAGAACTTACTTCGAATTCGGAGTCCGAAGGACGTTGATCCCTTTGGCTGGATACATTTGTTGACATGGGTTGGAGCTGATCTCATTGGCGTTTGTGTTGTGAATTTCTTTGTCCTCCCCCACCGGCTTGGCCTCGCCCTTCAACCACGATCTCATTTCTCAGGCATAATCAAAATCTCTTTTCGCGGCTCAATAGCCGACTGTTAGCTTTCCGAAACGATGTCCATCCTTTACTGGGGACTACGCTGGCGTGCTTCTGTTGCCTTTTCTTCTTTTCTTATGTATTGCGGCACAATAGCTGAGGCGTTTCCAACCTCTAGCTAACGTGGGTGTAACGATGTGATGATGACTTGCCTCTTCTGAAAATGCATAGTCACCACGTCCACTTTCTCCAGTGCCGCATATGATAAAGACATCTCATTTGGACATAGGGTGACGTGTCATTTTACGGCTGGAGTCATCCACCTGGTTCACATGCTGTCTTCTGTACGCCTTGACATCAATTGATATCAGAAACAGTGATTTTTCTTAGTTAATTCATGTTGTTTAGTCAGGGGATTACTCCCTACATGCTTGCGTATGTCCGGAGAAACATGGACAAAATCGATAAATCCCACTGTTGTGTTGACTGGCAAGGTATTTGACAAAGTCCCTCCTGCATGGCTTCCATTCAAAATTTTGTCAATCGGTGTCAACGTAGTACTCTGTCTCGGATCGCTGATTTTTTAAAACGTTGCATTACTTGTGAGGAGGAACCAAACCGTCCGCCCTTGTGCTCATAACTAATGTTCTTCCTAAGGATTCCTACTTGGCGCAGAGCTCTACAAACCTTTTGTTAACTACTTCCTGATCTATGCCGATGACCTCAAGCTTAGGTCAAATTATCCAACTTGGACGATGCTAACAGATTGCGAGCGGCACCAAAGTGGCTGCGTGACTAGTCTACCAAGCGGTTACTACCCATGCATCTCGATAAATGCACCTTTCTTCAGGTTGGCGCTTATCCTACTGATGAATATCTTTTCAGCACTGCATCTCGAAGGGTCTCGTGGTAATTCTACCCCATGATCTTAGAGCCCGTAGTATTGGGATTGAACCTGAACGTGTTAAGATTATTTGCTTGCTTCAGCGATCCAAGGGGCTATGCTGTATGGTTCTTTTGCGTCTTCAGCGCCACTCACAGCAGTTCTCACTGGTTCGAGGACAGATAAAGTCAATTTATTGATCTACCATTTTTGTGGTTGAAATAAGCGTTGCTCCATGTTTTCTAAAATGGTCGCCCTGCAGGCCACTGCCAACTTCCCTTTGTCTTGCGGTCAGATTTTTTTAAACTACTGTCTAGTTGGTAACTTTAATCACTCTCCTGATTTGCAGTGTTCAGCCTAATACTACCCTACTCGCGCAGTACAGCACCATTTTCTTCTGGCAATTTCTTAAGGGTAATATTGTAATTTGTCACATCTAGACTCTTTCTGACAACCATCAAAGTCCAGATAATCTCTGCATGGCTGCCTTCTTCTTCCAGAAATCGCCAGCATTGACATTTCATCAGTACGCTTTAGCGCTAGAACCGAAAACCCCACTCTAGAAGCGATCAAAGTCAAGACAAAATAAGCCTTATTAAACCGACTGGGAACATTTTCAGCATCTGACACTAGCATCATCCTCATCATTATACACGTTAGCTTCAGTTGGAAAGCACCACAGCTATTGTGCTGCAATACAAAGTAAAAGAAAAAAAAACATGAAACTGTGGTACGATGGCTGAGTCACCAGCAACTGATGGACATCGTTCCGGAGAGCTAACCTCCATCTATGGTGCGCATAGTAGTCATATTATCCTTAATACTTGAGAGCGTGGGTGGAAGGAGAGGGGAGGGACAAAGGAACTCACAACACAAACTCCACTGGGGCCGGCTCTTCGCCATAACAACAAATGTGTCCAACCAAATGTGTTCATCGTCCTTAGGACCCCAGCCATCCAAACCCCTATCCACCCTGCTCGATGCAGCAGATAGGACGCCGTTTAGTATGCCTTGCGACGGCGGGACAAGGAAACTCACAACAACCCAAGCGAACAATGAAGCAAGATGGTGATGAGCCAAGAATTGCGGGATGGAAACAGGGGGATAAAGTGAAGCTGGAGAGAGAATGGAGATGGAAACGCGTAAATGGGGGGAATGAAATGACGGAAATGTCTGAAGAGTAGCATCCAAACTCTATTCACCCAGCTTGATGCAGCAAATAAGATGCCTTTGGTTGTCCTTTACCACGGCCAGAGCATCAAGAGACTGTTTGAAAAGAAAGTCATTGTGCTCTATTGCGTGGGCAGGGTACTGTCACGTTAATCAGGCCTAGACAGGAGAATTATTAGGATTCTTAACTAAAGCCTTCGGTTCAAAAACCTTACCGCAAGGTAGCGAGGTTTTTGCACTGGACTACAGAGAGCCCGTTTTATGGAGTAAGGAGCCACTCTCACTCCAACCCTTAATCCGGAGGGCCAGAAGATTGAGTTTGTCTGGCCTCTAACCATTGACCAATCTGGTGTGAGTGGTTCGGAAGTTGCAAAAACACCGCCCGGCATAGGCCGATGGATCATTGAGGCACACAAACCATCGCACCACGTTAGGGTCCAGTCTCATCGCTATGAATCTTACACTAGCACTGCAAATGTAATGAGGCATGACAGTGACAAGAAATTTCAATCATTTCATTTGAAAATATCATATACATGCATATCACGCGTGGTGCTGATGAGTTTCTTGGAGTCCACAATAAAAAAATAAACATGGTAAGTTGTGTGCAAACGAAATCCTAACTTTAGAAGGAGTAGATGAACAGGAGAGAGCTTTTGATACATCATCATGAAGGGGGTGAAAACGATCATATAACAGCTTTAATACTAAGTTGTCACGCACCAAAAAGCCTAGTAACGGTAAAATCGACCAGAGATACTCTGGGTAGTTCAATGCACCTGGAAATGAGTTTACTGAGACGCACAACCAGTGTAAAGTCCTTTTGTAGAATTCCAGAACAATGATAGGTGAGCAATATAGCCAGTGAGGAAGCATACAGGCAGTCACGAATTTGTATATTAAAGAGCAGGGTTCTGAACGCATTTTGAGTCTCAGGGCATAAAGTGATAATTTTCACACCTTGCAGAACGTTCCATTAACGTAAGTTGACCCTGATAGATTTTGTGTTAAGTATACACCAAGGTACTTGGTACTGGATGAACTGGGTATGTTGTGCTCGCTCACGACCATGCGTCGCATAGTATTTGTCAAACTCCAGTTTGTCAGTGCGGAGGAAAGTGAAAGTTACGTCGTGACATTTAGAAGCGTTGAGAATAAGAGATCGGGGCAAAGACCACCAATAGAGCTCACCCACTCCATTTGGGGGAAGGGGGCATTGTTGATTCAACAGTCGAAGAAACGCTACCTATAACTACATCGTCTGCGACTTGCATTCAGTAAAGTTGGGAGGAGTTGGATGCATGAGAGAGAGAGAGGATTTCTGTCTATACAACGCCGCACTCTTCACAACCATTGGAGGATTTTGCCATTTAGTTGGGTGAAATGGGAGCGATTTAAGAACTATTTGCTCTTCAGGTGACACACTGCTGGTTGGACACTATTCGCAGACAGCTGAATAAGCAGTATTGGAATGTCGACATTACCAAAAGCGTTGGAGTTATCAAATAAGTGAAGCCACATTGTCTTCCATTTTCCATCCAATGCAAATGCTATTGGTTGAGCAAGGTCGTTGCAGCATCCAACGTGAAACGCCGGGGTCTGTATGCAAACTGAGTTACATTCACAACTGGAGTGCTTGTTGAGATCCAAGGCACAAGTATTCGCTCTAAGGCTTTCAGCATGATGGACGTGTAGCCGATCGAACGGAATTTCATAGATCCTCTTCGGCACGGGCGTTGTCTTGAGATGCCTCCAAATATCTGGTATAATCCCACCATATAGGCACCGATTAAGAAGACCTGTCAGCAGCATGGCAAGGGTATCAGCATGCGCTTTCTAAATAACCAGTGAAACCTTATATAGGCCACTAGCCTTCTTTTAATTCAACTTTCTGCGTTCTCGGTAGACAACGTTTCTGAAGGTAAATTTTTATCCAGAGCCAGAGAACGAAGGCAAAATGAATGAAGGGATGAGAATACTTCCTGTGAGGAAAATCAGATCAGAATTGTATTAATCCACATCCACAGAACTAAGCTGTTTACTGGAGCTTTTATTGCTGGCTGCTTTACAAGTCTCCACATATCTCGGTAGTTGTGGTTGCATAGAACGGCTTCAATGTATAAAGTATTCAGTTTTAAAATCTGTTCTTATTGGTAAGGAGAGTTGTTTGACACAGCTAGTCATTTTACTCTTATAGGCCCTTCATTTTTCCTTCTAACTTGTTTGCTTTATGTTTAAGGGAATCTCTTTACTCTTAAGCAGACGCTTTTGACCGGGCAGTACAGATGGAAGTAAGCTTTGAGATAGTCAGTGAGATGTCCGCATTGAACAGACATATTCGTTAGTGAAAGCTGTAGGATCCGTAGCAGTTAGCGTTTCCTGTAGTCTCGCAATATTTTATGCTGAAGAATCTTGTCGTCGCACAGTTCTGTAGGTCTTATTAGCCAATTAACTGGGTTGAGTCTTACTGTAAAAGACTAGGCAAACTTATTATTCAGTGATCAAAGTATGCGCAGACAAGTATGCGCAGAAAACGTGGTTTATGAAGACGAAATTTAGTTGCACTTTGATTTCTCAAAATGGCCACTATGTTAGTTAAATCAAATGCGTTTATAAATAAGATATTACTTTTATTAAAGTCCCCGAGAATGACAAACTGAACGGTCAAGTTTCGGCAGTAACGTTGAGCATAGATCTCCTGAACAACTTTCCAACTCTGGTTCTGATGTGTCGTGGGCTATGTATACATTTCCACTTATAACTACAACACAACACCTCCAAAACTGCTTACGTTTAATCAAATGGCGGTTGATTATGGCTGTTAAGTAAATGGAAAGTATGGCTGACGAGTTACAGCAGCGTTCTTGGACATAAGTGATAACACCCCTTCCACCATTTTGACGCATTTCGAGGCGGTCGGATCTGATGGGATGATAATCAACAAGTTGAATAACACCGTCTACATCAACATGCAACCAGCTCTATTGAGATACCGAAATGGTTACGTTCGAATATTTATTTTGCTGTATGTTAACGGTGATCGAAAATTGATGGGTTAGATCAGCGATATTTGTGCCCTGTCGACTGAACGACATCTAGGACGGAATTGCCAGTCAACACGCTGTTTTCTCAATCTTGCAGAATGCTTCCACATGACTCGTTTGTCAGTAATTCGGCTTTTGTGAGCGTATTGAGCGATACGTGGCTCTACAGTATTATCCCTGAGAGATTTCAAAATGTTCGCCGAACAAGACGACATCGCGGTCAACCATGATATTTGATGTTCAGCGCCCTAACATTTTGACTTTCTTTCGTATTTGAAACAACGGAACAATTGTGTATTACGATCAAAAGGCAAATGCTTAGAACGTCTCGAAGGATGGCCAGAATGCGAACCACAAAATGGTGGAAATCAAACCTAGCAATGAAACGAAAGTTTCTTAGTGAACTCACCATAATGAGCCGACCTCGATTATGTAGACTGGTGCTGGGCGCGCAACCTCCGTCACATTATGTCGTCTGTCGATGTACACGAGCTGTATCTCCTAATGTACGGGGGTCGGGACTATTTCAAGGCGTTTTTAAAAAGCAGCTAATATGGGGGCGGAAATGACACAATTTGCGAGGGCGTTCCATGGCTGGTAGGCACGAAGTGAGTAAAAGTTTCACCGACATTCTGTCCGACTGAATTGTATGGCCATCTTGAACTAGGGGGCCCTTCAAATTCGTGTTGTGACTGAGTTGTAGTAGGTGGTAGCAGGCGTGATTGGGGTTCTTAGGCCATTAGGCCATTATTAGGTCGCCACGTAGGTGTCGATATTGACCTCTGTACAATTTTATGGTCCTCAACGTAAGTTGGTATGGAAGATGGAACAACCCTTTGACATGCTTCGTAGCTCTTCGCTGTGGCTTCTCGAATGCTGCGAGATCTTGCTTGTGCCAAGGCCGCCAGGCCTAGATCTCGTATCCCAGATGGGGCCACGCGTTTGTGTTAAACAACTGCGAACAGACATAAGGATCAAATCGCCCGAATGTCCTCCGCAGCCGGTCACCGTGTTGATTCCCAGTCTTTGACGCCTCAGGTTGTTCTGATCAGCCTGGATAAGTACTCTAAGGTCACGCTTTTGGGTGACCTCTTGCAGGTTATGGTCTCCAAGCTTGTATATGATGATCGGCGAGTGACGAACGTGGGCCACCTTACACTTAGGCGAAATTGACTGGAGCAGATTGTGTAATGATCATTCTTACGCCCTGTCTAGATCCAGTTGAAGTGAATCGTGATCTCTGTGGTCGGCGATCACCCGAAACATCTTAACATCATTATCGAAAGCCAGAAATCTGAGGCAATTACACGCGTAAGCTCATTAATGAACACGAGCAACAGACGCAGCCTCTGAACTGATCCTTGTGGAACTCCGCATTTGACATGAATCGGACCGAACAGCGCACTTCGAACTCTAACTTACAGTTGCTGATTCTGAAGGAAACTCATGATCCACCAAAGTACAGGATCTTTAACCCCCTAGCTTTAAAGCCTGTGAAGCAGAATGCGGTGGTCCAAGTGATAGAAGGCTTTGGAGAAGTCGAGTTAAATGATGTCGGTCCCTCTACCTTTGTCAGCCGCTTCCGTCCAACTGCTATGTATAATCAGTAGGTTGATGGTGCCTGAATGGTGTTGGCAGAAGCCGTGCTTCTCATGCGCCTTTATGTTATACGCTTCTAAATGATCGACTAAAGTCTCAGCGATCATTGCCCTTATCACCTTTGAGAGTACTGGGAAGATGACCACTTGTCGATATTTTGCGGGAATATTGGCGTGCTTAGACCATATTTCCTCATGGCAGGCTTAATTTGTCTATCCAAGTAGATTTAGTAAACAAAGTGATGATTCGGTCTGTGTTGCTCCTGCTTCGTTCAGTGCTCACCCAGGGAGTGATTGGAAAAAGTGCCGCGGTGGACAGCCAATGATGTGGAGAAGAAGCATAGAGACGGCAACCTCAAATTTGGCGGCGGTCAGACCAATCCGTCTTCCAGGTGGCGGACCACGAGATGCTGAATCTCAGTAGTTGGAAACATTGGACATCAGTGGCGTCACTGTTGTTCTGCCATTATATCCCCCCTTTTATACACACAAAAACAAACAATTCAAAATGGCGTGTGTAAAACAAAAATATCGTTTTCCATTTTTTACTCGCAGTTCGTGTTCCTACCTTCTCCACTTTTTTCTTCTGCCATGGTTCTGGTGGCACAATGTTAAGAGACTGCGTATATATATATATATATATATATATATACCCTCGGGTGGATGTCATCGATACCGGGAGAACTGTAGAAGCGTAATGAACTGTAAATCTCACAAATATAGCGCCACCGCTGCTGCTTATAGGCCACTGCTTCGTATTCATCGTACTTATGTGACTGGGGGGCGCCATGAACAAAAACGGTTCTAGCTGCGGGGTCTAGGGAGAACTCTTCTTAGCTCTGCTTCACTCACTTGCGCTCGCCCCATGGTGCGTCCAGAAAGACACAGACCAGAGGGTCCCTACTGAAGACAAGCTGGCGAAAGCATGGCCTCATCCGCATTGATTGTATAGATCATATATTTATTCGCAAGTCTGAGAACAGACAAATGCGCTCTCAGAACCATAGGCGTAATGGAACGTACAAAGGTTTGGTTAACAAAGATTGAGAAACCGCATGCTTTTTAAAGTGTTTCACACACGCTGTTTTGACTTTTTTGTTTTTTGTTTACAACTGAAGTTTGGATGAAAAATCAATGTTAAGGCAACATTCACACCAATAATTTCGATTGCGAGCCACTGCTTTCAAAAATTCTAGCCATTGGGAGTCCTTATCACGCACACCGACCTCAACCTGGAATACGGACAAACTCTGTGGATGCCAAACATGAGGTGACATTTTTAATGTTTATTTTCCACCTCATTTGTTGTGCGCCCCGTCATTTTTTCCATTCACACCCCGAAATCGCAAATAATGCTCGGCACGAAGTTGTGTGGCTGGCATACGCAATACGTGATCGAGTCAACGTAAACAGTTTTCGAGAATAATGCCCTAAAAGTTGGGATTCTTCGTTCAGAGTACTCAACCATTATTTTAGCAATTAATCGTTTATCTTCGATCGTGCATTGATTTCGAAGATTCTAGAACCTTCAATTCCTTCACGTGATCGCCAGCATGCGGAGTTTTGGTAGGGAGGCTACTAATTTTACCAGTTGACCTTCGTTTTCTAGAAACCGAAGGTCATTGATCCCCCTATATATTTGGCGTAGATCTGGCGTAGTGGTACAGCGTTTTGGCGGCATTTTTGGCTACGTTGGTGGGGTTTTTGTTAACACGATTTTCGTGATCAAGGTCGTTGGACTTCTGATTTTTCTTCGGCTGGGCTAGAATTTTTGGGTGTTTAATTCGGAATAGCGAGAAAAAGTGGAGATCTTAACGATGGTGACTGACAAGCACGAAAATATTACAAATTTTCCTGCTGAACATTTTTAAAAGCTGCTTCTTCAGCAAAAATCCCAGATGGAAGCACAAATGAAACTGATTGGAAGTTTAACGCAGTGCTTGAACGTACAGTCAAACGGAGCAGCTACACGGGACACACAGGCTGTTTCACTTGATCTTCTTACGAATTCAATCACTGAATTTCATTATGATGCTGATTCCGAATGCACTTTCGAGGCGTGGTTCAAACGCTGAGAGGACATGTTCCGGACGGATTTCAGCCGTCGAGATGATTCATGGGAAGTGCGTCTTTTGCTCCGCAAGCTCGGTACTAATGAACATACAAGATTCGTTGACCATATCTTGCCCAAAGAGCCGTAGGACATCACTTTCAAGGAGGTAGTGGCAACTCTCCAAGAAATTTTTGGTGAGTCGACCTCTTTGTTTGGCATTCGCTATCAATGTCTAAAAATTGTTCAGCGTGATATAGACGAATATGGGGCACTAGCCGACATGGTTAACCGTGAATGTGAACGTTTCAAGTTACGCTGTTTGACGGATGACCAGTTTAAGCGTCTCATATTTGTCAGTGCTTTACAGTCTCCACGCGACGCTGAAATCCGCACTCGGCTCCTTGCTAAGTTGGATCAAGATCCAGATTTGACATTGAAGTCTCTTGTAGGCGAGTGCAAACGATTGATTACCTTGAAACACGACACGGCTATGATTGAGCAGAGTCGCCCCACCATTGCCGATACTGTTCATGCTGTGCAAAAAGCAAGAAAGGTTGGCTCGAACAAGCCGTTTAACAGAACGCCGAACAAGCCGCCCACACCTTGTTGGTCATGTGGTGAACGGCATTTCGCACGATACTGTCCATTTGTGATAAGTGCCATAAACGCAGCCACAAGGAGGACGTTTGCCATCATTTCCGGCCAAGAAACGTGGCAGTCCTACCGAAGAAAGAATTTCGGGAAACCTGACGCTGAATCACTATCGGTGATTGCCACGTTTCACAGCGATTCTAGAACACGCCGTCGATTTATCACTGTGCTTATCAACGGAATCCCAACCCGGCTACAGTTCGATACGGCATCAGATATAACGATCATTTCCAAGAACATTTGGAAGCACATAAAGAAGCCGAAGATGATTGGTTCCAACAAGGTCGCCCACAACGCATCCGGTGGAATGCTGAGTGTGGTCGGAGAAATAAATTGCAAGATTGCGTTCAACTTAGTGGAACAGGCCGGAACCTGCTACTTGTCTGATCGACCAAGCTTGAACCTCCTTGGACTTGACTGAATGGAAAAGTTACAACTGTTTGGTGTTGCAATGAGTCAGATTTGCAATAGGGTCCAAACCGACCCAGTCCATGCATCATTGTCGATAGAAGACATGAGAAGAAAGCTAAAGCAGAAGTTTGCCGCCTTGTTTGAAGATGGTCTCGGCCACTGCACTAAGTTCAAAGCAAAGTTGTGTTTTCGCGAAGGAACCAAGCTCGTGTTCAGAGCATAAAGACGGGTACCGTATGCAGCCATGGCAGCAGTTGATCAGGAGCTCGACCGACTGGAACGAGCCGGTGTCATCACACCAGTGAACTACCCTTCATGGGCTGCACCGATTGTTTCTGTGAGAAAGTCTAACGGTAAAGTGCGTGTCTGCGCCAATTTTTCGACTTGCCTGAATGCTGCATTGGACGACCATCAGTACCCCCTTCCGATACCAGAGGATATCTTTGCCAAGCTGAATGGTGGGAAGTGTTTCGCCAAGCTCGACTTGTCCGATGCCTTACCTCCAGGTCGAGGTTGATGAAAGCTCGAGAGAATTGCTGACGATCAACACTCATCATGGCTTGTACCAGTACAACCGCCTCCTTTTTGGAGTGAAAACAGCACCAGCCATCTTTCAGCAGCTGATGGGAACCATGCTCTCGGGAGTTTCTGGAGCCGCGGCGTACCTGGATGATATCATGTTAATGGGTCGGACGGCTGGTTGAATTGCTCCTACGTATCTAGTCCTATGGTTTCCATATCGGTGAAGATAAGTGTACCTTTTTTACACCAACCCTCAAGTTTCGGTTTCTTTTTCTCGAAAGTCGGTCGTCGCCCTGTTTCAGAAAATATCCGAGCTATTCAAAAGTTGCCCCCACCTCCGGACTTGCAATCGCTGCGTTCGTTCTGTGGCCTGATCTGTCATTACAACTCTTTTCTGCCCGAACTGCATCGCCTGCGTGCCCCGTTGGATAAGTTGCTGAGCAAGGGCCAAACCTGGAATTAGACGCCAGAATGCCAGACTGCGTTCGAGCGGGTCAAGTCATTGCTGTCTTCAGACCTACTCCTAACTCACTTTGATCCCTCCCGGGAAATTGTCCTTGCGACAGACGCATCGTGTCTAGGGATCGGTGGCGTTGTTTCTCATACGTTCACAAATGAATATCAGAAGGCGATCGCACCTGCCGCCAGGAAGCTGACGAAAGCCGAGAGAAACTACAGTCAGATCGAGAAGGTGTTGGCCATAGTGTTTGCTGTGAAGAAATTTCAGAAGATGCTGTATTGTCGGATCATAAGCCACTGCTGGCTATTTTAGGCTCGAGGACTGGAATTCCTGCCTATACAGCCAATGGACTCCAACGATGGGCACTCACCTTGCTTGGCTATGATTTTTAACTTCTGGTATCAGTCAACGGATTCGATGGGCCAGGCAGATGCATTGTCACGCCTCATTGATTTCCAGCAGCAAGAACACGAGGACACCATCATTGTCTCAAGTGCGATCGAACGTGATGTGAAATTCCTGGTGAGCGAGGCACTACATGGGATGCCAGTTACGGCCGATGCTGTGCGGGCCGAAACGCTTCGAGACCCAATCCTGAAGAAGGTGACACACTTCCACAGAACCAGCTGGGCACGTTCGTGTTCATCTGCCGAAATGCAGCAGTCCTATCAGCGAAGACATTCGCTCTCCATTGTGAACGATTGCGTCATGTTCTCAGAGAGAGTAGTCATCCCGCAGATGTTGCAAGAAAGAGTGCTGCGGCAGTTCCATGCAGGACATCCAGGACTCAACCGAATGAAAGCGCTTGCCCGAAGTTATGTGTATTGGCCGTTTATGGACAGACAGCTGGAGCAGCTAGCTAGAAGTTGTGACAACTGCGCTACCGCTTCAAGGGCACCGCCGAAGACTGAACTCCACTCGTGGCCTAAACCAACTAAATCTTGGAGCCGTGTTCATGTCGACTTTGCAGGCGCAATCAATGGCCAGAACTTTCTCATAGTGGTCGACGCTTATAGCAAGGGAGCCTAAGTGTCCCTCATGAGAAGCACGAAAACGAGCGCAACAGTTTCGAGGTTGGGACAAATCTTCAGCAGGTTCGGCTGCCCTGAAACATTGGTGAGGGACAATGGAGTACAGTTTACTTGTGGTAAGCGACGTTCGTTTAAACCTGGTCAGCCAGTACTTGTACTTGCTTACCGGGAAGGGCACGCGAAATGGACGTCAGGCATGATCCAGGGCAAGTGCGAAGGCGTCATTTACGACGTGCTGGTTGGAACGCAAGTGTGCGTACGCCATGCAAACCAACTGCGACCACCAATATGTCGGCCACGAGCAACAGAATCCTCCGAGCTTCCATTCTACCTGTTAACAAACATCCTTACCTTGCCTAGCGAGCCATTAGAAGAATCCTGTCATCAGACGAATGGTACCAGACCGCAGAGCACGGAATTCGAATCCAGAACACTACAGCCAAGGCGATGGACCGATAGGCGAAGAACCCCTTCCAGGAGGCTTCTGGTCAATCCCAGGCTAGCATCGTACACCACGGCAGTTGTTTCAGGAGGGGAGGTATCCGGGAAAAGATAAACACATAAAGGAACACCATTATTTAACAATTAATTGATTATCTTCGATCGTGCATTGATTTCGAAGATTGTGGATCCTTCCATTCCTTCAGGTGATCGCCAGCATACGGAGTTTTGGTAGGGAGGCTACTAATTTTACCAGTTGACCTTCGTTTTCTAGAAGCCGAAGTTCTTTGGGCCCCCTATATATTTGGCGTAGATCTGGTGTAGTGGTACAGCGTTTTGGCGGCATTTTTGGCTACGTTGGTGGGGTTTTTGTTACTACGTTTTTCGTGTTCAATTTGGTTGGAATTTTGCTTTTTCTTCGGCTGGGCTAGAATTTTTGTGGAGAAATTTTTGGGTGTTTAATTCGGAATAGCGAGAAAAAGTGAAGATCCAACAAGGATTGTTCGTTCAGAGTACGCGGCTTCTAACATACTTGTTGCTTTCATAGTTTGCCACTGCCCACGAGCGATCGTTCCCACGCAGCGATTGTCGAAATATGGTAACCGTTTTGAATCTTCTCCACGAAGACCAAGTCACTTTACTGTGTAGCAGTACCGTACTAACCGTGGCACTGTGCACGCTGCCTTTGAACTTTAGGCTGGTGTCTCGGTGGCGCCACAAGTGTGTCAGGCGTGATTTAGCGATTCGCTGAGATATTTCATCTCCCCCACTCCAACCCACCGTGATACAACTCCGGAGATAAATGAACGGTTGATTTGCTCCAGTCAACCAGCTGCAATTGTGAGCATTGGCACAGGCACTTGCCAATCTTGGAGTCAATTAATTATATGGCAAAATACAAACTAAATCTAGATACTTCGCTTGCTAGACGATTCCAAACGTTTTAGATGGCCTGTGGATCGTCCCTCTGCAAAACGATGTCATCAGCCTAATCCAGGTCCGCAAATCTGTCCCAGAGGAGGAGCTCAACGCTGCAGCTCTCGGCTCCTTCCAGTGTGTGTTAGAGAACATCTTTGGTGGCAAACTTGGATAAGAACAGTGAGATAGGATAACCTTGGCGTACTCCGCTGGTAACGGCAAACGACGAAGAAAGCCTTCCATATGCTCTCACTGTGCCCGATGTGTGACGGTAGAGTTCTTTCAACATTGTGAAACTTTGTCGGCTACAGCGGTCCTTAGCAGACAGTTCCAAAGAGATGTTCTATCTACGGACTAAAAGGATGTCCAAATACACCACTATTCTTTCATTCGGTGGACGTGATGATATTCAAGAATTTGACGATGCAACATCGACCGTACGAAACCTGCTTTTTCTTCGCGAGACAAACTTTCGAGTAGCTAAATGCATGTGAAGCAAATAAGGACAAAAAAGTCTTAGACGCGACCGATATAACTGCTATTCCTCAGCACTTTATGCAATCACTGGGGGAGCCTTTCTTATAAACCGAGACCGCCATAGATTCCCCCCAGGGGCTGGGAATCTCCTCATCTACCTGCACCGTTGTGCAAAACGAGATCAGTTCGCTTGCAACTGTATTCTCAATAGGGCCGGAAGAAGGCTACCAGGGCCTGGAGCTTTGTATCGTTTCAGTGGATTTCTCCCCCAAACTTCACCTTGGTGGGAGCATCTGTGCACACGGGCCATGCACCACAGTAACAGTGTTTAGCACAGCCCGAAGGAGCTTGGTTTTGCCACAGTGCTTGGAATTTGAATGACGCGTGATCTTCGTCAGGTTGGTGCGCCTAGTCGCAACACCGAGGAGGCTGCTTATGATGTTTTAATGGCTCAAGTCGTCCGTTTGCTTTTCACTCCGTTTATTCGATGTTGACTCTGGGACGTTGGTACATATTATGGGTTAGACATCCCGTTGTTGTTGACTGTTTTTCGGAGAAGTGTGGGCTGTGCTTGGGAGATCAGACGATTTACTGCGTACCAGCGCATCGTCGCCTTCCATATTAGTTTTCCTTGTGGTAGTAGAAATTGCAACTACTGATTTTGGGGTGTCCTTAAATGCATCTACGGCTCAGATGCCACCGATATTGACTTGGTCCCTACGTTTCGGGCAAGCCTGGTGGTAGGTAATGGTTATGTGACAATTGTTGCGAACGGCCCGTATCTTTAAGAATCCCGAGTCTACCTTGTAATCCGAGGACGCGGGTTCCTGCATGCGTAGAGACCAGACGACCTTCGCAGTTTACTTAGCCCATTTGCAACTGGTGGTAGTTGCACGGCAGCGGAGCGTCGGTACTGCGCACCGGGGTTCTGTTGATGTCTTTGCGGACGGGATAGATGTGATGTTTCGAGAACCCTTGGGCGATTTGGAGTAGTGGTGAAAAGGTTGTTTACCGTATTTCCAAGAGTCACTTAGTATAACACCAGGTGTTGTGGATATAATTTGCAATGGAATTCAGTAGAGAGGCTTATATCATAGATTCTGCTATATTCGTTCCTACTGAACCCACTTTGGTGCCCATCATTTGCTCAGCTACCTCTGCCTGTCTTTCATACTCCTGGGACAGTGCAATTACGATCTTTACTATTTTGGCGGTATAACATTTCACTCAGAACCAAAATGAGTTTGGTCTGCTGTTGAGCAGCCTAAAATCACTTGATTTCATGTTCCGGCATTTGGGCATAGAAATGCTTGGAGCAGTCAGAAGCTGAAAGCCCTGTTTTGACTATTTCATTGCACGTTCGACAGGCGCCTTTAGGCATATCGGGTCGGCCACTCGCGCCCATCAGATCACGTGAAGTTGCTATTAACGATTAGTTCACAGCTATACCCTGGATTGTTTGATTCGGCGCGAAGGTCAGTTTGCCGAGACAGGTGGCTGGCTCACTCTCTCGATGCAACCTGCAAATTGCCGGATTCAGCGACCGGTCCTCTCGCTGTTATGTACATACACCCATGTGAAGACGTGGAGTGTATTGATTGGCTCGCCTTAAGCGACGAAGCAAACAGGGCGCAGACAAGCGCTGGCTTCTGGCGATGTTTAGTGGACGAGCGACGCAAAATCTCTCGCAACTTTATTATGTTGTAGCCTATGGAGATGGATGCAGGATCGTTTACGAGTCTTGTGCTTCTTCTTCTTCGTAATGCGCCAAAAATTATTCCCGATCAGCTCATCAATGATGTAATTGGACGCGTATATTACAGCAAAGAATGTGCTAAGAATATGAACTGGAGCAACAGTATGATCTGCACTAGATAGATCCACTAGTAAGCACTGAGTAGCGCTTGTCTAACTGGTTCGAATAAGCGTACCCATTAGAATGTGTGGCGAGAATTGGAATGGTAATCACAGAAGAAATATGAGCCAAATTGCCTCCGTACCGCATGCCTGGGTTTCGTAATGTTATTGCTTTCTATCCCATCATACACTAATGAACCACTGAACAAATCAGTCCAGATAAACAAAACGAAAACCTGCTTTATGAGTATGCTAAACCTACCGTCGCTAGAGTAAAAGGGGTTTTCCAACGAGGAAAGCAGTTGCCACTTTTAAGCTCGCCTCGATAGACATAATAAATGTTGCTGCTTGAATGGAGGGCCGTTTTGAAATACATCTTGTGTGATTGGATTGCGACGCGCAATCTCAGTGCAGACCGCGATTCACATTGAAGTGAACCTTGGTCATTCAATCACTAGGACCGTATGTAATGAAGCAGAAGGAAGTTGGGTGTTGCCCGCCGGAAAACACTGCACAACCACGACCCGTTTCGATATCGTTTTATCTCATCAAGTGAAGATAGCGGACCTCGAACCCCCAACCATTAGAATAATAGCCGCAACCGCTACCCCTTTAGCTACCGGGTCACGACGGGCAACGCTTGGCACAACGGTTAATGACAGATATCGAAACGCGTCGTGGTGGTGCAGTGTTTTCGGACGGGCAACACCCATCGTAGCTAATCGTTCCATTTCCCCTTTAAATTTGGCCTTTTGCGAACCACTTTGACATTTTACCAAAATTGGACAGTTTGCAAAGCGAACTGGACACATTGCTTTCTAAGCAGTATAGGTTCGCCCACACACCAACACAAAATACGCGAAGGCCCATAGAGATACAGGGGTATCCCGTTCACCGACTTTGATTGAGGTGTACGACGCCCGTGATCAAGAGGAGGGCTTACACAATCGCTCACGGCTGGCACAGTTCCATTGCATTAGGATGAGCACAATGTGGTCTGAATATCGTCTAGTTTAGCTTTACTTCCCTGTCTTTGATAACAAACTTCAGCAGGCCAGTAAAGCTGGAGTGGGTTTGGTGGAGTCGTGACTGCCTATACTGTTTCAATAGTCGTGCAGCTGCATAGGTTCCCTCACTCACCCGCATAAAAAACGCGAGGGCCCATAGAAGGACAGGGGACTACTGGGTCACCGCCTATCCGCTACATCAGCTACGGTCCCAGTGATTGAATTGGCCAAACGTTACTTCAGTGGGAATTGCGGTCCACTTTTACATTGCGCCTGACAATCCATTCACAAAACAAGTACTTCACAATGATCCTCCAAGGCTAGATAATATCTGATTAAGTCATAAGAGACTACGTGAATCGAGAGTCTGACTAAACATTAGTTACACAGCTGCACAGGTTCATGTGTAATGGCACAGGCACATGAACTACATGAATGCCGATGTGGAGAGAGGGGGCAATTTGGTCACTGCCTTTGATTGAGCTGATCTTGGTTCATGATTAAGAGAAGGGTTTGAAGTGGCACCCAATACACAATTCGGTTGCATTATTATCACTACAATGTAGTCTGAACATCGTCTAGTCGCTCTACTTCTCATTTCTTCCTAGCAAATCGCAGATTTTCTCTAGTATGAAATGTGTCCAATTCGCTTTGCAAACTGTTCAAGTTGTCTTGCAAAACGTTCAGTTACTTGCAGAACGTCCAAAGCTTTTTACAAAATGTCCAAAATAGTTTACAAAACGTCCAATTTAAAGGGAAAATGGCATATCATGTATCTGTTCCACCTGCATTGTGTTTGTGACAAGTGAAGATCATCGTAGACATTAGTCTCTATAATCTTCGGGCTGTAGCTTCTGTGATCGACTGATTTTCCGTCAGTAGCCCTGACTGTCTCCAGGTTAGTCGGGTCGTTCTCATCTTCGAATTCGTGCTTGGATGATCGGTGTCTATTTGTTCTACTGATCGCGCCCCTTTGCAAGAGAAAAAGTACTTGTGTCCTAGTGCTTGATGATGATCCTATCGCTCGAGTTATACAACCGTCCGATACTAAGCCGCTTCTCAGCAGACAACACGGCACACGCTCTTGTAATTTTATCTGTGTGCTATTGCTGCGCTTGTGTGAGGATCTACGTCTCTTACTCGCTGACACTTCTGATTTCCGACACAGCACTCGCAGAAGGGTGACATCACACACACTTACCTCGGACCGGTCCTGGACGCCAATTGGTTACGCGGTTGTTAGGTACCGTCTGGAATGTCCCCTGAGGATTCCGGGACGAGAATAGGGATAGCAAAGAGATAATTGGTCCTTCTGAAGCAGTGTAAGCACATTCATTTCAACATTACAGTTGTCCAATCAGGGCGCCACGATTAAACTAGTGAAAACGCAACTCGGACATAGCTGGTGCGTTGCACTGCACTCACGCGCTTCACGCCTCTGATATACTCCCATTCTCCTTCGCGCATGCGGCTCCACTTCATTCTCTACCTATTTGAGCCTACAGTCCCGAAACTCGCATTCATCTTGGTCATTCCATGTCAGCGATAACGCGGACAGTCATGGTTTTCTCCGCTCGTTTGCTAATGTGGTATTTGACAGGAAAGGTAGCGAACATAAGCGATCCTCATCAGGGTATATTGTATACTAATGAAGGAGTACGGATCGAAGCAGTGGTGTTCAAATTGTGTTCTTTGGATCTCGGTCGTAATCAGTTATTTTTAAAGGTAATTTTTACCGCTTAGTGACTTGCCCACCGAGTCCCCTCTCTGTGCAGCTCAATGGAGTTCTCTTGCCTCACCGAGTGCAACCGGTGACGGGGTCACGCACCTCGCTTCTTATACGCTCCACCATAGCAGCTGCAGAAATAGGTAAGATTCACATTGGCTTTAGCTGACCATGCACCATTCCGTTGCTCTTGGTTCTCCTGAAATCAAATGTTTACTTTACGCCGGAACGTGTCGCAGCACAAGGACCCAAGTTGCGAATATAACCATTGGTTGGAACAAATATCATCAACCATGTGCATGAGCTCTGATATCCATCTGTCCACACAGCTTAGACCTCTCTTATGGGGTGTATGGCGCACACTACTTCTGCATCCATTTTAATGCGCCTATGTCTGCGTCTCCCAACCTTTCTTCTTCTTTTCTTCCTCTGGCGTTGGCATATTCCGGTGTTGCGCCTCACTGTGGCTTTCTTTGTATTCTTATACTACTCACCTTCGGAACAGTAGTACCTGCTTCCAGCCACCACAATTGCAGTATGCGATTTTAAACAACTGCATTGAGCCTGTAGATCTAAAGTATTTTTTTGCAACACAGCGAAACAACCCGACTGTTCAACCCAGTATCAAATGCTCTGGGAGAGCACAACGTGAGACAAGCAATGTGTGGTTGGCTAGCGTCAAAGAGTGCACCATTGTTCATCTGCGAGATAACGAAGAACAACCTAATTGGGCAGCAGATAATATTTACTAGCTTTCAAAGTAGCTATCGACACATACCAATGAGTACTAGTCCTTATTCAAATAGTTACATGCATGATACGCGGGGGGAGAGTAGAGGAAGAGAAGCACTAAGTAGTCATCGACTTTGAATGAGGTTTGCGTCCGGTCGAGGATCTCAAAGGGATTACATTCCCAGTGAGCGCGGTATTTCTTAACAAACCTGGAAAGCGTAGCCGTAACGTAAAATAAGTACCTAGCAAGCATTTGAATGAAATTGATCACAACCACCGGCTTTTGGTTTACTCCAAACTTACGTTCTGACGTGTTACATCAAGTGTAAAATCGAGGGATGCTGTTGTATGAGCCCGAAGCCCATATGTGACCTCAGGTAACCGAAAGTGCGTTGGTGCCTCAGTCGAAAAAGGATGAAATTCTTACGAAAAAAACAAATGATGCTAAAAATAATTCCGTTAGGAATATTATACTTTATCGTTGTTTTCCTCTCGCCGCTCTGATTGGTGGAAATGAACGAGTTAATGCGATGTTAGCTTATTCTCGCGTTGGAACGATAAGCAAGCAAACTGGAAACAATCCGGAAATGTCCCATCATATGGTAGCACGGTGCGACCTCACTGCCGAAGGATTGTGTGACTCACATAGAGATGAACCGGAAATGTGTGTGCCACCGAGTGTACCCTGCAAAAGGTGAAATGTTTCCGCTTTATTCCCTATTTGGGACCATTTATACTTCGATTGTGCTATATTGTGTTCAGCTGGTGGGAATTGTTGTTGGACTGACTTTTTGGAATCCCCTTGCAACACAGAACACGCGAAGTGACCATAATCGCACGGGTTACAGTGTCGTGACAGGTGATCCAAGCAGCCTAGCCTAAGCGTAGAGCAATGCGGTCGCAGTCGAAACCAACCGTTTTGACGCGGACAACAGGGAACTTTAACACGTAACCAGTGGGTCATTTCCACTGTGCCAGTGACGCTCTGAAATCACCTTTCATTTGAACTTTCAGTATCGACCGGGTTGGATTGAGCCATCCTTATTTATAGTACGAGATTTCTTCTCTAACCCCTTCGCCACGCAGATTCGAACAAGACTCTCACTGTTGAATTAAACGATGCGAAAGATGGGTAACTGATTCGTGGATCAATTTTCGTTGGTCCTTTTATTCCTGCATCTTTTCCTGCTTACTTTTGCTTTCACGGGATCCTACACACACCGCAAATTGTTTTTCTATTTCCACCACATCATCTCTCTCATTGATGCTTTTCGGACGCTTGGGTGATTAGCATTCTTACAATCTACTCGACAGAGTGCTTGTGTCGGATGTTGATAAGTTAACTGTTTTTTCGTTTATCCTCATTATCTTTTCCTTATACTGTGTTCCATTGCCTTTGCTCTATCCAAGATAAATGTAAAAGGCTAGCTTGGAAGTTGGCTATTTTTGATTCAACACTGTACTCCTCGAATGGAGATTTATGCAAGCGTCGTTTGTGACTTTAGAACCGACACTCTCTGCTACAGCTTGGTCATAATTTAATTTGTGTGATTTGCTGACCACTTCCATAGTTTTTCTTCCCTTACCATTTCCAGCCACAGATGCTCACATTTTGCTCTTTACTTTCCCAAAATAGCTTGATTTTTTGTTGATTTTCTCTAGCTATTCGAACAACGAGAAAAGTGCCAGTGATCTATACTCATCCGCCATTTCTATGTGCCTAAACGAGGGTTGGATCTGCCTGAGCTTACGAATTTACATGCAACTGGCCTGCTGTCTTCGAACCGTCATAAGGAGCCCACGGTTCCAAGACGATTGCGAAATGGAACTCTTGCTTACCCGGTAAGGTTAATTTCTGCCGTTTCGTCACTATTTACTGCACTCGTTCATAGCTATTTTCAAGTCGAATGAAGCGTCTAAGTTTCTATGTTCATCTTTTGTTTCTGGCACCTGAACCACCTGTTCTGACGTGATCACATGAGTCAGTGAGTGCTAGTCTTCTAGCATGTCCATACCAAGCATAACGATTTTTCAATGAATTTATTCCTAAAATAGAATTACCAAGTTACACAGCTGTGTTACATTCCGTGGTCCATCGTGCTCCCCCATCTTCCATAGGCTGGCCTTTGTGGGTTCGCATTTCAACGCACCACTTGCATTATAATGGCCCACCATCTCCCATGGGGCACCAATTTGAATGTCGATAGTTCTTTTACTGTATAATGCCACTACTTTTACTATAGTGAAAGTGCAGTTTCCAGGTTTAGTTGTCTTTGTTTGTCGGTGACGGAAGCAAAGTTCTCTACCGCATCGTAGTTTGGTGATTTACTTGCATCTGTGCTCTGCTGAGCTGTTCTGCTTGGAACTCTCAAAGCACTGGGTTCTGTGATACGTTGGACCCACAATCTCACTCTCGACTGCAATT
Organism: Dicrocoelium dendriticum; assembly: GCA_944474145.2. NCBI lineage: Eukaryota > Metazoa > Platyhelminthes > Trematoda > Plagiorchiida > Dicrocoeliidae > Dicrocoelium > Dicrocoelium dendriticum. Next base: position 148,467,619 of record OX104064.1, read on the forward strand.
TGCTCTGAAGAAAATCCCGGTCCGTTCGACCACAGGGACCGTATCTGAATACTGAGCATGGAGAGCGATAAGAAAAATATTTATTGCTCTATCGTAGGTGAACCGGGCACATGCGCAGAATCACTTCGCTCATTCCTGTGCGGTGGCAGCATATTGCATAGTGCACTACATTTTATCCGGCTGTGATACGCTCCCTCTGCCTGTAGTCCGCAAAGTGGGTGTCAAGGAATCTCTTAAATTCCTTTCGGGTTTTACGTGAGCTTGCAATATTCAATGTTATTCACCTTCATAGTCACTCGTGCAACGTAGCTCAGTGGAAGGCAAGACAAATTCATTCTCAGCGTTCGCCTCTTCGGAAGCTGTAAAGTTACTCGTTGACACTCTCCGTGGGAGACAGAACCTGGGGTATTTGCGCTCACCTTATTTAGCGGGAAACACGAACGCCACTAGTTGTCTTGCGGCGGCTCATGGCTCCGGTTTGGAGCAGGAGCGGATCCCGTCATGTTTGCTGTTCTCATCCGAAGCTTGCTGGATCTTGCCCTGCTTGGAACTGACGGAACGTCAAGACATCTACTGGTGGATCAGTTATTGACCAGTCTCCCGCGACCGTTCACGGTACAGTTGGACTGATTGTAGCGGATGATGGAATAGCTCGCGCAAGACATCAGTGACCTTCGCGTTCAGCTCTTGATGGGGCAAACAGGAGGATATTCCTTCCTTTGCAAAAAACCGGGACATTAGTAGCGACGATGCTTGGCGTAGTGTGCTCCGGCTCGTGTATCAAACAAACGTATCAAATTTGTTATGTTTTCACCGGTCAAAGGATGTGTATTCTGACTGCTGAATAATGGGGCGATCGAAGCGTTTGTGTAAGTAGACCGGACGATGGAATGGTGTCTGACTTATACAGCTGCTGCAATGTCCCTGCTCAGCCATTGACGATGCGAAAAACTTCACTCATGCTCCATAGTCATGGGGGGCTGTTAGCGGTTACGCACTGTGCATAAATGATATGGCAGAACACGTCTTGCGAATCCGAGGACGGAAACAAAGACTCATCTTCTTCTTGCCGCCAGACGCGTATAGGACCATATTGCGAGCAGATTTCCTTTAGTCCAAGAAGGCTATGGTCAACATAAAATATGGACAGCTGTTGGCTGAACACCCGGCTTTACCATTCATTGGCCTTGGATGAACCATCTTCTTGCACTCAGTTGTTGCTTCCTGAAATATGAGTCCGGCCTTTCAGTCAGCAGCCAGCATGATCCTGGATCTGAGCTCTTGTCATTGACTACTGTTGATCAATTGGGAAGACTGGGGAAAAACGGTGTTTTTCTGTCAGTGAGAAATAATACCAATTCAAAAGGATGCATTTTGGATTGTCGGAAGCCCCGTTCACCTTTCAGCATCTAATGATACGCTTACTGGGCGATTTGGTGAACGTGGCGGTATACGGAGATGATATAGTGACATATATCCAATCGGAGACGGAACACAGCGGTTATATCGAACCAATCTTGGAACGGATTCAACAGTCGGGATTCCGTATAAACGTGTCGAAATCACATACTAAAAAGACTTCCGTGACATTATTGGGTCATAAAGTGGGATAAGGTGAACTGAAACCACTGCCTGAGAAAATATTAGCAATACTAGGCACCCCCAGTCCCAACCTCAAAGGGGATTCTTGGGCCGTGTAGAGTAGTACAGCAGATTGCTGAAACATAATAGAAAAATAGTTCACTTATACTGCAGAATCCCCAAAACCTTTTGATGGCAGTCTGCAAGCAATGGTGAAACAGGAACTGACCTTCGAGTTACCTATTGCAGTGCAGATGTTCACGGTGGCCACTGATGCCAGCGACGTTGGAACCGGTCATTTTCTGACAAAGCCACGGACGATTGAGTACATCACCAGAATTTTGACACAGGCAGAACGCAAATGTTTAACCGTTGAGAGTTAATATCTCCCAATCCCCTCGGCGTTAGATAACTGTTGGTCATACCTGTTAGCTCAGCGATTCCACTTCGAAACTGACCACAAGCCACGGGGGAATAGCTGTCGCGATGGGGGCTGCGCCTTCAGCAACATGATTTCACGATACACCACGTGTCGGGAAAGCATAACTAAACTGCGGATTTTCTTATCACGTGTAACAAACGAAGTTAACCTAACGAGCGTTGCTTTCGGTATAATTGGTATATTGTTAGAGCAGGATCCAGCACAGTTGACATTCGTACAACGATGTAACAAAGTCTTACACAGTGTGGTAACTGCACAAGCAACTTGTCAATGGATGTTTAACAGGTACCAGCATAAATAGCTCAGACTGCAAGAAATTTGCGAGAGGTGCAAACGAATGGGGCGCGAATCTTTATATGGATGCCAGAAGAAGCAACATTTCGGTACCCGCGATTCATGCGAATTGAAGGTGAAAATTATGGATTTCTTGTCACGAAATAGCCCATACCTGTTTTTCCAGGACCTATGACTTGTGAGACAACGCAGCTACTGCCGAGGCATGAAGAAGGACGTCGGGATACATGTACCTTCGTGCGAGCCGATAGGCGCGAACCACAACAACCATCGCTGTCTATTCCGGACTCTGGCGCCTTAAACTCTTTGCTCATCGCCGCCTACCAAACATAGCTGGTGTCGTGTGACATCAGCGTGTCCACAACGGTTATGTGCGCAGATAAGTACCAGGCAGTGATAATCAGGCAAGTACTCTAAAACGACAGAGCGCTGAATAAGTTGCGTTGGATTGGACATGTACTATGTATACCCGGTCGCCGCTTACCGAGAAGGGCTTTGTATTGTTTGCCGGATGTAGGCGCAGGCGGATGCACACGACCGATATTGCGGGTGCAACATTCGCCGAGCACTCACTCGACAAAATCATTGCTGAACGGTTGATAAGAATTCCAGTTTCATCCAATTACAAGGAGTGAAGTTCCAGACTGATGAAAGTGGTGCTTTACTCTAAGCTAGTCACACCGCTCATCTTGAAAAACTAGTATAAACTCCACAAAAGGTTACCGACAGAAATTCGGTTAGTGACATTTGATACCTTGGAATACATCTAAAACTAAACGGAAGGTTATCGTTTCAAAAGTCTTTGTTAATAACCGTCAACGTTTTTACCAGGTGATGTTTCTTCAGTGCAAGTAAACAAGCGGCATTTTATAACAACCGCAGTTAACTTGCACACTGAAAGTAATCCACACGAATTTTATTGGTACAAGGTTATGCAAGTCAAAGGTCATAAGGAATCCGAACACTGACCTCGCCAGGATAGGTCTAGGGTCGTCACGAAACTTGTCCGTTTGCATAATCTGTGTTTCAGCCGTTGGGGAATGTGATACAAAAGATGTTGTCGGAGGGCAGTTACAGGTGTTGAGCTATCATAACTTGTCTGTTGAGAGGGAATTGGTCAGATGACTAATGGAGAACGCCGTCGATGCCCAGGGTCCTTGTTGCGGAGTGTTTTTAGTCCATCTCAATTTTAGATCCATCCGCCGACGCTCATCAAACTTGCCGGAGTGACTCGGCGCCGAGATCTTGACATCGCTACTCCGTTTCTTCCATTTACGCAGTCGTTTGCTTTGGGAATTTCCACCTCCTCAACATTTAGCTTTTGTTAGGCTGATCGATACTCACTACTGATAATCTCAGTAATTTCGAAGTCAGTTTCATGCTCTATCTTACTCGTGCATTGCTACCGCCTCATCTCCGAACAAATCTCTAGACTCGGCTACCGGGATATGCGCAGCCTTTGTTCTGGGATTCTCGTGCTTATTTCCCTCTCGGTTTGGCCTCTATACACATCCACATAATCTTTGCATCGGATTTTATAAATGCAATTAGTTGTTCTGTCTAAAGGGAGCGAATTCTTTAAATGCACAAGTATCGACCGTAGCATTTGACTTTTTTTTGGAAAACTTCCGTTGTCTCTTTATTCAACACGCTCCGAATCGCTTCCGAAATCCCTTTTCTATACGGAATACCGACCATCGGTATCCACTCTGTGGTTAGTCTGGAATGTGGATTAATGCAATTCTGTATCTGACGTTTCACCAGTCGCCTCGACGATCCGCTAGCTACCACGTTTTGCGCTGTTTTTCTTTGCGCAGCTTCTCCATCTTCTTTCCACGTTGAGACAACTCACGCTTAAACTTGCTTCAAGTGACCTGAAATATTGATTCTTAGTCCAGATGTTTTCGTTGGTTTGTGGCACATTGTCGTTTTAGCGTTCCTTTCGATCCTGAAAACCGGACAGTCAAAGAACGAGATTGTTCCGCTCTACGACTCGAGTCTCACAGGGAACTTTATCGTATCGCATTCTATCAATACAAGAATTCATCTTTACCATCCCTTTTTATAATTGCAAAATCATCGTTTGCTTAGCGTCATCATGCTCCCTGAGCTCCACGGAAATTTGGTAACATCTTCCCAAAGTCTTCCATATACCTATTTGTGACTATAAGGGAAATCCGAGATCCCGTGGTCAGATTCTGTTCTTGAGTGTTTACACTGACATCTGAAACAGATTATGTTGAGCCACAACATCATTCTCCTCGATTAGTTGATCAATCTGTAACTTTGTTTTGTTCCGTAGGCTGTTGTCACCCATCAAGCAGATTCTCGATATTATTAACGCCTTCCCTTTGGGTATATTTGTGGACAAAATGGTAACATCGAAGCTGATTATTTATTAGTCCGGTTCAGTGGTCACAAATCGCACCATGCGTGCAAATATATACATTTTTTTACAAATGTACTCATTCTCCCAATGAGGGCTTGCAACAGGCTCGCCAGATATTTTGAATGCATGTGCAGGAGAGCCTATGCTATCCACCATAGGTCGCAAGGGTATGTCAGGCTTGTGTATCTTTGGTGGCCCGTACGTTATAGGCGAAAAATCCGATTTGAATAAATGTTGTACCACTTCTTCTTTCTTACTATGTCCCTTGCAGTCCTTAAGTGGCTACTAATCTCTGTTTTCTTCATTGCTAATGTCACCGTTTCGTACTCGGTCACTTGGCAGGGATTTCTGTGCTATTTGATATTCACATTTCTCTGATAAATTGAAGTTTGAAGGGTATCCTATATCTTGATTACATTTAAACAGATGTGTTCACTATTCTGTTTAACTGACTCTCCAGGGACCAAACATGGTGCACGATTTATTAGTGGAAATCTTATAATTCATGTGGGAGAATCGATGTGTTCTTGGACGAGCAACATTGCGCTTTGGAGTTCGTTTCGTTGAAATTTATTATCAATCCTAATCTTATCGGCAAACGAACATGGTCCGTAATGTTTGGTGAACATCGTGATCTCGTCAATTTAGTGGATGATACCACTAGTGAATGAGCCTGGAGAAGAGTAATGAGTACTTAGAGTGACTATCAGGTGACACCCACTTAGGTATGATATCAACCAACCCAGTGGTGGGTCTCTAACTCCAAATGACTTGATTTTCTTCATGAAGTGTTTGCGAGGCACCCAGTCGAACCCGTTTTGCATATCTATGAATAAAATTAAAGAATATAAGCTTCGGACTGGACCGGGAGTCTGTCTTTGAGACGTTGGGCAACAAACGGCGCGGTTTCAGCAATGATGTATGGAAATGCAGATGGAAACGTTCGAGCTGCTGCAGCGGAAACTCTTGTTCAGCAAATCGAAAGCAATATCTACCTTGAAGGGAACTGATAGAAACGCAACTTTCTTGCGGATAGTTGTAATCAACACATGACGGTCATGAATCACTGCGTGCTTTTGAATGAAGTGGGCTGGGTAACCGTTTACTTGCAGAGTTTGGAAAATATGGTTCTTTTCGGCTTTTAATGTCTCTGGGCTACATATTTTGGCAGCACGAAAGAACAGCCAATCAACAAGCTTCCGTTTATATTTCAAGGGTACAAACTAAGAACATGCGTCTATTGACCGACCCACGTCGTTTTCCGAAACACACTTTTTCTAATGAACCGAAAATTAGTAAAACGTCCAAGAAGGCCAGTTTACCATCATTCTCCATTTCACTGGTAAACTTCAAAGATGGATGTACACTGTCTAACCGATCCAACAGGCTGGACACATCAGTGTGAATCACAGACTGCACGTGTCGTCCATGTATCGACAGTAGAAACCAAATGAAGGGATGATGGATTTAGTAGGTCCATGTTCGAGCGTAGCAAGGAAAATGTCAGCAAGAAACGGCCCGAGAAGGGACTCCGTCGATCTGTCTGTAGTAGATTCCATCAAATAAAAACTGTCTGTTGCTAGTGCATCATAAGATTAATTTCTTCAGTTTCTACACTGGAATACCAACGTTTATATTGCTTTGGTTTAAGTAATCACAAATAAAATTAACCGTCTCGATCAGCGAAACATTCATACAAAGTGATTCAACGTCGAAAGAGAGCATCAGTTTACTATTTAAACTCATGTATTCGACTTGTTTCACAAATTCGAATGTGTCCTTGACAGTGTAAGTACGTACTGATTCAACCAGATCTACAATCCATTTCGCAACGGAGTGAAAAGCGGAGGTTGACATGCCAATTATCGGACGCAGAGGAAGCTGTGTTTTGTATACTTTAAGGAGTCCGTAAAGTCGGGGAGAATGTGATTCAACTGGAGTTAGCCGTTCCAGTAGTGTGCATCTATCAGGCTCATGCGTTTCAGCTCTTCTTCAATATTTACGTGATTGTATGTTCATCTTGCGCGGTCTTATCTTTCTGTACCATTTCACGTAAGAATTTTCTCGTCTCCCGCAATATGGAATGTATCTTGGAGACGTAGTCAGATTTATCCATCAGTACCTATCCTGATCCTTTATCGGGTCTGGATATTATCACATCTGGAATAAATCTCAATTCCCTGACGGTTTAACGGTGTTTCCTAGTCAGGAGATTAAAGGATTTGTCTTCGTAGCTCATATATTGTTGCGCCAAGTGAACTAGGGTGGTTCTGAATGTTTCCTTTGCAAGCGAAGAAGTAGGCATCAGCTCGCTCAGTTGTTGTATCAGATGTTCAAACTATGTGTTTAGATGGACTTGTCCACAACTAGGTTGAGAAAAGCAACATTTTGGTCCAAGTGCCAATGCCTCTAGTTGCAAATGATTCAGCTGTAGGCTGGATAGATTGTGCACATCCCTTTTTGGATCCGGCGGAAACGTAGGCTCTGGCGGATTTGGTTCTAAGCTTTTAAGCTGTTTAGCGTATTTCTTTTCTTCTACCTTTGCACACACTTCTTGTACATATTGTTTAAAAGCATCGCGCTGTGCTGCATTGACCTCTTCTACGCTCGAGTTGTAAAGTGAACACAGACGTGCTAACTCAGGGATTCGCGACTGAACAGTTTCCAGTATGTTATGAGCATGACGATTGAACGACTTACTAGTTGGAGGCACACAACATCGTTTAAGCGCTTTCCAATACGTCTTCGGATACTGACTACGTTGTAAGCATTCCTGTATGAATCTGATGTTGGTCTTCGCATCCGCAAGCCTAGCGTTAAACTTCAAACGTTTGTTAAAGTCACTGAACGCCTTAGGTTGCTTGTCCTATTTTAACTCGAAAATTATACGCATGGAATTGCTGAAACACAAGGTTGCGAAGAGCACTCTTTTCGATAAATCTCATCTCACCAGATGAGATTTATCGAAAGAGTGCTCTTCGCAACCTTATGTTTCAGCCATTCCATGCGTCTAATTTTCGAATGAAACCTGCAGTAAGCAGATTATGTGACATAATCTGAGTACTTCAACTAGTAAGCTGCACAGTAAAGTTTATCGAGGAACCCGCGTTGGCATAGATAAAGCTCATCATTTCACTTCTTGTTACTTTCCTGTATAACCTAGCAATTATGGGTGTGATGGATAAATTGATAATTAGTGAAGTTCATTTTTGGTCTCTTTCTGACAATGTTTTCAACTGTTCCGGAGGACCGCCGGATTCTAACAACAATGTGAATATGTTCATCCAAAGCGGCGATATGTCAAGTTCCCCGAATGTAATGGCGGATGGAGGATGCCATAGGAATCCAGTGTGAGCGATGGCTTGACGGACTTCATAGCCTGTTATATGATCGAAATAGAAATCTCGACATTATATATGGCTTGTTGTTATAAGTTCCAGGCAGCAAGGTATAGGGTCGGTTTCTACGTTCATTTGAGCAACGAAGAAAGAAGTAAACACCTCACAATAGTAGGCGAGTCACCAAAGCAACGATCCCCTTCATCGATCAGTTCCGTGATCAAAAAAATCCTATTATTAGTTCTTTGACGGAGTAATTTTGTCAATTCCTTTCCTTTGCGTGTCATCCGCAAGGCGATTTCCTCAATCTGCTTCATTTGTGAACGCTTGCCTCAGGCGTTGGATTCATGCGACTGTAACAGTAATGACAAGTGTTTGGTCTTTCTACATTTCCCAATTAGTTTTCTCCTTTTCAGGTCACCGCAAATATCACTTGCATTCTTAGGACCAGGAATGGCACGTTTGTAATGTGGGACAAGTATAGTAATACTACAATGGATTTGGTAGTTGAACTGTTCCACTGCAATGGGGGCGCTAGTATAGAGAAAAAGGTATCCAGATTAGAGGACCGGATTGGCTTTTGGAAATACTCCAAGTCAATCCTTTGGATGGTGTGATGGATAGGTGAGTCGAGTTTGGTATTCATTATTATGTAGGAGGTAAGCTGTAGCATCCTATTATCACTACCAGGGAGGGTGTCTAAGATGTCAGTTTGTCTGTCGGTGATCCCCAGTCCGGTACGTCGGCAGGCCTAGTTGGTCTGGTGAACCACTGAGTCCAGCCCCCAACTAGGATAGTACACAAGAAATATCTACGCAATGATGTGGATGGTTATGGCGACGAAGTGATATTTGGTAGATTGAAATCGTCTGCGATTATCTTTAGTCAGTGTCGTAACACCGATGCGAAATCAAACGCCGAGGAGATAATAGCGATACCCCTGGCTGTCACTTTCTAAGGGTTGTACATACATTCGAGAAGTATCATCGTAGAGGCTGCAACGACTGATAGCCACACAGATACAGGGACATTGTTTAACTGTGGGTCATCAAGTAGCTCCGCTGTAAAGTTTCGATGCAGACAAACGATGTACATCTGCCTCCCTTCTTCGTGCTGCGGCTTTTTCGAATGCGGTTTTGAAATATTTAACATGAAATCCAACTTATCCGATGAGCAGCATATTTCGGCGACCAAGAATACATGTGGGGCGCTTAACTGAGTAAGCACGCTAAGAAAATACAACTTTTGTTTATGGATCTTGCCTTAATTAGTTTAACGGAAAATGTATTGTGCGCAGAAACGTTTTCTATGAGCACTTTAAAGAATTAGACTTCATAAATGTCACGGGGCGATGGAAACAAGCCTGTCAATGACTTGCTCATTGTCTTGACGGTCGGTGGTAATCCCATAACTACCACCTAGCTGAGTTTCTGAACAGCCCACGCGACCTGCTTGTGCATTCATATTCAATACAACTACTATGATATCTGAACTGGTAGCACTGCGTATTAATGTGTTCAGTTCGTGATAGAATGTGTGCTTGGCAGCATCCGAACTGCAGTCGATTGGAGCATAAAAGGAAACCACAAACAAACAGCGTCTTGTACCATTTCATGAATCAACCTCGGTCGGTGTCGTCAAACGGGCTGCATACAAACGGCTGTTCACCAGAATCCAATCAATCAACGACTTGGAGATGAGTACTATACCTACTTTAGCTTGACCAGAGGCTGCCACATCATTGTCTCTGGATGCGTGCAACCAGTAGCGACCGGACCAGCCGGGTGCAGTTAATTCAACGGCTCCATGAGGGTCATTGATCCTGGTTTCTGATACGTATCATACGTTAATACCCAGTGTGTGCAACGTGAGTGCGAGTGTAGCCTGTTGGTCGATTTGTCTTAGACTGCGAACGTTGAACGCCGTCAGGGAAACGGACAGCGTGGCCTTATAGGGTACTGTTGCTCATAGGCGTCCGATGGGTGCTTCGTGAAAGCGACTGTAGTTGCTGTGACTTCAGTGACACTTCGGTTGCTGTCAATTAAGCTGGGAACTATAGAAGCTAGTTTGGTAATGGGGGTTGAGAGGGGCGTAAGAGAGACAGGTGGAAAAGAAAGAAGCGAGGCGCCAGCAGTAGCATATTTTTGCTTATCCACCCTGCTGTTTGTATCAGATAAGGCAACTTGATAATCTACGCAGGATGTACTCAACGTTTGAGGAAATTGTCATGGTTGTATGTGTTCAGTCTCGATACCACACGGTCATGTGACTGCCGGTGTGGATTGTGATGCTGTTGAATGGTCGGATGCTTGCTTGCGGCAGCGCGACGCAATTGACATAAAACAAGGTATATCGCTTGTCGCCGGCTGAGAAAATTGGTCAATTGATACGGTCGGCGTGCTGACGAGGTAGACAGAAGCACAGCTCTCAGTTGCAAATCTGGATGCAACTACCGAACGGAATCTCAGAAAGTGCTGGGATGTGGCTTGCTGCAATCCCCTGAGTGTGCGTGTTCGAATAATGATAACTATTCCGATATATATTCACAAAGAAGGTTAATCCTGGGCATGCGTTTCCGACAAATCTTCGAAATCTTTTGGACGATTTAGGTGATGAGACTATATAATAACTCCTACTCTTCTTCATCCACCAGATAGAGCTAGTAATTAAATAAACAAATTTTTATTCTCGGCTACGCGAGGCACGCCACTAAAGGCATGATCATAGTAATACTACTACAAAGTATGAAGAAATGTACAATATTACCATAGGATTTTCATATATGTGGATCCATAAATCTAGGTATATAGGTAGATGTGTTGTTTGTGTTCGTAAATGTCTTGCTGTTCTTTTGAATGAGTTCCATCGCGTCGCCGGTGTCTGAAGAAATGTTTGACGTCTGTAGATTTGATAAGTTTGTCTGCGTATGCTTGGGTAGTGATTTTATTTAGTGGCTAGCCACACCCACCACATCACAGTGCTTTTAAGCTGATATTTGTGGCTTTTCGTAGGGAGAACGTTTGCCAGGCGAAAACCCACCATGTCCTGGAACACTGTCGCCTAGTCGAATAAGTGGATTTTGGTTGGTATGTGATAGGGTGGTTATGGAAAAATCCAGTACAAAGCGAAGCAGCGAAGTTCTCCGACCGGACGGCATTTTGACTCAAGTGTTAGTAATAGCACATTTGTGAAACAGTGTTACCTGATTCACATTTCTCCATTGTTCGTTCCAGAGAGCGATTATCTGCTGACACTGACCTCTCACAATTATGAACCCTGTGATACTGTGCGCCAAAGGTTATGCAATGTCACATGGGAAACCGATGGGCCATTAGTGTATTGGCTGTTGACGGTTTGTTCCCTTTAAATCTTTTAAATTACCTTCGGAATTGTTCAGATCTAAATGTCCGCTTACTGCCATAGTATTTAGTCGTTATCAATTATTCAGTATTGCTGAGGTGGCGTCGGCTTACGCCGACCCACTTTTCGGTGAAGTACACCGGACTCATCCTGGCCACATCGTCACCCTCCCTAATTTGGTGCACGTTTGTGCAAGATTATCAGTCGACTTGGTTTCGGTGTTGGGGAGTCAAAACGGTCTGATGCTGAGATGCACTTTCTCGGCGTTAGGCAAGAACCTGCGAACAAGTTGGCTTACTCAGTGAAGTCTCGCCTACGTTGCTTGTGGGACCAAAAACCCAGTCATACGTGTGGGCGTCGTGTGAGCCGTGCCAAGATTGCTGAGCCGCGATACGTGAGAAATCCTTTCGGGAAATAGCCGTACCAATTCCCTACTCATACGCGTGGGCGTTGCGTGAGCCTGGCCAAGACAAGCGAGTCGCACATGGGAGAAAAGAAGTTTACGGCTAAAATGTCGGAATGTGGGTGTATGTTTGACCTCTAAATATAGCAATGAATGATCTAATAAATTCTTCTCTGGTCAACCCAGTTGTCTTTCTGATATTTCCATGGATAGGTTGGACTCGGCACCAGACAGTGAGCGAAGACGGGTCAGCGTTACGACAGGGGTCTTTTATGACACCCTGTTGCTCACTCGCACAAAGCTCACTTCTGTGGCTTCGGCTGTGTGCACATCGACGGAAGTAATTAGTGGCTAACAGCAATCGCAGTCGCCAACTCATCAGTCGCGTTGTGATTTGTTCAGTCAGCTTTCTTCGATGTACGGCGTACACGAACCGAGAGCGCACTTGTATCGTCCAAAGTGCGCTACACCAAAAGCATTTGTAATCTTTTGTCCACGGCATGGTGCATCCGAGTAATGGGTGTATATGGGACAAGTCAGCTGGAAGTGTGGAAGGTGATCCCGCAGTAATGTGCCTACCAAAACGCCACTGTACCCTGAGTCGGCTTCAAAACCTTGTTATCTCCACCTGCGGTCTAGCGGTCTGTATGTCGGACATACAAGCGCACGGCTGAGTTTCTACTCCTGGGCGCGTCACGTATTCCGACCCGTGGCTTAAAGGATCACAGTCCTGCCTTGTAATCCGAGTGCGCCGATTTGAGCCTGCGTATGGGATCGGGCGTCCCCCGCAGTATCCTTATTTCTCGCGTGACTCGGGGGTTGCGCGGCAGCGAAGCGTCAGTACTGCGTGCGACCGTACTGCTAGTAACCTTTTTATTTCTAGAGCCATATTTGTCATCAAACTCCGCGGATTAACCGTGTAATATTTGATTTGAAGCGTTACTTATTTGTCTACAGAAACAGTGCCCCATTCTCTGTTGTTTCCCTCTGCGATGTGCATTTTGCGGGTCACAAACATTCGGCCTTTCCGCATTCCTCATTGTTGTCTGTTGTTTCTCTGCTGGCGTAACGTTCTTAGTCGGCACTACATGAAGCCCCTGTCGAATACTTCTCTCCACACCTTATTTTGACTTTTCCAATGTTCAGTTCACTATATGCTATCCATTTGAGGCGATTGCTTTCATCGATCTTGACATCACACCAACACACAGTCGTAGTTGGTGATACAGTCGTTTTGTTTGAAGAAGTTTCGGGTAACCACCTTGCAGTATTGAGTATGCCTACTCAATACGAACTAAATGTTTGCTTCTTTTATTTCTTCCTTTATGTCTGTTCTTGTTTACCCATACCTTGTTCGTACGCGCATTCTATGAATGTGTGCTTTCCCATAATCCGTATTTGAATGTGCTTCTCTCTCGTTTGCTCTGGCTCCACAGTTATATTGACTGCTGCTTCGCTCTTGGCTGTGCCTCGTCTCGAGCATTGTCCACTGTTTTTAACTCCATGAACGTAGCTGCCAGTCAAGAGATTATCCTGAACACTTGGTTTCCCGATAAACTGGCCGATTCTGTTACTGACTTGCGCTCTCCTGCGTTTTGGTGGTCCGAGGCCGTCAGAGCCCAACTCACTTTACCCGAACACGTCGTGTGGGATGCGTCGTTTGCCTTTTCGACCCCGTTTCGTGTCCACCAGGTGCATTTGAAAGGTGCCAACGAGGACGGAACTCAATGTATCACACTGCAGCTGAAAAACACATCCCATTTATCTTTCCAAGTCCGGTATGAAAATAATTTTTAATTGTTTTCTCCCCGGACTGTGTTCTTCTGGCCCCAGGCTTCTTTTGAATATGCGGCTTTGCGTTGTTGAAATCGCAGCGCCGGTTGTTTCAAACGCCACAGCACGTTATTATTCCACTGTTCCGAATTCATTGATGTAAAATAAGTAGTATATTTTAACCTCAAATCGTGGCCACACTGATCGGTCAGTGCCACATTTGATGGCATTCGTTACTAGTGACCTAATTGGACTGCCTATACTCCATTTACTTTTTCATTTCTACTATATATTTTTCCGTCCATATATGGGCATCAATTCATATAACACAAATACCCAGACGCTTTGTTTTAACGCACCACATATCGCAATTGAATCATCTTGTATTGTTTGAACTGCATCCGTGAAACTACGTATCCATTTGCAATATTTTCACCTATTTGTAAGTTATACCTTTATATTATAATTATAATCATTTCATTGCAATCTATACTTTATGCATTCTATAATTCTCACAACTCATATCGCGTGTTAGGTTAGGGGCTATCGGCTCACAGTTAGCTTGTGATTTTTGTAGCAACAGTCACCATGACTTCTTTTCCTATATTCACATTTTGTTTCACCGCTGCTTACCATGCTGTTGTCTTTCAGGAGGTTTCAATGATAATAAACCAAACAATACTGTGATGATTCCCTCTTTTGTTAGCGGCGGCATGCATTGAACGCTTTATACCGGGTGGTCCTTTTCGTGCAACGCGTGACCACCTCGGAATCATCGTCGCAATCGAATTGCCAATATTTTACTCCATATCTCATGAGTTATCTAACTTTCCATGACAGATTTTTCGTTGTGACCAGTGACCGTTCCCTATTTATGCGTAAGCCGCCCTACGTTGTCATCTACCACTCGGCTTAATGTGCCTCCTTGAGGGTAACCTTTTTCATATGCTTTGATTTGTTGCTTTCCTCTTCGAAATCCATACAATCGGCCACCACCCATACTAACGTGCAGTCTGTAGGCACAGACGAGCAGCCATGTTAGCTAAGTAACTCATTAGTCAATTCCAAATGTCTCAAAGAGTTTCTGTTTCATCCGTTATTATGGAGCTGGTGGTTATTCAAATGATTCTCTCGGTTATGAAAAGTGCATCTTTGCGCTTGTGATTTGCTCCACCTGAATTGACTTATCATCACATAAGGTCTACCATCATTGAGCGATCAAGTTTTACACACGTTATTCCGTGATAGCAGAACCAGACTGCTGCATGGGCCAGCAAATGGCGCGCCCGTCTATACCTCTTTGAACTCAACTTCACGCTTAGTGCTAATAATCTAGCTTGTTAAAGTATCAAAATAATGTGTCGTCCATTCAAGTTCACGTGGGCATCAATTCATACTCTCCCTGAGGGGTTACATGCCCACATTATCAGTGACACTCTCATCGGTCATGGGAACTAAGCTAATGGGACTCCCTGAATGTGAGCACATTGGTAAATGTATGCGCCTATGGGGGGGGGGGGCAGGTCTGCTCCCGAGTAGGCTGACACATTGGTGTTAACGGAAGGCAGACAGCGATGACAGTGTCAATGCTAGAGGTCACCAACAGTACGCCTGATAGTAGCTGGTCAACCTAGGATGAGGAGTTTGAACGTTCTCCATCAGTACCCCTTTAACAGATCTTTTGTCGGAAAGAGTTACCATTGGTTCGTATTCTGACCCGGCCGGTAGCCGGTGTCCCCGTGCAAAATTTCCAGCGCTTGTCCGAGCAGTACGTAACGTATCGAACGCACAATATGTGATCCGTCCAAGGTGCACAGTTCCAGTGGTACAATTAGTCTCCAAGTTAGTATTGCCTCTGGTCGAAACAATATACCGCATGAAAATAATAATAATAATAATAATAATAATAATATTGGGCATATTTCTCATCAAGTGAAAAGCTGTGACAATATTTGGCACGGAACATACACGCACAGGTGATGTCTTGCTCTTGCAAAAGCACTATCAAGTCATCTTCTTGTATTTGTCTGCATTTCTGGCAAGATATTTGCCCCATATGTTTGTTTTATGCGACGGTAGGAGGCAAAGTTGAAGTTTGAGTATGTTGTAGACCTGGAGGACTAATTACATTGCATAAATTGTTGATATTACACCCATTAGACGTTAGCTGGGCTTTCATTGAATGGATGATCAAATGATCTTCCCCACGAAAAAACGACATAATTGTGTCCAGGTAGAGATAGCTTCTCAACTTACTGCGAAAGGATTGCACAGTTTCAAATGACCTGATGGTGAATGGCAACCGATTCCACAGAGAAGCATATATGGTGAGACGAAAGTTAGGCCGCGGATTTATCTTGCATCGTGGTATAATCAGGGTAAGGTCTTTGTTACCTAGGTCTCGCGTGTAATTGTGCTGCAATGTTAAGGGTGAATCGCTTGCAATGGGTATTGCCCTGAATCAGAATGTGCAGCAATCTCCATTTCTCTTTTAGTCTTCGTAGCCAATGCGGATCGAGACGGAGTTGCTGGCATCGCTCTCGAGAGTTTATGATAGAAATTTCCCCCAATATATGCTTAGTAAATGATCGCTGAAGGTTTTCTATCCATGTTCTGTGTGCTTTCCTCATATTATCTCAGGTTATGATACGATACTAAGGATGGGACGATTAAGGACGTTAAATAGTTCAACCTTAGCTGTAATTGTATGCATGTTATGAGAAATGTTAACGAAGGATTTTCTGGCTCGTGCTATCTGCTGCTTAATCTATTCTAGGAGCCTAAAGGTACAAGGATATCTACTTCCACGGTCACGGGTAGACCATGTTACACAGGTGTGTTCGCTGTTACGTCTGATAGATACGTCGGTTGTCAAACGACCGCGACATATCATACTTGCATGTTGTGCTTATAACGTCATCATCCACTTGTCGCACGAAGTCTCAAACGAATGAATGTATTCTTGAATGAGTGGTAGTACATTCGGAAGCTCAACTCCTCGATACTTGTGGACAAATGTTATATCATCAACAAATAAATATAGCACGCTATGTTTGTTAACCGAACTGCTATCATTGACGCAAAGAAGGGAAATTAATGTATCGAGTGCACATCCTTGTTTAACCCTCTTGGTAATTGGACACGGGGAAGAGCAGTAGTCACCTATGACTATTTTAGCGGGACCGTTCATGTATGATGATGGCCAAACCAATTAATGTGTTGCGGGCTTCAAAGGAATCTCTCTGGATTGGTAACCGTTTTTGAGGCACCCAATCGATTGTTTTCTGTGTGTGCAAACATAGAACTAATGTGGCGTATTTCTAGCCAATGGAGTTCGGTGTGTAGTTCAGGTAATGCTGCTAGCAGTATATGTACGATCGTTAGTCAAGGAAACCATTTAGGATCTGTTTATCAACTCCAGTGAGTTGATGAACTTCCTTACACTTTTTTACAAACTTCACGATTAATCCGGCTATTATAGGAGTGTTTCGGCTTGGCCTGTTATTGTCAGTCTCCTGTTTTGCGCAGCCCTGGAGGCGAGGGCTGTTGAATGAAGTTTCCCATTGATTTGTTAAGTACGTATACAAAAGGAGCAGTGACATATCAAGTCCTCCCAGTTATATGGCGGATTGGGGAGATGCCATCAGCCTGCAGAATTGAGCACTGTTGTATAGAGTGTGCTGCTTGGCGGATATTGCGGAGAGCAATAGCACGTTAAATGGAGTCTTAGTGTACTTATGGCGTTAGTGTCAAGAGTTATGTAGGTGGAGAAGAAAGAGCTAAATGCGCCTGGATGTCGTCCACCAGTCCAGTGATCAATGAAAGCGTTTGTTGGTTCTTCGATGTGGAAATCTGACCAGCTCTTTTGCTTCACATGTCATTCGTAGGGTTGTTTGTTCTTCATTTGCTCGCCCCATCAATTGTAAGTGCTTGATTTCAGTGCTGCATCGATGCATCTGTGTAATCATTGTAAAATATCCTATCCTTTTTTTAGCGCGCGATTGGATTGCTGGATTTCTGACTCATCGAGCATTCGGCTGCATCATTTTAAACGTCACTGATTCGTTTTTCTTGTGCAGTAACGAGGGTTATGGCTCGCTGAAACTAATGGTAGAAGTGCTCCACGGCTGTGCATGTATTCATGGAAACAACACAGGCCGGATTATTTGACGATTGGGTTTCCAATTAATACTGCGGCTGGTGTAGGAAGGAGCTACTTGTTTGGTGGTCGTTTTAACGGTGAGCGTTAAGAGTATCATGTTGCCGTCGTTGCCAGGGATGTTCCCTGAAAGGTCACTCTGTACGTTGTCCATACCCAATGTAAACATCGCGTCCAATGTGTTCGTCAACCTAGTTGGTTTTGTAACCCACTGTGTCCAACCAGCTCCGACTGAGTAAATGAGAGCTCTGCGTATAGACACGGTATGGGAAGACCAGTGTATCATTGGTATGTTGAAATCACTTAGGATTATCATTAGTTTGTGCGTCAATTCCGACGCAAAATCGAAAGCTGAGGTGAAACGGACAGCATTAATGGTTGGTGAATTTAGCGGATTGCGGAGAAATACAAGTAAACCGAGGCTCCTGAAACAGGGAGCCAGTGCGAATCAGGGACATTTGCCTGCGGTGGATGTTCAAATCGTTCAGCTGTACATATCTGATAGAGTTGCGTGAGCCACCCTCCACCTTTTCTTTTACACCCCTCTTTACGAAAAAACGGTTAAAGGGGTGGGGTAATTAGATTACAATCTAATATATCAGCGGGATACCACGTTTTGGTAACGAGGATTGCTTGCAGCTCGTTTAAATATGCAAGCATGCTTAGGAAAGACTGTTTGTTGATAATCCATCTGGCGTCAATCAAAAGTAATGAAAACATACCATGAATGGTGGAATCATCGTTTGCGTCACTGTTGTGTGAGTCATTGTAATGGCGGATTATTTGAGCGTTAAATAACTATGGGAGCATTGGGAACGAGTCCATTGCTGACAACCTTGCGGTTAGGGGTAGTGTGCCTTCCGGGGTTGCCGGTATACCTTGTGAAAGGAGAACGTTGATGTATCAAGGATACATTACGGTTGGCTGGGCGCTGAGCTTATTTTGTCATATGAAGAAATTGCAGAAATAACGGGTGCATATATTCGGCGCCTGCCGCGTACGTAGGGCGTTTGAATGGCCACGGTTGTTTTCCTATATATATATATATATATATATATATATATATATATATATATGCGTTATAAAACTTCAACTGCATTATCTCCTGGCACAACTCCAAAATATTAGCCACTCGAGCGCGTTCCAGCACCTTGTCCCGTATTATCACTGTAGCCGTTGACATCAAGTGTAAAACCGAAGACATGGAAATTGTGCTCCGATATGCCTGCTGATTCTATACCCCACGTACCTGCTCATTTTCGTTGCATTCCGGATGACCTGAAGCGAAAGAGAATAAAAGTTACTTCTTACGCTGACATGACTAGCACCGCCGTTATTGCGTACTCCTTCAATTCATGGACGCTGTGACTGCGACGTAGTTTTTTAAAAATCGTGACATATTGTAAAAAGTATTACCATCCAATCACTGCGTGTCTTGATAAACCAAACACCCATTCAAAGGGAAGTCTGGCTGAGCCGAGCCTAGTTGTCCCCCAATGAAATACAAATAATTACGTAGGAATTAAGCACAGATACACCAGGCCGGTGATCCACACCAGTCTAGAAGTCACAAGCAACTCACAAAATGGGATCATTTAAATGATTATGAATGCAGATGGAACCTCTTTATTGCATCCAACAACGACTGTTAGCGTCAAGGCTTCTTCCATCGCATTACTCGACAACGGAACACATCACTTTGCTAAAAATATAACTGCTGTATTGCTGTGCCACATCACCGCGAAAGGTAGCACGCCGGGCCAATAAATAGCGGCGGTACACGAAGTTCACTTGGGTAATTCAGGCAAATAGGGAAACCATCCAAACGCTGTTTTTTCATTTACCGATGTCCTTGCAGCTTGTTGTGAATAATTTACAACGGGATCCGCGCACGCTAACTGTGACATGTACAACTATTATAGGCAGCCATTTTTTGCATGCAGTGACATACATTGCTGCCGACCGTCAAGCTACGCGAATACATGTTGTCATCAGAAAGCAGCAAGATCCTGAAGCCTTATTGCACGATGACATTGGATCCACAACGCATGGTTATAATGCATTTACAGTGCTTGCAACAGCACAATACGACGGTAGCGCTTATAGTGAAGCGCAAGTGTCTGTTATGTCCAGAGTGAATTTAAACAGCATCTTCTTAATTTGGTGCCAAACCACATGCTCAGCAGCGTGCTACCCATGTTATCGATTGACGGAGGCCATGGTTGGATCTCCTGCCATTTTAGTCTTCTTTGAATGGCATGGTTATGAACACTTTTTTCTTAAGGACATCGGGCACTCGTTGGTTTCCGGTTTTCGCGTTTATGTTTGAGTTCTTTGCTAGGAACTTCTGCGGACCTCCATTTTCGCGTACTGTAGAGCAGATACGTTGCAACTTCCATGTAATAGCTTCCTGTGAGCATAGCTGGCCAGCGATCGCAAAGGTGGTACGAACCGGAGCTCGTTTGTAATTCACAGGCCACTAAATGTCAAACCTAGAGTAGTTTACCATTTAGGTTTCTTTTAAGCGAATATCCAAAATTGGAAGGCAGTGTAAACTTTGTTCTCAACTGTAAATTCGATTTCGGGGTAAAATTTGCTTAGAACCAACAGTAGTTGTTCCGCTTGTTCGGCAGTGTGTACAACGACGAAAGTCTCATTCATGTAGCGGCTATATATATGCACGTGGTGTATAGTACAGCCTGATGATCTCTGTATGCAATCTATCCAATCCGCAAAGTATATGTAAACGGCTGACGAAAACACGCGGAATAGCTGAAATCCGATTATCCTGTCGAAATGTTGTTGTTTTTTGATCTTTCGACACTGGAACTTGTACGTCTTGTAGTTCAGTCTACCGTGTTCGAAATATTGACAGTCTTAGTCGAGACTGGCAATCACTCACTGCGCTTTCAACGGACCGATGAGGTTGGCAACAGGAAAGGTAGACACTGAATGACAAACAGGATGCATTCTGTAATATCGAAGGTGCGCAAAGTGAAACAAGCGTGATCTCGGAACGATTTAACAGGGAAAAAAATGCATGGCAGGCAGCGCTACAGAATAGCCAAAAACAGAACCTCAGATAACCGAAACTTCATTGATATAGTATTAAAAGGGGCAAATCAACATTCCATGATTTTTAAACTAAATACGAATACCGGGATTAATCTAAGAATATTGTACCATGCATCTTATTTTGTGAAAATTATAAATTCTTTGCACATGGTTGTGGTTGCAGTTACGATTGCACAATCACGGCTGACGTTGTATGCGCAGTCTCCGAAATTGTGGCAGAACCACCGTCCTGGATCTGTGTCTGCCAATTTCGTGGAAGGGTGCAATCATTTTGCTCGGTTCAAAACTACTTCTGTCAGCCTCCGCCTAGTACACTATGCTTCCTAACTTAACCCGGATCGCATAGTAGGATAACCGTGGGTGACACTAGTTGTGGACAAAATCTGTTTCACTGTCCTCGGAGGACAACATAAGCAGGAAGCCACGGACTAGAATGACAAATGGAACGGTCCAAAACTTGAAGGCTGCAACCATGTAAACCGGGCATGGCTGTATACCCCAAGTACGCCGTCATGGTGCATGACGGTCTGTTATTGTGCCGGAGGCTTGCGAACCAAACACAGCGTCATCGCGCAGCTGCAGCGAGTACCTGAAAGGCTTGTCTGGTATTCAGGACAGATGCTTACAGCGTCTGAACTGCGGCACATGATTGGATCGTTAGCGGATTACCAGTGCAACATGTGACTTTCTGAATGCGTGTTCATCCCCAATACGTGCAACTGACTCAGGAGAATATGCCGTGCAACTGCCGTGTGTGTGTGAATTCAGTGCCTATTTGATTTATAGTTCCTGTACTCTTGTTGCATTTGAATTCCTCAGTTCTTTGTCTTCTACCACTTACGGAAGCTCGTTAGCTACGATAGTGCGATACACTACGATTACTGCATAAACTTAATATTAGGGTTAGGTAGCCGGTGGGTGATCAAAACGTTATGCCCTTGAACATCATGTCAACTAACGCAATGAGTAAGGCCTAGTGTTTCCTTACCTCCAACTGGCCATATCGCACAAATGACTGGAAAATATTCGCATCCCCGCTGAGATAGCATTTGGATACAATGTGATACACATGTGGCACGGCAATAGCAGCGGATACTTTCCGTGAGGATACAAATGCCTGTCTACGCAACATTTGCCGTGTAACTCGACAACCAAGCCACAGGCATGAAAAATAACAGCATTACTCCTGCTAGCACATGATAGAAAATCAACAGGTTTGTCAATGCCCCCAGAGCACTCCTGATTTGACAGCGCTGTATCAACTTCACAAGCAAGATGGCGTATTGCGTGCATGCCCAGTGGAACATCACATTTCTAGCGAACACCAAACGTTCTCAGGTGCGCACAACCCATGTTAGCTTCTGCAGTAACCTATATTGATGATTAAGTCAAAGAACAAACAATTAGCGCAGCGCTGCGGAATGTCGGCATTGCATCTATTGGTCTGTCATACTCCCTTCACAATTGGAAATTCCGTGCATGTCTCTTCTATGTTTATATGGTACTTACCTTCATCTCCAATTGGTGCCATGCACGCAACATCTAGTTCTTTGAAAACGTGGTCACCTACGGATCTTCCGTGGGCACGTGGACCACTTGAGTACACGCCATTTACAACGGCTTTCCCACTTAACGCCGCAACCGTGTACCGATAGTCCAATGCGGCAGGTAACTGCCAATCCCCTGTCTCCTGCCACGGTATCTTGTGAGCGGTGTCAGCTGATCACCTTGTATCGCCTCTGGGCCGCTGTACAAATAATACGTACCCAGTCTTCACATAAATAAGATCAGAGCTACGGTTGAACTATTTAACGTCCTTAATCGTCCCATCCTTAGTATCGTATCATAACCTGAGATAATATGAGAAAAGCACACAGAATATGGATAGAAAACCTTCAACGGTCATTTACTAAGCATGTATTGGGGGAAATTTCTATCATAAACTCTCGAGAGCGATGCCAGCAACTCCATCTCGATCCGCATTGGCTACGAAGACTAAAAGAGAAATGGAGACTGCTGCACATTCTGATTCAGGGCAATACCCATTGCAAGCGATTCATCCTTAACATTGCAGCACAATTACACGCGAGACCTAGGTAACAAAGACCTTACCCTGATTATACCACGATGCAAGATAAATCCGCGGCCTAACTTTCGTCTCACCATATATGCTTCTCTGTGGAATCGGTTGCCATTCACCATCAGGTCATTTGAAACTGTGCAATCCTTTCGCAGTAAGTTGAGAAGCTATCTCTACCTGGACACAATTATGTCGTTTTTTCGTGGGGAAGATCATTTGATCATCCATTCAATGAAAGCCCAGCTAACGTCTAATGGGTGTAATATCAACAATTTATGCAATGTAATTAGTCCTCCAGGTCTACAACATACTCAAACTTCAACTTTGCCTCCTACCGTCGCATAAAACAAACATATGGGGCAAATATCTTGCCAGAAATGCAGACAAATACAAGAAGATGACTTGATAGTGCTTTTGCAAGAGCAAGACATCACCTGTGCGTGTATGTTCCGTGCCAAATATTGTCACAGCTTTTCACTTGATGAGAAATATGCCCAATAGTATTATTATTATTATTATTATTTTCATGCGGTATATTGTTTCGACCAGAGGCAATACTAACTTGGAGACTAATTGTACCACTGGAACTGTGCACCTTGGACGGATCACATATTGTGCGTTCGATACGTTACGTACTGCTCGGACAAGCGCTGGAAATTTTGCACGGGGACACCGGCTACCGGCCGGGTCAGAATACGAACCAATGGTAACTCTTTCCGACAAAAGATCTGTTAAAGGGGTACTGATGGAGAACGTTCAAACTCCTCATCCTAGGTTGACCAGCTACTATCAGGCGTACTGTTGGTGACCTCTAGCATTGACACTGTCATCGCTGTCTGCCTTCCGTTAACACCAATGTGTCAGCCTACTCGGGAGCA
The DNA here is from genome assembly GCA_944474145.2 of Dicrocoelium dendriticum. Lineage (NCBI taxonomy): Eukaryota > Metazoa > Platyhelminthes > Trematoda > Plagiorchiida > Dicrocoeliidae > Dicrocoelium > Dicrocoelium dendriticum. The sequence continues at coordinate 148,491,391 of OX104064.1, forward strand.
GACCTGCCCCCCCCCCCATAGGCGCATACATTTACCAATGTGCTCACGTTCAGGGAGTCCCATTAGCTTAGTTCCCATGACCAATGAGAGTTTCCCTGATAGTGCGGGCATGTAACCCCTCAGGGAGAGTATGAATTGATGCCCACGTGAACTTGAATGGACGACACATTATTTTGATACTTTAACAAGCTAGCTTATCAGCTTTAAGCGTGAATTTGCCCGTAAAATGGCATATTTACCTTACGAAGCCCTCTTTGGATCCAAGTTTATGCTCGTTGCGGTTGTGTTTACTACAGCTGATGACTCTATGGATTTGCATCTATTGGTAGTCTCCTGTGATCGCATTTTAATATTTCAAGATTTTGTGATCAAAAACTGGTAGGCTGCATATGCACCGCGGTCATTTGTTGGCCACTTTAATGATGAACTGCTTCCGGTTTACCGTAGCGTTTTACGCTCACTTCATGTGCATGCTTAATTTCCTTCGTCTAATCCGCTTGCTGTTGATACTTTGCTGCGTTTATGTCCCTTTTGTGAATGATTGGTCGATTCCTACAATTTGATTCTTTGTTTTCGGCGACAGTATTCAAGCTATTGCTGCCTTTCCAACGGGGAACGACTGGATAAATCTGATGGAATACGGACTAATGGGAAGACAAAATGTCGACGTAGATGATGTGGAATCCAATCTGACAGTTGTCGACTACACACTCTCGGTTCCTCCTGTCAACACCTCAAATCTGCATTCGGGTCTACGTCCTTTGGATAACAGCCATTCTGCTCTGCTTGTGGCTCCAAAACTTGGGTCTCCAAAACTAAACCCATCACGTGGGGACACTTCAAGCCTTACACCGCTCACGAAAAGAGGCTCGTTTTTTGATTTGGCCGCATCTTGGGCCACTCGACCCACATGGAAATCGCAAGATCAGCTGCACTCCTCTCTTGGGATAGATCCTACACATTCACAGAAAGGTAATCTTTTGATTTCTTCGCGTTTTTATTTTCACATTCACAGCAGCTTAGATCCGACAGGTCAGTTTATCATAGTCATCAGTAGTACACCGGCACACTGTATCCACTCTACGCTGCCACGCGACCACCACCGGTCGCGCATTGGTGGAGTATACTGCGAGGAAGCCTTGCCGATACGCGGATTCGACTCGGTGACTTAAGGATTCCAAGCCAGGCGTGTGATGCTTTCGACCACCGGCCGACACGTATGATGAGCATTTCAATAACCAGGTCATAACTTTGTCCACAATGACACCTTCCATGATGTTGCTTGAATTCAGTATTACTTTTTAGAGCTTGAGCGAATCTTAGGCCACATTGATCAACGTTTCACTTTGATTCAGCACCCTCCTTTTTACAAGCTACAACATTCCATTCGCCCGATGGAATGATGCACTGGACATACGCCGATGTCGATAACCCCCAGGGCTGTGAGTACCGCTACTGTAGACAACTGTACTCGATTAAGCGTTCGCTTCTTCATCATGTTATCCCAGTTTCACCATACGGTTAAATATTGTTTTATCTTACCATTTTCCTGTCAAATGATTCCCTAATTAGATCGAGTTAACCCATAGTGAAATCAAACTAGCTTGTAACGTACCTTAATCTGTCCGTCGCGTACGCCCAATGACCCCTTGTGATTACGATTAGCAACATTGTTTAAGATGTCGATTTTTTTTGCTTTTGAGATCCCCAATGTGAATAGTAAACCTTAGTACTTTGTCCGATCTAGATGGTGTGGTGACTCACTGATTCCAGGTCGATAGGATATCTGTGTGCAGCGATGATGATGGTTGTGGAGCTTAGCTGACTTCTGGTCATTTGTCGTAGGTATCTGTTGTCTTTTGCCTGGCAACACTCCTGCAAAATCGAGAACCGACATGACGCTAACAATCTCCCAGGGGACATCTAGTGGTATGATCTACATCTATTTCAGTAAAGCGTTCGGCCAGGCGTGCTATGGGGCCCAACTCTACATGCTCAGATTATGCATCATCCTCATCATCAACAGCAGTACTTCAGCCATTTGAACCGATGCTTCGCCACCGTGCAATTACAGTGACCTACAGAACGAAGAGTAAGGACAGGTAGAGTGACCTTGCACAAACCCTTAGTGCCCTAAGCAAACACTCAGGGTCAAGGCACCTACACCTTGTCGACAACAGTCACAAACAACTGCCTATCTTGCAAGGATAAGGCGGCATCAGGGAAGCAGGTTCCGTACGGCTCTCACTGTCCCACGTCATAATCAACCATCACCCCGCAGATAACAGCACCGAACACACTTTAAACAGGCACTCCGACTAGCATACAGCAATTGACATGCCCCTGGTGTCGACTGCGATCGATATCCTGTAACGTCTCGAGCCAAGCACAAGGCAAGTCACGTGGACTCTTGCTTGGAAGGCGAGACGGACCGTCGGCACCCAGTTTGGTCGTCATTGTCTTTATTTCCCGCTGCCTAGTTGACTTTTGCCCACCTTGAGTTCTGCGCCACCTTATATCTGGCAGAATAACCAAGGCCCTCCTCAGTTACCAGGTATACGTAGTACGTGCCAAGGCCAACGCAACTTATTCAGTGCTATCACTTGTTCTAAGCAACTAGCCAGATCACTACTGCCTACCACTAGTCTACACACGTCATCGTTGCGAACACACTGGTTCTATTCGACACCAACAGGGCTTGGCGGGCTGCGATGATCAAAGACTTGAGGGAGCATCAGATCCTCAAATCGAAGTGGCCAAGTTTCACTACCGTTGAGTAGGACGGCCCTCACTGTGATCTCGTATCCACGGTCTTTCAGACCGAGGAAAACCCCCTTCTGACGCCACATATGTCGCAGATTCAAAAGGGCAGTTCTAGCTTTCGGAATTTGTGAGCTGACTTCAGTCGTTATGTGCCCATCGTTGTTGATGCAGCTTCTAAGGTAAATGAAGTGGTCAACTGCTTCGACTTCACGCTATCAGGAGTCAAGGGCTCATCAAATGACTGGTGGTCTTGCAACAACACCTTGCACTTTGAAGTGCCAAGCACATGTCAAAGAATGGAACCAGTCTGGAGAGTCTATTCTGGGTTGGCTTGGCCACGACCAACGTCGCTAGGAATTAATGCAATATCGTCCGCCTTATCAAGACCCACTAACCATTCACCACGTAGCACCTTAACACCTGCGTCGTAAGCTTCCACAAAGGCACACTCCATGATGGAGTCCACGACAAAGTTAAGCCAAGTGGGAAAATTGTGCAACGGACGAACGCCAGTTGTCTGGAAAATATATGCTAAGTCACCGCAGACTTTGACACTGCCTGTGGTATTCGACTACAGGGCACGTAAACTGGCAGTATACTTCATGTGAACACCTTTCCGTGGAAGTATTTCGTATAGAATTGATCGACCAACAGAGTCGAATGCACCGTCGAAGCCAAGGAACACAGCTATTATCGGTCTAAGGGACATGTGTCGCTGCCCTAGCACCTGCCGTCCTGGACTGAAACCTGCAAGCTTCTCTCTGATCCGTGATTCTCGCTCCGCAGTGTAGCGACGAACGAGCTTCGAGGCCAGTTCTTTTTGTCACCACTGGCGTTAGGCTCATATCTCTGTGGCTGTGGCTGTCCTTCTTGTATATTGCCACTGTAATCGCTTCACTGCAGTTAATTTTCTTAGTCTTATCACTGCAGAGCTATTCGAACGGGAAGTCAATGCTTTGCAGAGGACCTCATCACCGTGTGGGTGCGAGGGAATCCATGCCAACAGCATGAAAACCATTGAGGGCTGTGATCGCGTTTCGGACCTCTGGCTCTAGTGGAGACTAAACTAACTGTTCATGGCTCATCCTGCACCATCTGCGTAAAAAGAGGTCAAGGAGCAGAGGGACGAACTGAACTGATCTCGGAAATCCTCTACCCAACGAGCTAGACGACGCTGCGTATTGTGAATCGTGGCACGCTCGCTGTCTCTTATTGTCTCACTGAATCTTGGTTTCCTTTGACTGGTGGTGCAGAACAGTTAGAAGAGATTACCGTCGCCTCTTCCATTTCTTGAGCCCTGTTGGTCCACCAGTGTTCCTTGTCAACACGCAGACTCCGTCTTAGTTCGCGTCCCTCTTATCACATTATGCTTAGAGTTAGTCGGAAGTTTCTTTCTGCATTCTTACAGATTCACCGAGATCACGGATATCCAGTAACTGGTGCGGTGACGATTGATAGTGCCAAAATAAGATGCTTCTCCATCGTGCGTGACGCCCGAGATCCGACTTCACTGAAGCTCAACGTCATTAAGACAAAAGAGCGAATGTTCGGTACGCAGTGCACCCGGGTAATCTTGTCTGTTCGATGGTTGCGTGCAATAACTCCTCAGTTGCCAGTGGAGGGATGTGCTTGACGCACTTCCCGTTGCCGTTCATGGAAAAGCGACTACCTACCGTTGCATGATCAGAGTCGACGCAGAACGAGCGACAATCCAGGATGGAACCCCGCCAACTGTAATTTATGGTAACATGATCCACTTGGGTCCATCATTTGTCAGCTATAGCAGGATGCCAAATGGCGCATCGGGGCCCACTGTGTCTAAAAGTGTTGCTATTAAACTACAGCTGGTGCTGCGCATACAGTTGCAATAGACTCGCCATTGTCCATATGGTCGGAGTTAAGTCCATACTTACCACATAGCTGCGCTGCTGCAGAGCCCATAGGACCTACTTGCGCATTTATATCCCCTGCAACAACGACGATTTCTGAACTGGTACACCTACGAATCGGCGTGTTCTCTTCATGCGAGAATGTGTCCTTTGCAGCACGAGATATAAGTGGAAAAGACACAAACAGCGTCTAGTACTACCTCGTGATTCGACCTTGCTTGATGTCAAATGGGCTGCGCAATCATGACTAATGCTATGCGCTGTTTGTGACTCACTGTACTAGACTATCCGCGAGTATTTTTGCTTTCCGTCAATCGAGGTTACTTGTCTCTGGCCATCTGACTTGCTGGTATTCTTTGACCATTGGTTTAAATCAAGACACCTCAGGGGTCTACTCTGTTCCTGAGTTGCATCGGCGACTTACTACAGCTTCTCTGGTCAGTGTGCGCGCTGTTCGCAGACAATCTGAAGAGATGGAGAGTAATTTGTAATCATGACGACTGCAGCGTACTTCTGCATGACCTCAGTCATCTTCTATGTGATCTGCAAGGTCAGTGTACTTGTCTGGCCGATCAAGTCATTAGTTCTAGTCTGGGGTAGTGTTGTGGTGACGAATATCCACTCTGGCCTTCAAGTCGCTCCATCCCGTACCTTGCGTGAAAGGTCTAGGCATATGCTCACACTGCGACTTTACGTCCGTGCACAACAAGAAATGACTATGCCGAAGCGGACTGCGCTTACTTTGGGCACTTAAGCACGACTTCCACACTTGGTTTGATCAGGTTGCCACTCGCCCCTTCTGCTACATTATAATACTACTGCTCCCGCACGTTCACTCTAGGCGTGGAATAGAAGATCAGAGTAGTCCAACTTGTTCCTACCCTGCTCATCCCCAGGTTACCTGGTAGGCCGTACGAAGACCGATACGAAATACCAGAATTGTACATCCGGTCCTGTCGTCCGGTGTTGGTCGATCTCATTATCAGTAGGTGTATTTTTCATCACGGTGGCTTCCCTCTACTGAGTGTACTGTTCCACTAAAAAGTACCATTCACCACATGCTAAAAGCGGTCGGCCATTCACCTTTTTTCGAGCGTCAAGCGCTGATCTACTGGAAAATTTGTCAGGGAACTTGGTGGAAGCAGAGTCGTCGTAGTTCAATAAGTTCCATACCGTCCAATTTGCGGATTTTTGATTTAGAGAACGTTTCTCATCCTCATAACACAGTATGTGTAATATTTTGAGGAGGATGAAGAATTATCACCATTGTTTTGCTGATTACTGTACCGAATTTCGACGGAGCTACACAAATTTGTCTTTCCTTACCGCGTATTTGTTTAGTACGCAACTGATTTGGATATCCATGTCCCCACAGGAATGATGATGTCCTCGCTCTTAGTCATTTAGTTGGAACAGACGCCGTTGTTCGATTTTATACTGCGTAGATGTGCGCGAATACGCGCATTCCCACCTTGGGGAATGCCTTCTTTGTGGATGTAGCTGCGAATAAGTCTCGTTTGCTTTGCCAGCGTGACTGACTATAGGGTCACTGATCACTCACTTCTATAACCAAAAGTGAGTATCTACCGGAGGGCAGGTGACAAATCTTGCTGTCGACTGGTTTCGGTGTGGACTGCCACCGAGCACAAAGAAAGCAAATGAACCACTTGGCTATCAACGGCCTTCGTGTACAACAACTTCTGTGATTCGCCCCACTGCCTTACGTGTCAGGTTTTTCGTGACCAAAGGCTCGGGGCGGGGTCCCTAAAGTCAACACTCTTCATCGGCCTGGGCAACCGGGAAGCCTTCTGCTCACAAAAGACATAAACCTACCTAACCCTTCCTCTGACTGCCTGTTTTCCCCTTTTCCCCCTTTTATTTTTGCTGTCCATACAATGTGCACTCTGCCTATTGTATATTTGTCAAGTGTTATATATATATATATATATATATATATATATATATATATATATATATATATATATATATATATATATATAGGCTAAATCAACATACCCTTAAACGAACTTTTTAGGCTAGATAAATTTCATCACTATTTAGTTTGTTCTGCCTACCCGAATAATCTTCTATTGACTTGCACACGTTGCTTGCGCTAATTGTGGTTATCTTCATTAACTTTATCGCTCTTGTAGCACTTCTGAGTTACTTATGGACAATTTGTACTTATCGCGAATGCGTTGTTAACCAACTTACTTCATATACTTCTTTAGCGAAGTTATGTCGCCATAACCGTCTACTTTAACAGATGTATTTTATTCTATAATGTTATTTAAAGTGATTGGTTGTTGTTTGACATCTCCGCTGTGGCTGCGTTAGATGTGCTTGTTGTCAAGGTGCCTACCTGTTTATTACCCACTGCTTCATCCGTATTGGCTCCAGGCGACAATTCCTCGTTGCTGGAGGGTCCGGCTGCACTGTCCTTGTGGCCGTGTTAGGATCAAAGAGCGGTTCCATGCACTCAGTGTGGAGCGGACTACGGTCCAACCACCGTCTTGTGTGCGATTGTTTCCAAAACACAGCGTGCTTTTGTTTGCCTGTGAAGCGTTGTGGGCCCGCTCCGTTGATGAAACCTGGCTCCCATCCTCATGCCTCCCGGTCTTATTCCTTCGGGTTTATACCGGATATGGGGTGTGTGTATGGAACTGTGGGCGGTGCAACGCAAGCCACCCATAGTCCTTCTGTAGGCCTCGGCGTCCTGTGGCTGTGTCCGTGGCGGCCACAGTGACAGGCAAATCCGGACATGGATGCCGCCAATTTATATATATATATATATATATATATATATATATATATATATATATATGAATTGGCGAAGAAGCATAGAGTCATCTAAATCCATGGAAATCAACAGAATGTTATTGATCTGAGTCACAAAATTACACTTGATGCTGTTTTCCCGCGCACTATTTTTCTTTTTTCTTTCACTTCTAATTGTTGTGCATCAATCGCCTCAATCTAAGCACTTACGAATGAAAATGTCCTGAGTTCGGTTGCGCGTCATGTATCGAGGCGTTTTGGTTGGGTCCGCAATCAGGCAGATGTGGATCCAGTGGCGGCTAGACGTGAAGCCTGCGATTTTTTGTGCTATCACTAAGTGGACGGTCGAGGACGCAGTCTCTTCAAGTTATCCTACATGACCAATTTGGGCATGCTGGGGTTAACACTCAGATATTCTGTGTAGATTCGTCGGTTGGACTCAGGCAGCCTGCATGCCACCTCGGTTGGTGGCATATTGCAAACGAAGTCGCAGCTCTGCATGCCAACCTTGTCCTTTGCACGTTCAAAACATGCATGACAGTGGAGGATGAGCCCGTTATTTCGCAGTTAAATATCAGTCACGGCGGCCCACTGCCGTTGCCCATGGCTCAGTGGCATAAGTCGCTAACTCCCAAGAGTAAGATCGTAGGTTCGAATCCGGTAGGATTCGGCGGGGGCTCACTACTGACGAGTACCAGTAGGACGAAACGGCCGTCTAGCGCTTTCCTCGATGTGTGGTGGCTGTGTGCCTGAGTCTAACTGCGACGAATCTTCATAAAATGCCTAATCAGTCCCCCTACTACTTACAAACTCAGATATTCTACGCAGAACGTAACCGAGCGACCTCTATTGGCCCACCAGAATGTGCGTGTTGAAAAAGATACTCGCATTCTAACACCATACACAGCAATCTTCCTCAAGCCTTCCTTGTCTAAGGACGATAGCCGGCGCCTGTCATGCACACGTACTGGCGACGACGCTTCCATGCGACAACACTGTTCGAATGGCGGCATTGTTAACCCCGTTGACCTTGGGGTGGGTCTCGGCATTTTATTAAACACACCTGATTATTAATCCATTGTCCAACCAATGCTTGTGGTTACGCAGATCCCCTGTAGGCTCTAGGTCTTGTGCTGTCCTACTTTGTTTCACTCAATTGAGCAACACTTGTGATAGTTCTGCCTCAACGCGGATTGATCAACTTGAAACTCTAAAGCACTTATCTGGGCAATTGTTCGCTTTTGGATCAGCCGCTTCGTGATGCGATACCATTCGTATTACTACGCGTAACATCTGTTTTCTCTCACTATACTTAAAAGCATATCCTAACTCCTGCTATCTCCCCAGCTTCCTTGAACACGAAAGACCATTTGGTCACTTATCGTCTGCCCTCTGTCTCACCGCTTTGCAAGTCATCCAGTCGCAATTTAGCCGATACAGAGAATGCATCACGTCTCTCGATGAATCGGATAGCGTCCACAACTAATCTACAAGACATTAGTCTATCAAGTATAGACTCGGCTTACCTCTTGGATAAGACCCAAGAACGTAACTTTTTGAGCCCTTCTTCAGCAATGATTCAACCGGAACCTACCACGTCATTCGTCCCGAAGCATTCCGATGGATTCTATACATCTACAAGCACTCTTCACCCAGGCATGAATACTCTTAACTTGTCAGCCACTGTGAGTTCCGGCATTTTCGTACCCATTTATGACCAACCTTTTATCCATTCAGACTGACATCGTCCACAACACTAGCTCATCACGTTCTTTCGCTGTTTACCATTTCCTCCGGTAATTGCAACACTGTCTGTCATTGGGCCAAAATCAAATGCATTAATTCATATGACACTGATCTTTGGCTCGAATCCAGCAGCACTCAAGTAGAATACATGCGGTTAATAAATCCCACCCAACAATCTCTTTACGAATTTATAGTAATTGTCTGACTTGACTCATCTGTGCGAACGTTGTTTAGCATAGTTATAGTATTAATAAGTATATTTTTCAAATACCCGAGAGGCTGTCCCTGGAATAGGGACAGGTCAATAGTACAGCAATGATCATACTCCTGCATGAGTGAGATGTGTATTCTAGAGGGTCTGTGTCATCAGAAGATTGTGAAATATATGGTTTTTTGGTGCTGAGTTCTGCGATATCGCTTTTCATCCTGAAAATATTCATTTAACCATTTTTTGACGAAAACGTGGTCATTATCGAGTTCTAGTACAGGAATTTTCCAACTTTAATGCGGAATGCGCTTGCATTTGTACAAGACCTGATAGTGGTTGGTAGGCTATTTTACAGGGCAATGTATCTGACGAGGAGGAAGTTAGGTCAACTAACACTCCTGATTCTAGGCAATTTTAACTTGCAAATTTTGTTGCGAAACCCCCTGATGAAGTGATGTTACAATTCTAATGCGCACAGCTTGGTATATGTCTTTTGGTTTATAAGATTGTGCATAAGCATCAAGTTATGTTTCAGTCGTTGCAACCGAAGAGACTCGAGATTGAGCTACTAACAGCGATCTTGATAGATCAAGGTGGACGATTTACTACACAAACATTTATTGACTGAACTTTTCATATTTTTCAAAGCCCTTCTTTCACCCATACACTTGTTCCCATAAATGATCCTGTAGTATTCAAGGACAGGGAGTGTTAGGATTTTTGCTAAGTTCGCTTTTGGCAGACTGTATGAGTTTTATGGCATATGTTAGCCATAAATAGTTTGGCCTACACTATTTGGTACTCCGTCTTTTTTGAGAAATTAAAGTTTGTAGAGCATCTTATACTTAGATGACAGTTAGACAGATGTGTTCATTATTCAGTTTAACTGATTCTTCAGGGATCGAACATCCGTGGGACATGACGCATGAGAACTTTACAAACCATGTATCATACCATTTCTCAAGTGAATCTATATCTTCTTGGATCAGCAACATTGTGCTCTGGAGTTTGTCTCGTCAAAATTTACAAGCAATCTTAATGTCGTCGGCGAACGAAAATGGTCTGCCATCTTTGATGAACATCGTGATATCGTCACTGTAGAGTAGGAAAAGGGAAGGGCCAGGCACGTTCCCTTGGATGACACCACTAATGGTTAGACCTGGGGAAGACTAATGGTCACTCAGGGTGAGTATCTGGGAACGCACATCCCGTTACAAGATTAGCCCACTCTTTATGGGTCTCTGATCCTAAAGGACTCGATTTTTAGTAGCCGTTTGTGAGATATCCGGTCGAATGACTTTTGCATTTCTAGGAATAAAATTATAATCGCGAAACTGGAGTCAGTGGGTTCTGTGATGTAATCCAGCCAGTGCAACTAACATGTTTCTGGATCTTGCGTTAATCAGGGTATGCGAAAATGTATTGTGTAGAAAAGTTTTCGGAACCATCCCACGGTTTCGAGAATCAAAAATGACAGCTACCTCGGTTAAACAAGATGGAAAGGGAAAAAGGTCTATCAACCTTTGTTTTGGGTGTAAAGGCGTGAGATCGGTTTTGTGCTTTGCTATGTTTGTATGAGCGGGAATGATTGAGGTCCAAACGTCTGGTTGGAATTTTCCTGGTATTGAGCTAATTTTGCCATGTGGATGAACCGCATGAGGGGTGAAACAAGCTAAACTGTCTCTACTAGGTTTGCCATTGATGGGAGCGGATGCGGGACCACTCCTCCGCTAAAAATGGGTTGTAAGAAATTAGTGATTTAGGAGGGGACGTGCGGGTGTTGTTACCAGGTTTTCTGCGTTTTTATTACTATTTTTATTTCTTTGTGGTTGTGGAAGACGATGATAAGTAAGTTGGTATGCTGGAGATCTTAGTAGGGAGGGATATAATGGTGGCTGAACCTGGATAAAAGAAAGTCGTCGCAGTACCGATGGACCGGGGGCCAATCAGACGAATTCGAGCGCGCACGACCGGTCCGGCCCAGCGCACAAGAGAAACAGCGTGGTATTCAACGTCTGAAAAGCGGATTGGTCATTCGTATGGCGAGCAGACGACTCACGCCGGAGTCCAGTTTGACAACGCGCACCGCTGTGTCTCCTAGCCAGCCGAGGATGAATCAGCATAATAGACCAATAACCAATCAGCTGCTAGTCAGGAGAACTGAGCGTGCGGAACGCATGCGGCCTAGCGCAATGGCAGAACAACGGTAAGACAGTTTAGTCGGCCGTACGACAAGCGGATAGATTACGCCTGTGGCCAAAGTAACCTAACGCTCAGCTGTGCAGATACGCAGTCGTGGGACCATCGACCAAATGGGCGGACGCCTAATCTGACAGCACCATGCGGTCTAACCGGAATGGAAAAAAAACGAGGTTCGACGTAACTCTGGGTGCAGCAAGCGTACATCGGTCTCAACTGAAGAACCAACACGACCCTATTGGTTGGAGATAACGTCACAGGCCAGTTAATAACGGCCAACCAATAAACGGCCACAGCGGAATACTATATTTAGTCCATGAAAACTGCGATTCTTTTTAATAATGATTTCTGATCGCCACCCAAACTTTGTCCTTGATTCCCGGGGGCCAATTCGACAAGAGGTAACCGGTAGAAAATTGTCTCTTCTTAATCGGCTCGGAGTAGCCCGTCGCGCTGCGATCGGAAGGGTAATGTTCACACTGAGCTTTGAACGCTGCCGATCTTCTAGTACTTGCATATTTTGTTCAATTACAAGTCGCCGAATTGTGCTTTTATGGTAGTTTTGTGTTTATAACATCATCTCGAGAATTCGAAGCACACCTCTGTCTTTCTATCTGGTTTTAGTAATTTTATCCTTTTTTCGACCTCAGCATCTCTCCCTGTACCCTTGCGTACCTGTTCGGTTATCGTAGCACATTTCGCGCTCATCGAGTTATCCTTTACACATATCGTATTAATTCTTCCTCTGTATTTGAGTTAATTTTTCTCCGCGAACCAAATAATCAGCCTCGTTGTATCGGAAACCTTGTTGTTGTGAATCACACGGATTGATTCCATTTGCGAAAAAAAACCGTGCCATCGTGTACCTTGGAAGCTACTCCTACTAGATTGGCCAATAGCCAGAACTCACTTTCTTCGCGCACTAAATTGGCACCCATTTCTGTGCAACCGGTTAATGGCCATCTTTCTGCTTTTTTGCGACCAAGATTGTTAAATAAAAACAGTTGATTGAGGACCCTAATCACTTCCTTGCGTAGGTTTGGAAGCTTTAGTAGTTTACCAGCCTACGTACATTCACAGTTATCTCATCAACTTCTGACCAAACCCTGCATTGGCCGTCTTGCATTTCCTATGAGGTTGCCTTACTTTCTTCATGTGGCTAAGCGAATTGGCCGAGACAGGCCACTACTGATGCCTCCTCTCTTTCTGTTCACCTATTTCTCATAATCCGACCCCGATTACCAACTTTCCACAATATTCTTGGAATTTAACTGTCTGAAATTATAACCCAAAAGTGCCCAACAAACCCACCTCGCCAATTAGTAATCCTTTTAGACACAACCATTACAATTCGCCATCTTATACCCAATATCTCTGATGTCTGAACGATTGCATTCGACTTTACTTATTATCAGGCGGACATTTTAACTAGCTGGAATTTACCTGACCTACGTACAATGCTCACCTCCCCAGTGGGTAACATTTGAAGAACAAGCGTGTTTACAACTCTGGCTTCCCGGTGGATCAACTTTTAGTTCCACTGCACTCACTTAGGTACTCCCGCGAATATCCGTTTGACTTGCGTTATCATTTCGTTCAAAACCACTACGAAGATGTCGAGAACTTCTTCACTCGGACCATTTGACCAATAAACCATCACCATACCTCTACATTCCGAACCCATGCAGTATTGCCTATCGCGGAGAAAAACATCTCGCTAGCAAACATTCTTGGGTGTGACAGTTATTATAGTTAGGAAATATCCACTGGTGTAACTCGAACAGCGAAATCCCCATCCCTTACAAGCTTATCTGGGGATTAAGCTTTTTTGTTGAGATTTTGATTGATTCTCTGAGCTGATGGCAAACGTTTTACCACTTCGCTCAGTGGCATCTTCAGTACACTGCTGCGGAGAGGAAAATCTCACGGAAAGTTGGCCATTGCACTTATCTGGAGATTTCCTCCTTTCTTACTCACAGAAATCATGCCAAGTTTATTCAGTTGCTTTTAATGCCATATGCCTTGTGACTGGGCCCTCCACCATTCGAGTTGCAACTCTCCACATTCGACAATGATTTTGATTTAACTGCACATAATTAGGAAAGCTTATTCGGACCCAACTCACTGTTCACTCGTGTATTTACAGCGTATCCGCGTTCTCGATAAAAACTTATTTATTTATCACAGATGCTTTCCAAACATTTTTCTACATTTTTCCGATTTATCTGTAACCTATGCATCCACACGTGTATGTCAAACACCATGCCATATAACGTGTATGTCATGCTTTCGAGCAAATATTATTCATTCCATTCCTTGCGTCCTAAGCGACAACAACAGCAGTTTTTGAATTTTCCCGATCAACCTTTAAGTGACCTAACGTACATGAGCGTACTTCTTTCTCTCGCCGAACTACACTTTTTTCGTATCTTCGTGACTAAATGTTTAGTTATTTTATCAGTCTCACCTTCCCTGCCCCGTTCCTCTGGCAGGGTTCAACGTTCTTACCATAAAACGGATGAGTCAACAAGCTCCACATCCACTTACGTTAGTCTCTCTGAGTATCGACATAAGTGCTTGAATCAACGACCTTCACGCGAGCGTCAAACCAATTGCGTCCAACTTGTCTCATCGCTATTAGTTGGATGCGTCTGAGGACGCTGACGCGTAAACGGAAGTCAAGTTGGGTGGGCATTACCTCGAAGTGTGGATCATATTCGGCTACTTTGATTTCCGTGAGCAGTCATCTGTTGGCAGTCTGTTTGTTAACATCAGTTATGGTTAACTCGCGGAGAAGCGTTATAAGCTGCATGTTCATGTTTGTCACCTACGCTTCCAACGGCCACAGCTCTAATACTACCAAGGATGCCTTCTACTTGGAGCTCAACGCGTAAATTCAGGTATTGTTGGTCCACATATTGTTCCAGCTCCAGCGGATATCCATGTCCATACAGGTCGTTTAAACTCTTCAGAAGTCCAGCCAACTGATAATGTTACGCTTACTTCCAAACCCACGGGTAATGACGGTATTTTATTACAACTATGCGAAAAGTGTCGACCTTGCTGCAGGGATCTCAGTAATAATGGATGCCGATCTGTCACTCGTCGCCACATGGTAGCTAGCCAGCGATGAACTAACATACATAAAGTCGTCATAAGTGTGAATTGGTATACTTCCACCTTGTACTGCTGCTCTTTCTGAAACATGTATTCATTCTGATCACACCCTAGCGCGCTGCCGGAAATGCATCACACGTTTCCATCAACCTGCAGGTGACTGTCTTAGTTCCCGATCAGACAAGCTTTCCAGCTTTCCAGACAAGCTTTGCCGTGGGTACCAAGCATTCATTCGGCTACCTTGACTATATCCGGTTTCAGTGGAATAGTATCTCCGTTGCCAAACAAGTTACGGAAACTTCTACTTCTATTACACTAACAACTGGATATCCGAAGTATCGATGACCCCGTCTGTCCCGGCGCAGCATAACCAATCGCCGTATGAAGCGCGAATTAAAATGGAGTTCGCTACTGACAGCGTAGTCAGGTGAATCCAGGGGGGCCAGGAAACAGGTGAGAAATACGGGACGGGTAATTTTCACCCACACCTACTGGTCCCGAGATGTTTTGCATCAACGTGGCAATGGGGAATAGCACTGTCGCGCTAATTCACAACGTGGAATGCTTTCTGACTAGTTGGGCGCATCACTTGCGGTAGCAGTTCAGTTGGTTCCGTGCTCTTGGACCTCCTCATTTTCAAGTGGCATTGATCGACTCATGGCCTATTTGTCTAGAGAAAATACCCACAGCTGACGTTCCAAATGTGATTTTAACCCATCATCCAGTTCGCACTGCTTATCCGGATTTTATCACGGTCGCGGAATATTAAGCCATTAACCCAACTGACCGAAGAACTGTAGAAGGAAGGGACTGTTCAGACCATTTGAGGTGATTAAATCATGGTTGTGATTTTCAAAAAAGGCTGTCGCACTGTTTTTGCTGACTGCGGTGGTGTCAGCTTGACGCCGGTAATGAGAATGTTAATAGCCCCTTTTTTCATTTGCCACTTTACTGTGGATTGGAAATACCGGATGAAGGAAGGGAAGTTTGTGTCGGGGGATAGGCTATCTCGGTGCTGGGGCAGCGGAATAATTCGGATGCAGGAATACGCTTTAATGGTCTGCCAACTTAAGTACATGAACTGAAATCTAACAGGACTGGTTATCTGGCTGTAGCTTTAATACGACACTTCCCATGGACTATGTGGATAATTTGCGTGTCGTCTACTCCAACATCACGGATCGCGTCAGGGTCTACGGTAAGTAGACGCATGCCTTTCCAACAGCAGTTGATATTCACCATGTCTGCCTAATTTCCCCATTCTCTTCAACTTTGTGGCAGACTCCAGCGTGGAGTGTGGATTCTCAAGATATAGGCTACCTTGTGAATAACTAGTTGACATGAATCATACGGATGCTATCTTCCTATTGTTAACAATCGCTAGGCGTTACAGATATTCCTGGACCAACTGTGGTCCCATCGTTTAACATACGCTTCGCACATTCGGCGTGCGAAGTGTTGTTGCAGGACTATTGACCCATTGACTCTTGATGACTAATATTGGAGACAGTCGATCAGTTTGTATATCTTGGCAGCTGCATGTGTCCCAGTCATCACGAGACTACTGAAGTTAGTCCAGGTGTTGCGAATGCTAGGATTTCGTTTTGCAGTGAGCATCCGTGACGTCGGCAGGTCTTGGATGACTCCAGCATGTTCCTAGTGATACCATGCACATGCGAATACCAGGGCGTGAAGGGGAACTTTGCAGTCCACTTGAAACTATCCTGAACCACAATACTTTTCGACTCCTCAGGGGCTTGACATTGCGGTATGTTCTTTGTGCGGATGTGGTTTGTCCTTTTCTCATTGCTACTGTGCGTGGGTGGTATTTACGGTTGCCTCGTGTTCTCTGTCAATATTCCCGACTCTGCATTCGCAAAATGTCCTTGACCGATTGGTATGAACCCTTTCAGCCTTTTTCCACCTACACAGATGTGCCTTAAACGTACCCTCTGGACCATATGGGGCCCTACATTAATCAGGTCATATCTGATGTTTTAAATAACGCAATGAGAAGACGAAGCCTAGCAAATGTTAACATTTCGTATTGTTAACATCTGCCAGCTTTCGTCTTTTCACTGCGTTATTTAAGATGCTGCAGGCAACTAACCTTGTCTGTGTTCCATCCACCTGTCAGGTATTCGAGCGCCTGTCTACCCATCGATTGACTGACCAGTGATTTTGACAACATCTGTGTGCGCTGGCTGTTTGAGTGCCAGTCCGGTGCATACAATTGAGCACCGTAGACTTTTGATCCACCTTGTGTCCTGAACAATTTGGGATCGCTTTCTGTGCGTGATATTGGGATTACGCTGTACTTCCGGAGCAACAAATAGCATTTCGTTGACTGTGAAGATACTGCTGCTGTTTTTTGCCGGACGCTGGGTGACGCGCGGCTCAGTGTCAGCAAAAGTAGTCATCATCATCATCATTATACATGTCAGCTAGAGGTGGTGAAACACCTCCGCTATTGTACTGCAATACATAAAGGAAATACATACATACAATACATAAAGGAAAAATAAATACGACAGTTGCATGCCAGCTGAGCTACCAGCAACGGATATGCATCGTTCCGGTAAGCTACCAGCCAGCTACTAGGCAAAAAAATTTATTATGTTTTACCCTACGAAATGAGATCGTAGATGGAGGGGGAGGCTAAAAGGGATGGGGAGGGACAAAGAAACTCACAGCAGGAACGCCACTGAGGTCGGCTCCTTGCCATGTCAGCAAGTGTATCCAGCCAAACGTGTTCACCGTCTTTTAGACCCCAACCAGGGAGCCGTGAAGCTCCAACCGAGGCTAGCTCCGAAGTGAGGGACTTCATTCCTCTGGACCAAGTCATCGCTTGGCCACCCCTCCTCTTCTTCCATCCACATCCCCGGTGAGCAAACAACGCACGTCGCGGGAGTCGGTGGGCTGGCATGCGCAACACGTCGCTCAACCATCGGAGCCTGGCGCGGGAAATAACGGTGCTGAGCGGTTCATTCCCTTTTCCTGGGCCGTAAACAAGGCGTCGAACACGCTCGTTACTCACGCGGTGTTCCCACCAGATGTGAGACAAACTGCGAAGGCACCGATGGTCGAACGTAAGTAGCCTCTTCATGTCCGCCGATCTTAGGGGCCAGGTTTCGCAACCGTACAGTAAGGTCGAACGTACCGCTGCATTGTACACTCTACCCTTCAGGGCGAGAGTGATGTCGCGCCGCCGCCATAGGTGGCGAAGGTTAGGAAAAGCACTTCGAGCTTTCGCTATACGGTTCGTGATCTCGTCTTCGATCCCAAGGGCGCTGATACAACTTCCCAGGTAATTGAATTTCTGAACGACTTCTAGCTGATTCCCACCAAGGGTCAGCACAGGGGGCGATCCCTGCCAATCTTGGAGGAACGCTTTGCACTTCGGTGGTGCAAAGCAAAGCCCGAAGCGACTGACAGCCAGTGCTAATCTGTCCAGCGCGGCTTGGCACGTCTGGGAGCTGTCACAGATGAGGGCAATGTCGTCTGCATACTCCAAGTCAAGAAGTCGTTCTCCTGGGAGTAGCTCCACACGTTCCAATTCATGTCCTGTAAATGCAAACTCCATGACTTCGTCAATAGCGAAGTTGAATAGGAAAGGTGACAGCGGGTATCCCTGTCTCACACCGCTGGAGATATTGAAGGGTGGCGACAGCTTGCCGTAAGCCCTCACTCTGCCCGTGCTACGCGCGTATAATTCTTGGATAATATTTACATATTTCTCGGGCACACTTTTCCTGAGTAAACAATTCCAAAGGGCACATCTATCCACCGAATCGAAGACACCTTTGATGTCGAGGAACACGACTACGGTGGACAGCCAATATGTGTGATGGTGCTCCAACAACTGACGCAAGGTGAAGATATGGTCGATGCAGCCACGACCTCGACGAAACCCGGCTTGCTCCTCACGAATCTGGCTTTCACGAGCGCCAGTCAGTCTGTGAAGAATTATGGAGGCGAGTAATTTGGAGGCGATGGAGATCAGACTGATTCCTCTATGGTTGCCGCATTCCGAGCGCGAGCCGCCTTTGAAGATGGGAACAATAACGGAGCGGCTCCAGTCGGTTGGGACAATCTCCTGCTCCCACAATTTCACTAGTAATTCATGTAAAGCATCAACAAGAGCGGAGCCTCCGAATTTGAAGAGGGCTGGAGGAAGATCATCTGGTCCCGCGGCTTTGTTCAACTTCAACAGTCCGATCTCACGTTCGACTTCTGAGCGAGAGGGTGGATCCAAAGGGACAGCCCACGGAGCAGGGCGATCAGTGACCGGCGAATCGAACAATTCTGGCCGATTAAATTGCTTTTCAAAATGCTCAGCCCAACGTTCCAAACGTTTTGACAAATTGTGGATAGGCTGTCTACTCTCGTCACAAATTGTTCCACTAACACCAGGTTTCCTGCTGCCCGTTTCCCGTATCAGACGGAATAACTCACGATGGTTGCGAAGGGCAGCGGCCACTTCCATCTCTGACGCACGAAGTGACCACCAGGATTCGCGGTCTCTCTTCAGGCTAGCACGGAGTTTTGCCCGGAGCTCTTTGCGAGTTTCATTGTGTTCACGTCCAGCCGGGATATGCCGGCGAGCGTTGATAAGTTCCAGAGACCGAGAAGAGACCCAATGTCCATGTTGGCTATTAGACATACCACATGAGGATTTGCCTGCTGCTATTAAGGTCTGGCGAACATATGACCAGTGACCATCAATTGTCTCCAGTGAGCGATTACTCAACTCGCATGTCAGCGTACTTCGATACGCATTCAGAACAGCTGGCTTTGTCAGTTGGCTGGTGTCAATGCGCTCACATCGTCGTCGTGGGCGTCCGCCAAAACGCATGCACATGTCAGCACATACAAGTGCATGATCGGTGTCCACACATGTGCTCCAAATCGAGCGACAATTCTGGATGCAGCCTCTCCAGCGGTAACTGCTTGCAATGTGATCGATCCGCGTCCAAGGCTGGTTCGAGGCTGGTGGGCGCCAAGTCACCCTCCGGCGGGTGCTGTGTCGGAAATTAGTGCTCGCAAGAAATAAGCGAGCATCTTCACACAAATGAAGTAACTGCTCACCGTTATCATTACGGGAGCCTACACCATCTTGGTCGCCCAGATGCAGTTCATCAGTGGACAACTTTTTAACTTGTGCTTTCATATCCCCGCCAGCACAACAGTGTCCATGCTTCTTCTGTGGCGAAGGAGCTGGGTCAGTTGGCGGTAGAAGTCGTTCTTTACCGAATCATCGCTACAGGTTGTGGGCGCATAGGTAGCGATGATGACTAGACATCTATTAGTCCTGCGCGACTTCGAACCTTTAAACGAGTCAGCCAATCGGACCGCACACATCCGGCTATTTATTGGGATCCAATCAACCAGAGCGGCTTCATCCCGGGGACTCAGGGCAATGCCAACACCAGCTTGGCCGGTGCTCGAGGCTGCATCGTCACCGGATAGGCGCAATGAGAAAATACTGCTTGCGTCACCTGAAGGAGATCGCAGAGTGAGCACAGAGCTCGAGTCTTGCAGGCGAGTCTCTGATAAGCAGCAGATATCGATCGAGAGGGTCTCTAATGTTCGGGCAAATGCTGCCTGTTGACCGATTTGTAGCAGTGTGCGTACATTGAGGCATGCCAATCTGAAGGAGGATCGAGGGCTCCAAATGGAAGCCGATGAACTGGAATGGACCGCTTGGTTGGACATGGGCTTGTCGACAGGAGAGGAGTGACGCTCCGCGTTCACATGTGAGTTGAAATTAGGAGATAAATGCCTAGCAAAGCATGTTGGCGGAGGACCAAGAATCGGGGGTTGAAAACTGGGGGGATATAAGTGAAGTTGGAAGGGGACGGTAAGAGTGAAAAAGCGTAAGAAGTGGAATAAGAAAACGGGAAGGCTTGAGCACTAGCATCCAAACCCCTATCCACCCTGCTCGATGCAGCAGATAGGGCACCATTGATTATCGTCTGCGGTGGCCAGAGCATCAAGAAATTGTTTGAAGTAAGATTCATAGTATTGCGTGGGCAGGATACTGTCAGATTTCCCAGGCCTAGACAGGAGAACGATTAGGGTTCTCAACCAAAGCCTTTGGTTCAAAAACCTGACCGCAAGGCAGCGGGTTTGGCGTTGGGCTACAAGGAGTCCGTTTTAAGGAATAAGGTGCCACCCTCATTTCAACCCCCAACCTGGAGGACCAGGTGACTGAGTTTGTCTGGCCTCTAACCATTGACCAATCTGGTATGAGTGACTCTGAATGTGCAAAAGCACCACCCAGCATAGCTTAATGGATCGTTGAGGCGCACAAACCATCGCACCACGGTAAGGTCCAGCCTCATTGCGATGGGTGTGAAAAGGAAAGTCACTAACAACGAATCTAAATACCGTTGGTTTGTTTTACCCTTCAAACTGGAGTCCACTGCGTTCCTCCTTTCATCGTTTCGTGCTGTAATTGTATATCTCTGAGTCACCAGCAACCATGCACTTACTGTCGCCTCGTAGTCAGATTGCTTATCTAAATGGTGTCTTATACTGTGTTCTCTGTAGGATATAGTTGTGTTTGACACAGGGTAGTGAAAGCTTCAACAAATATGTCACGTCAACACTATCTTATTCTTACACGATGAACAGCCTTGATGCCGCCTGTTTGCTCACATTGTTTGACTTTTACTTTATGCCCTCCTCCTCCTCTTAGTACTTCTCTTTTCCTATGTCATGTGGTTGTTTGGTGACGAAATATCGGCTTAAATTGCTGATGCGCCCGTGTTACTGATGAGGATTTCTTAATTTTGTGACTACCTGTCTCATCTCTATCGATTTGCATCAAATTGGTCAGACCATTCCGTTTGGCTGTGCCTCGCACCGTCGAGGAATATACGGTTATTTCCTTATTTATTAGCACTGATATTACTGTTGCAACTATTTAATATATATTCGGAACCTAAACGTTCAGTCCGTATTTATCTACAGCTTGTCTGTTAAGACCTACAGAATACAACTGAACGCTTACTTGATTCCGTCTGGAAAACACAAGAGCGAATGCCACAGCACAAAGTGTATCAGCACAATGAACAGAATACCAAGCGAAACAGGGAGGAAACCACACCAGTAGCAGTTGTCCTACAGTCAAACGCACATTCGGTTAAACAGGACCTCGGTGGCCCGAGTTGTGTGAAACAGGCGACATGAACAAATGTATCACAACACAAAAACGTAATATTCGGATTTTAGGCACAGATTGTTTCGACTTGTAAAATAATACGATTCATTTCTGAACCACTCCATGTTCCGTTTTTGCGCACAGTCACAATACTCCTAGCATTTCTTCTGGCACCAACCATTTCGTAGCTCTGCGTTCAATATTTATCACAAGAACGTTTGTTTGAGTTTATCTGTAAACGTGCGGTTGGCCTCCGCATCCGATCAGTACAACGTCTTGATTGCTAAACCCTTTATCCCGATACTACTGCGCACTTCTCGTCATACACGCGCGGAGTTCTAGGGGGTATGTCGAAAATGTTCAAGAGAAGATCAAATGGCAGATATCGCTTATCTATACTCAACTAATTTGTGTGTCTGGTCCGACTTAAATCACCCACATTGATTACGTGAATCACTTTTCCCATTTTGCTCTGAATCGACACTGTTGTCCATAGAGGTTTATCCATGCGATAAACTCGAACCAATATTTCCTCTCCCGAGTAAACTCGACACTTGGGTACTATTTCTTTGCTTGTAATGTTTTTCAATTTTTACATTTCTTACCTGCGGGACAGTACCCCTTGGCAGCAGTAACGAGTTAACTACGGGTGTTCCTTTTCATGAGTTTCTCTGTGGGTGACACGTTGTTTGGCACCAGAGAGTTTGAGACTGATCTGTATCTATGCAGGAAAATATCCAATATCTCCTGTGTGCTTCCATTTCCCCGCTTTTCAGTAGTGTTGGTTTGAACTTATCAACAAAATGTTCCGCTTGTCTATTGGATTGGGAACGGAACGGAAGTGAGCACAAATGTGTACTACTGACTTTGATCCGAAGTTTGCCAGCAGCGGTTTGTGCTCAGTAAGAAGATTAGACTTTTCTCTGTACAACATCTTATGGTATCTCTTCACTGCGGAAACTATCGCTAGGGTTCCCTTTCCCATCTGCGAATTTGTGAGAAATAACTATCCCAACGCCATAGTTCAAAGCATCTACAGCCAGCGCAATTTCTTGTGTGGGGTCGTAGTATGTTAACAAAAACTCAGAACGTAACATCTTTTTACCCTTAAATGATTTTTAGCGTTCTTCAGGCCAGTACCAACGTTTATCTTTGCCCAGAAATCGGATCGCACACGCGATACATCTGAGGGAGATATGGAGTACAGAGGCTAATGAGACCTAAGAAAGT
The DNA here is from genome assembly GCA_944474145.2 of Dicrocoelium dendriticum. NCBI lineage: Eukaryota > Metazoa > Platyhelminthes > Trematoda > Plagiorchiida > Dicrocoeliidae > Dicrocoelium > Dicrocoelium dendriticum. The sequence goes on from OX104064.1 coordinate 148,514,486, forward strand.
TCTCAGCGTCGAAACGTCTTTAGGAGAGGGCATTTTCTTAATGACATCTACGTTGGCCTAATCCGGACGTCTATCATCTTTGTCAATAATGAAACCGAGGAACGTACTTGCCTACATGAAGGATGTGCATTTCTCCGGATGAATTCTGAAACCATACTCCTGTATACGACTAAGCACTCAATCCAGCTTTTTGTAAATTTCATCTACACTCGCTCCTACAACAATCATGTCCAAGTATGCGGCAGCGCCACCGACATCGGTTACATGGTGTCCATAATTTATCGAAATATGGCTGATGCAGATTTGACACCGAATAGAAGCCAACGATATCGATACAGACTTCTAAACTTGTTTATATTAAGCAACTCTCTGGAGGTTTCACAGACTTTCACAACTTTTCACTTGATAGATCTATCTGGTTTTTCGGAAACTTATTTTCTTTTTTGTATGACAATGTAGGACGACTTTCTTATAGTGAATACATATTTTATTGAATCATATATTGTTCATTCTGGTCCAATATCTTTTGCTATCTTTCTTGCAGTAGCTTGATTCCATCCTCATAAAAGATTTGTTCTTTATCGGCAAAAAAACTGATCCTGCTGATTTTTGACCTCCCCGTTTGAAGTAAACTTTTTACCGTCTAATAAATTTTGTGGAGACGGGAACAAAAATACTAGTCAACTACAAGATCTGGAGCAAATGGTGGGTATGGCAACGTATCTCATCCAAGCTGTAAAAGGTTTTGTCGAGTTACGCGTGTGTCACGCGGCTTAGCAATCTCAAACAAGCGGTGCGAACAAATCCGGTTTTGGGTAGGTGTCATCAGCCCTGGGCCAGAGGAAAGCATGAAGATAGAACAAGGGGAGAGAAGCGGTTTCGCTGTGCATAGAACGGTAATAATTGCTACAGAAGTGTGACATGGTGGCTTTGTCCCATGGCGGATATTAATTCTGTCTTGTCTTTTATTTGCACTACACTTGCTACACTGTTCTTTTAGGCGTAATTTAATACTCCAGCAAACTTGTACTAATGGCCTATTCCCATGTGAGGTGAGACATATTATCTTTGGTATAATTGGCCATGCAACCTCATTCGTTTCCGCTGATACCTAGTCTCCTGTTTGCTTCCCTTTTAGTGTCCTGGATTCATGCTTCCAGTGTGCCTACAGATATCCGTCTTGGACTGGTCTTGCGATGGCGAGAATACGAGTCGAAATATACAATGCCACAAGGATGCTGTATTTAATTGGTCCTATACACTTCGGCGCCAGCATTTTTCTTCAAGCTGGAAAAATCGACCACTCCTTGACTCTCTGTTGCCTAGTCTTCGGAACTATGGTTCTGATCACGAACCTTTTGAGCCGGTCACAGGTGTGTCCTCTACGTATTTTAGCTTCTTAGCAGTAGTGCGCAATGCCCTTTGTTCTACTTTGTGTCTGTTACGCGTTATCCTTTGCCTTGTGTGTTCCGTCACTGCAGCGAATTTCACATTAGCATCCACTGGCAAAGGTGCAGTCAGAATGGCTTCCGAACAATTTACGATGCGCTGTATGAAGAGGAGTTTTGACCGATGCATCTATTTCCTCGCGTCTAGCCAGTACCTATGACGGTAACATCCGAAGTTGTATGCATTTGTTAGTGGGCCTCTAGAGGGTCTGTACAGCAATCTAAGGCGGAACGATAATTGTTTCTGAACACATTGCCCTTTTGTAGCCCCACGGCATCAGCGAAACAAAGTAGACTAGAATTAGTATGATGCAGCAGAGTTTTGTACACTTTGTTGACGTCAATCCATTGACCCCAGCCCATTAACTTTGTGCCGTTGGAAGGTACTGGTGGCATATGTGAACGCTTAGTCTCAGATTGGTGCACTTACTATAGACATTCTACTTGCCATCTGTCGGATCTTTTAGGTCGAATCCAAGCAGTAGGTAAATGGTCAGGCATATTTACGTCAATGAATTGAGTCCACCAGTGTTGTTCCGTGTCTCAGTTTCGCCCATTGTTTTATTGCGTAATTCATCGCGAACTGCTCTGTAAAGTCTCATTTAACGTTCGCCTGTCGAACGTTGGGACGCGTGCGTGAGCCCATTGTTCAGAACTCTGACCAAGCTTAGATCACAATCTTTACTGTACTATTACAAATATACAGTTAAGGGCACTGGGCAAACCTCAAGCGTTCCGGATCCCGGTATATCAGCATAAACAATGGGATGCAATTAAACGCATTGGGATGAAAAATGAACAGTCTAAGCAACTATTCAAAGCAGACAGCCGGAGGACAAATGAATACACGACAAATGCGTGAACCTATTACCAAATTCACAATAGCCGATCACCAACCGTCTACTCACAATGTGGAAAGGGTGTGTGGGTGGAGTACACACGTACAGACCGAAAGCGCATCGCTCAGAGAACGTGGCAGCACCGTGTTGATAGGGCCACCACACCAGGTGCATATAGGTTTGTTACATTCAGGAATAAACATTCACTTGTTTAACTTAAAAATTCCCATTTAAGTTTCAAATACAAGAGACCATTTGATGAGCAAGTGTTTTCAGTGATTCCTCTTCAGACTATTGCAGTTATATATAGGGACAAAAAAGTAACATCAACCCAGTTGGTGTAAGTTAGATAAGATTACGTGAGGAACATTGTCGGAGACGAAAAAGCGAACTACGCCTTAATTGTGTTACTTGCAAGTTACGGAGTGCGACCTAAGTCATTTGACCTCAGTGTCTTCCGTTTTCGCTGGCCAGAGAAGCTAAGGCGCTTGTACCAGCTTTTTCTGCGAGTATAAGGACGGCTGAAGCAATCTAATGCTAATTGCTTCGATCCTCACAAGTATAGGATAGTGCTGACTTTTTGGTCGGTTCGGAGGAACCATGTATATCGTTCCGAAGGCATACTTTGGATCCACATGATGCCAAGTGCCGACGATATGGGCCAGAACGGAGCTGCCATTGACCCCAATGTCACCCAGATTGACTCTCATGTGGATGATTTATTCATTTAAATTGAAATAAGATCAATTATCGCAATAGATTTAGAGACCAAAAAGGCATAAATTAGTGGTGCACGCAGTAACAGTGCAAGAATACAAGGAGGAAAAGTGATCAAAACAACCGTGCTTAACTGATTACTTTTTCAATGTATGGGCGATCTCGCATGAACGTGGCAAGGTCAAATGGACAAAATTGAAAGTACTCTAAGTGAGAGCCCAGGAAACGATTCAGAGAGTTTTCCGCCACACTGCAGTAATACGTTACACTCAATACGGTTTTGGATAGTTTACTTAGTTTACGCTATCAGCCCAGTGTAGTAACGATGTCTGATGAAGGCTGTTGCTGGAAGGCTTGGGAATATTTGTGATATGGATGTAGCTGGCAAGACCACAGCGAACCCGAAGTTACCTTCATCGAGTTGGCTTACAGCATAACCATGGTAGGTAATGAAGGATCGGACCGGTATTAGGAAAACCAGTGAAAGAACGGGAACGACCATAGTACTTTTCGTTTGAGGAGTGATTCACGGAGAAAACGTCAGAAGCCGGAGCTAATGACAATCTTATTTGTCCATGAGCCATTGAAAAGAAACTTGTTCGCCAGTTCCCGCTTCTGGTGTGTTTTCGCTTATTCACCTCATTGTGCACGACAAGCGAGGCTGCTCCTGGGCAGTTGCCCTGTGGGCGTTGCAGGATAACACTGTGACTGTGTGGGATGGTCACGGTCGTATTTGGAATCGAATACTGCCAGGGCAGTCACACTCAGACAGCAAAACGACAGCGATACTCTGCCAAATCGTGTAGTTCAAACGTTAAACTGAAAGGTAGCGGAAAACTGCAGCAACACACAAAACGGGATGTTTTGAAGAGAATGGGCGTCACTCCACTTGCAACTCTCGGCGCGAGGGACCCAGTGACTGCATTTGTTCGGCCTGTAACAATTGGCCCGTCTGACAGGGACGCCTGAAGGAGCCACTGGGGTGAGATCAGTAGATTGGAGTTGTATACAATCCATCACAGCGCATTAATCATCTGATTTCGCTCCAGATTTTCTAGCTGTGAGGCCTGCCGGAACTGTGTTCCTTTTCTTCTATGTGTTAATTACATCTTCCCCTTCTGTGCTGAGACTCTCAGCTGCAATTGTACCTTCAACCGTGGTTTTTGCAAGAAACCAACATGTTCGCTACGCTTACTTGTGCTAGCTGTTGTTTGTTATGATCATTATACTTCGCGTGACTCACATGCGATTCTATGTTGCAGTGGCTCTGACACATCATCATCCGCAGCAATACATCAGCCATTTAAACTGATGTTTCGTTGCTATACAAATTTGTTGACCTATGGAACGAAAAATACTAGGAGGGAGAGAAGATGGACGGAATACATTATGCCTTAAACAGACAGGATCAAGGCGCCTACACATTTACAACAACATATCATCATAAACGCCTGGCTATCGTGCAAACTTTCGGCGACATCTGCGAGACACCTTCCTTGCGGTTTTCACTGCTCCGCGTCATAATCCGCCATTACCCCGCAGATAACAGCACCAAACACACTTTAAACAGGTAGTCTGACTAGGAGACGGCAGCAGGCGCACCACTGTTGTCGGCTGCGAGCCATGTCCTGTAACATCTCCAGCCAACCAGAAGACGAATCACGTGGACTCTGGTCTGAAAGGTGAGACGAACCGACGGCACCCAGTTTGGTAATCGGTGACCAGGTATACGTAACACGTGCCTAAGCCAAAGCAACTTGTTCGAAAGTCGCCTGGTTATCACTGCCTAGTACTCGCCTACGCATCTCATCGTTGAGGACGCGCTGCTGCAACCCGACACCAGCAATGCTTCACAGACAGCGATGATCAAAGAAGTGAAGACGCCTCAGACCGAAGGTGCCAAGTTTCATTCCAATAGAGTATGAAGGCCGCCACTTTGGCCTTGTAAACACGGCGTTTCAAACGGAGGGAAACTCCCTTCTGTCGCCAGTGATATCGCAGATTCAAAAAGGCAGTTCTGGCTTTCCACTGCGTGAACTGACTTAGCTTCTACGCGCCCATCGTTGCTGATGCAGCTGCAACGGTAAGTAAATCGATCAAACACCTCGAGTTCCTCGTTATTAAGGGTCATCAGTTGGCTGGTTGTCCTGCAACAACACATTACATTTTGAAGGTGTAAAGCGAATACCAAATAATAGGACTCCTCTAGATAGGCTATTCAGGGTTGGCTGGTCCGCTGATAGACAATAAGGAGCGCCGTGTGGCTCGTTGGACGGAACACTTTCAAGATCACTTCAGCTGACCATCTGCTCCCGGACCTCTTCCTACTCAGGTGATGCAGGACGAGCCATGGACGGTTAGTTTAGAGCCTCCGTCGGAGGCCGAGATCCGAAACGCGATCACAGCCCTTAATTGTTTTCGTGCCGCTGGCCCGGATTCCCTCCCACCTGCACTATTTAAGGATGGAAGTGAGGTCCTCTGCAAAGCACTGACCTCCTTATTTGAACATATTTGGAAGGAAGAGAGTGTACCGGCTAATTGGAGCGAATCGATCATAGTGGCAATATACAAAAAGGGCAGTCGCACAGACTGTGCGAACCACAGGGGTATTAGCCTAACTCCAGTTGTGACAAAATTACTGGCCTCGATTATCGTTCGTCGCCTCACTGCGGAACGGGAATCTCGGATTCGGGAAGAACAGGCCGGTTTCCGCCCAGGGCGTGGCTGTATAGACCATATATTCACTTTGCGGCAGGTGCTAGAGCAGCGCCACGAGTACCGCAGACCGACAATAGCTGTGTTTCTCGATTTCAAGAATGTGTTCGATTCAGTCGATCGATCGATTCTGTTCGAAATACTTGCGCGGAATGGTGTTCCCACTAAATATGTGAACATCCTTCGTGCTCTATGCTCGAACACTAGAGGCCGCGTCATAGTCTACGGTGCCCTATCGGATAGCTTTCCGACCACAAGTGGTGTTCGTCAGGGTTGTCCGATTTCGTCGTGGACTCTATCATGGAGTGTTTCCTTGCGGAATCTCGCGATGTAGGCGTTGAAGTGCTGCCTGGTGAAAGGTTAGTTGATCTAGATTATGCGGACAAGATCGCCTTGCTTTTCGACAGTGTTGCGGCGGTCCACTCGACCCTGAATAGCCTCTCTGTAGTGGTCCCATTATTTGGTATGCACTTCGCACCTTCAAAGTGCAAAGTGTTGCTGCAGGACCACCAGCCACTTGATGACCCCTTGACGCGTGCTAACAATGAACAATGATATATTACAGGTAAAAAAGCGATTGCTTTACAAGTCCCGTAGGATGGTTGAAGTGAAAGCAAACATAAGTGTAAATCGTCAGTTTAAGCGTCTAGTGAATTCAAGTGCCCCTTATTCATAGAAACGTTGTAGAATATGTACTGAATGGTTACTGTAGAGTAATATGGGAAGTAATATGGGTAAGGCAGGTCTTAAGAACAAGAGAAACGACCAAAGCTTACTCGTGCGCCGCTTTCTTGGACTGGGGTAAATTGATGGATGCAGTTGTAATATATCCGATACTATATTCCACAACAGCAGTGTGTAAATAGTGATGCACAAAAGCTGAGAATGAGCACCGTTTTTTTCGCGTTTGTTCAACGTGGACATCTCTGATTATATAGCGTAATGTAGGTGGATAAGCGAATCATCCAGACGTCTTTTGAATAGCGATAGCGTGGGGGAAGAAACAACGTATGTGGGAAGAGCGTTCCAGTGTTGGCACACACGAAGGGAAAAGAAATTCCGGCGGCATTCCAACGGGCTGTATTGTGTGGCCAGCTTTAGATGGTGTCCTCTGAGTGTTGTATTGCTATTCAGCTTTAGTAGGTGACGACAACAATGGTTTTGATTCCTCAGAATCATATAAGTCATTATCAATTCGCCACGCAGGTGTCGATATTGTCCACTGTAGACCCCGAGGGTTTTCAGCCTCAATCGGTAAGGGAGATGAAACAGGCCCTTTACGTTCTTGCTCGCCCTTCATTGTGGCAGTTCAAGAGAGGTAAAGTCTTGTTTTTGCCATGGCTGCCAAGCGTGGATGGCGTACTCAGAATGAGGCCGAATGTAGGCGTTCAGCATCTGGGAAAAGATGGAAGGATCGAAGCGCCCGAATGCCCTCCGCAAAAGGCCAAGGTTTTGGTTAGCTTTTTTGGAGGCTTTCTCTGCCTGACGGGAACAGCCCAGATCTTCCTGCACTATCACGCCTAGGTCGCATTCCGTTGTTGTGCGCTGCAATATTTGATCCCCCAGTCTGTATTCACAAGTGGCTTTATGGCATATGCTTAACACCTTGCACTTTGTAGAATTGAACTGAAGCAGGTTCTACGTCGACCATTCGTAGACCCTGTCTAGATCATCCTGAAGTGCTGCATTGTCGCTGGTTGTTCTAATGGCTCGCCATATCTTGAGATCATCAGCGAAGAGTAAGGAGTTGGAGTTGATTACTGTCGCGAGATCGTTTATGTAAATCAGGAATAGTCGTGGACCAAGTACTGAGCCCTGGGGCACTCCGCACTTAACGTCGATTGGGTCAGAGATGACGCCGCGAACTCTTACATTCAGATGTCGTTGAAGCAAGAAGTTAGCTATCCAACCGAGGATTGGGTCACCAATTCCACAACACTGCAGCTTGTGAAGGAGGATACGGTGGTTCAGACGGTCGAAAGCCTTTGAGAAATCCAGATATACTGCGTCAACACCTACGCCGCTGTCAACGGTCTCAGTCCAACTAGATCTGGCAAGCAGCAAGTTTGAAGTGCAAGATCGGTTCTTGCGAAACCCATGTTGCTCTTGTGCTATGATATTTCGTTCTTCCAAGAAGTTCATCAGCGCTTCGGCAACAACCGCTTCCATGATTTTGGAGAGCACTGGAAGTAGTGTTATCGGGCGATAGTTGGCCGGATCTGTACGACTTCCTCCCTTATGGATGGGAGTGACGATGCCTTGCTTCCACATTGTTGGCACGCGCATCTCATCGAGGCATCGTTGGAAGAACTTGCAGAGTGTGTCTGCCAGGTTTACTGCAGCCAATTTCAACGCTTTTGGACGAATATTATCAACACCGGGAGAGGTATGCTCGCGCAGGGCAATTAGCCTTTTCATGACATCCGCAGTCGTAAACGTGATGTGGCTAAGTACTGGTGGTGGTACAACGATCGGGAACAGTGTATGCGGCGATGTCGTACTCTGGAAGTTCGGGGCGAATTGTTGACATAGGGCGTTGGCCGCCTCGGTTGCGTTTTGTGCAAGTCCACACAATGTGTGTAAAGCAGGAATTCCTCGCTGTACTTTGCGGAGCTTGTTAACGTGTCTGTACAGGAGCTTGGGGTTTGAAAGAAATTTCTCAGCTAGATTCTGTTGGTGCTGCATTTTATCTTCGCGTACCAGGTTTACGCAGTGATTCCTTTGGATAGTGTAGGCTTCCCATGTTTCGGCACTCGGTGACTCCTTGTATCTTCGCCAGAGTAAATTCCTCGTGACGATACACTTGCGTGTCCTGCTGCGTATGAATGATTTCACTGTCTTCGCTCGCGAAGGTCTTTTTCTAGAAGCACTAGTTACTAACGTGTTAAACTGATGAGCAAATTCAGACCAGGCGATATCGGGGGATCGTTCTGCTAGAAATGCCCAGTTTGTAGCATTTATCAGTTTGACTAGAGCGCCGTAATCCGTAATGAGCTGGCATTCCTCGGTGTTTTCTGAGGAATACTCTGCATAACAGATGTACTTGAACATGAGGGTTGCATGGTCGCTACGGCCTAAAGGACTCTCTATCGATACCGTTTCGATCATAAGCTCTTCATTGGTGAATACGAGATCCAGGACACCCGGTTTGTTTCCTGTCCTGAATCTTGTGGGAGATGTGATGTGATTGTAGAGTGGTAGCCCACTGATTATCTCCTGTACTTCCATTTTGAAGTGTTCGTTGATACAGGCTGGGGTTTCTATGGTATGAATATTGAAGTCGCCAACCAGGAGAATGTGGCTGTACGACTGCGAGAGAATGGTCTTCATTGTGGAGGCTAGGCGGTTGTCCATTTCCAAAGTAGCCGACGGAGGGCGATACACCACACCCAACAAACATGCGTCCCCACGGCTAAGTTGAAGACGACACCAAAGCGCATCGACAATCTGAACCTCTGGGTCATCGATGAGATCGATGTGTAGTTCGCTGCGATAATGAAGTAGTACTTCACCTCCTCTACTTGGTCGATCGTTGCGTAGAATTGACATCCCTGGTAGTGCGATTTCTGCATCAGTGATCGCTTCATTCAACCAAGTCTCGGTTATCATAACGAGGTCGCTTGACATCGAGGCCTGACGCAGGCGAAGCTCCGTCAGTTTGCTTAAAAGACCTTGTGCGTTGGTATAAAAACAGGAGAGTGATTCATAGGTTAGAAGGTTACTTGTGGATATAGACAACAGGTTTGAGACTTGGCCGACCCTCTTGAGGTCGGCTGCTACTAGTTTTTTGAAATTGTCTTAGGCTCGCGAGAATGACTTGGGATAACTCTCTGCACCGTGTGATCAGGTTCATGGTGATCCTGATGGTCACTCACCTCCTGCAGTGCCTCGCCGGATGCTATGACGGCAGTCAGATCAGTCTCTGTGGTGGACTCTGCAACAACGGTTGTTCCCACTGAGTTGGTTCTCTCCATGGAGTAACCAGTAGCCTCTGGTCGTAAACCTGCTGCTTTAATTCGAATTTCTGTCGGTAGCATGTTCCGGAATTTACCCCAGTTCTCTAGAACTGCCTGTAAAGTTAGCTCAGACGGTAAGACCAACTTCAGCAACCTAGGACCACACCCTTTGTAATTTGGTGACACGGGAATCCTGGTCAGGGAGGTAGCAATGCCATTTTCTAAAGACAGCGCCTCTCGTATGTATCGCCATTGCTCCAGGTCATGTGCCTGAGCTACTTCAGGAGTTGAAGCTTGAGACTCGGGGACGCCATGAATAATGACGGTTTTCAGCGCTTGTTTTCTACTTCCCTGCTGATTGTTCATATCCTTTGAACGTTCTTTCCACGGAATATCCGGTAAGATACATACTCCGTTCGATGCATTGTGGTGTCGATTTGCAGCGAGCAGAATGGATTCCGTTTCTTCCGCGGAATGTAGTGTTACTCGAAGTAGTCGAGGTTCACCGTAGTGTAAGTTGTTTGGGTGTCTTGCGATGCGGCTCAGCGTAGTGGGTTCAGCGCGCATGCTGATGGCACTACAGATGGAATCCCACTGACAACGATCGTCTATCAGTTTGCCCTTTATTGTGTTGGATTTGGATTCAGGAACGTTGGTGCACACAAGACTTAAGGCACCATGATTCCGCCTTGTGGTTTGCGACTTAACAGCACTAGGTTCTTTTGCTTTTTGTGGATTTGTGAACCGCACTGGCGATAGCGATCCATGTTGAGGCACAGTTTTGACCTCTCCGATAAGTGGAGTCACAGGTGTCTTTGACGGCGTTTTCCTAGAAGCAACCGCTGCGTAGGATGTCCAGTTATTTTTTACCGTAGGCTTGCTGGAGTTTTGTGTGTCGAGTATGTCAACTGAATTACTAGTTATTACACCCTTGGAGGACGTAGTAGCAAGTGGGTTGTAAACGACTTTTTCACTTAGTGGAGTCATGAGGCTAGGGGACGTTGGAGACTGAGACGCGATGGTGGGGTTGGGATGCCTGGCCCTCTTCCTCGGCATAAACGGGGAGTTTGTAGGTGCACGTTCAGATGCAAGTGTAGCATTGTTTAGTTTCACAGATGCATTGCTAGCGTTCACCAGTTGCTCAACTGTTTCCGCCAACTTTTCACACTTTTTCATTAGGAAAATTACACAACTAACGACAGGAATGGATTTGCACACCTGACAAAACCAAAATGCCTCGGTTTTGCTGTTGTATTGTCTAGTTTCGAGTGCACTCATTCCTAAACACTTCGAACGGTACGCTTTTTGACAGTTAAAGCAAACTGGACCAGACTTAACGGTTTTTGCACATAGGTCACAATTGACTTTCGTATGGGCCATATCCACTTGAGACGTGTACTTTGTTATTTTGACTTGCACCAATTCCAAAAGGGATTAGATAGAAAAGGAGAGTTCAGAATCTGTGCTGTAGATCTCTCACTTACCACTAGCTTAGAACAGATACTTCTACTGAATTATGTGGTCAGGGTCAGTAATGGGGCAGCGAAGTGGGAATGACCGCAGATGGTGGTGATATGGTGTAGAGATTCACCACTAACAAGATGGAATGGAGTAACTGGATTTGTACACTACAACTGGGGTAGCAAGAGGATAGAGAGACTGACGCACCGTGTATGACTTCGCTTCAGTTTTCGTTGCGTGGCGATCGGCGCTGGTTTGACGTCAGGGGGTCAGACGTGTGGCGTCCAGATGAGTCACCCGTTCCTTAGGGTAGATTTGCGACGTGCGTGCTATTGATCCAGCAGGTAAGTGGCAGGTAGCGGTGCAACGTAGGACTGAGGCAAGGCAGAACGACTTGGAAAGTACTGGCTGCACAAAAGGCGGACCAAACTGACAACTATCGCTTTGTACAGCGACTGGAAGGAGTGGTAGTAAGATGCTCGGGTGACTCTCAAAACGATCTTTAAGATAAGACCACCAGAGTTCTTGTGCGACGAGAGGAAAAATAAATTGTCCGATAAAATTCAAGCATTGTGGACTTCGAAATTGCAGAAGCACAGTTTGCTGCTGATCCAGGAATGACAGGTCCAAAAGGTGAACAGTGGTATGAGGAGCTCGCGGAGCCCAATCGAATGATAGTACGTAGGTCACTGTGAGAATAAATCCAAAGATTTCAGGGGGAATAACGCAGGAGGACACTTTTTTTGCGACCGCTCGGTAGAGTTTGAAACGCGTGGTTGATCGTTTTACTTATCTTGGCAGCTGCATCAGCAATGATGGGCGCATAGAAACTGACGTCAGGTCACGCATTGCAAAAGCCAGAGCTACCTTGTTGAAGCTGCGGCATCTTTTGCGACAGAAGGGAGTTTTCCTCTGTCTGAAAGGCCGTGTATACAAGGCTACAGTGAGGGCCGTTCTGCTCTATGGTAGTGAGACTTGGCCCCTTCGGTCTGAAGATCTGAGGCTCCTTCAAATCTTTGATCATCGTTGTCTGCGAAGCATTGCTGAAGTCGGATGGCACCAACGTGTCCGCAACGATGATATGCGTAGGCGAGTACTATGTGGTGATAATCATGCTAGTTTCTTAGAACAAGAGATAGCACTGAATTTGTGTTGGCTTGGACACGTGCTACGTATGCCTGGTCACCGCTTACCTATGAGGGCCTTGTTTCGCCTGCCAGGTGTAGGGTGGCGCAAGGCTCGAGGTGGACAGAAGTTGACTTGGCAGCGGGAAATGAAGTCACTGACGACCAAACTGGGTGCCGTTGGTCCGTCTCGCCTTCCGGGCTGGAGTCCACGTGACTCACTTTGTGCTTGGCTCGAGACTTTACAGGACTTGGCTCGCAACCGACACCAGTGGCGCGTCTGCTGCCGTCTCCTAATCGGATTGTCTGTTTAAAGTGTGTTTGGTGCTGAGTTATCTGCGGGGTTATGGCTGATTATGACGCGGGGCAGTGAAAGCCGCAAGGAAGCTGTCTCGCCGATGCCGCCTTATCTTTGCACGATAGTCAGCTGTTTGTGACGCTATGTTGACTACACAAGGTGTAGGCGCCTTGACCCTGAGTGTTTGCTTAGGGCATTAAGGTTTTCAGGTAAGTCCACCTTCTCTCCCTCTTCTTATTCTTTATTTTATAGGTCTTCATGGTTGTATGGCAGCGAGGCATCAGTTCAAGTGGCTGATGTACTGCTGTTGGTGTTGATGATGGTCCGCCCCAACATCATTAAACAGCAAGACGATATCGTTCGCATAATCAAGATCAACTAACCTTCCACCAGACAGATCTCAACGCCAGCATTGTGGGGTTTCGTAAGCGAACACTCCATGATGGTGTCCACGACGATATGTAACGAAAATGGGGAATTAAGCAACCCTAACGAACACTACTATTCTCGGAAAGCTACCTGACAGATCGCCGTAGACGCTGACGTGACTTGTAATGTTCGAGTATATGGCACGTAAGATGTTCACTTATTTCATGAGATCATCTTTCCGCGCCAGTATTTCGAACCGAATGTACCAATCGACTGAGTTTGACACATTCTTGACATTGAGGAACACAGCTATTGTCTACCTGCGGTGTGCGTGATGCTGCTCTGGCATCTGCCACAGTACCGTCCTAGACGGAAACCTACCTGCTCTTCCCGAATCCTGGATTCCCGTTCCGCAGTGAGGCGGCGAACGAGAAGTGAGGCCAGCAAAATTTTACAACTGGCGCCAAGCTAATTCCCTTGTGGTTAGCACAGTCGGTGCGACTGCCCCTTTAGTATATTGCCACTATGATCAATTCACTCCAGTTAGTCAGGATTGTCTCAGCTTCTCAGATCTGGTCGAATATGGAGTTCGGGGCTTTGCGGACGACCTTACTTCTATCTTTAAATGGTGCAGGTGAGTGGGAATCCGGGCCAGCGGCACGAAGTCGATTAAGGGCTGTGGTCGAGTTTCGGACCTCAGCCTCCGATGGAGCCTATAAACTACTGTGTTTGGTTCATCCTGCATCAACTGAGTAGCAAGGGGCCCAGAAGCAGGGGACCAATTGAACTGATCTTTAAAGTGCCCCACCGAACTACCCATACGGCGTTCCTTATTGTGTATCAGTGCCCCTGCGCTGTCTCTCTCTCACTGACCCCTGGTTTCCTGGGAACAGTGACGCGGATCAGCTGGAACAGCTTGCGATAGTTGTCTATCGCTCCCGCCTCCCCCATTTCTTGGGCGCGACTAGTCCACCAAGCTTCCTTTTCAGCATACAGGCTCCGCTTTAGTTTCTGCCTAATAGTCCGTCTGGTCACATTGTGCTCAGAGGCAGCCGGGTGTTTTCTTCTGCATTCCAACGGCATCAGCGACCTCTCGGATATTCAGTGGCAAGTGTGGTGACAACAGATAACGCCACCAGCAGATGCTCCTGCGTCTTGCGTGAAGGCCGAGATCCTATTCTACTGAAGCTCAGTGTCATTAGAACAAGACAGCGAAAGTTCTGTGAACACTGCGTCTTGACAGGTTTGCCTGACCGAAGGCTGAGGCAATGTTTCAGTTGCTAATCTGGGGAGATGCTTGGTGCGTCTTCCGGTATAGGTTATGGAGAAAGGACAGCGTACATAGGCATGATCAGAGTCCACGCACGCATTCCAGTGCGAGCAGCAATCCACTATGGAACCACGCCACCTGTAACTTATGGTAATGTGGTCAATTTGGGTTCATCGCTGGCCAGCTACAGGAGGACGCCAAATGGCACTTCAGCGCCCACTTTGTCTAAGAGTGGGGCTACTAGGAAACAACTAGTGCTCCGCACACAGTTTGCAGTAGACGCTCGTCGTCGGTCCGTTCTTAGTTAAGCCCATCTTTACCACCTACCATAGCTTCTGAAGAGCTCAGACGTCGTACTTGTGCGTTCATATCTCCTGCAACTACTATAATATCTGAACTGGTAGCACTGCTTAGTGGTATCTCTGGCGCTGTTACTTAGCAACACTCCAGAACAATTTTTCTTTTCTTGCCGCTGGTTGGGTGCGTGACTTGGCTGCAAGCAAGTCTTATACTTTGGAGTGGATGCCGTTGTTTTTCCTTGCTTTCCACTTTAGAGTCTATGTTACTCATCCTGCTGTGTCTCCAGATGCCACTGAACAATACACATTACTGATGGTAGTGACTTATTTGCCATCGTCTTCTGTCCGGATTCCCTATGGTCTGTACGTTACCAATTCGTCCTCTGCGTAAGGTTAATAATACATCAAGGCAATTAAAGTGTCACGGAATATGATTGAAGGGATCATTCTGAGGCCCGTGTACGAACGGATTACTGCTTAATCCTTCTGGGGTCGCGATTAACATTGGATTGATGCCTGGTTGATTCGGTCACTGGGACCGCATCTGAAGCAAATGAATCAATGCTAGGTGTTGCCTGCTTGGTAGCCTCTAGGTACAGCCTTCGACCGTCACCCCAGGTCCTAAGTTTGAGCCCGCAGTCATGCTATCTGGTTGCCTGACAAGTGCCTAAACAATACGGAATCGGTCGTGGAGTGTAGTGGTTTTTAACTGGCAGCACCTAGCGTTTATCTGCACCGATGGTGTTTCGCTGATGTATGATTCTTACATGGTTTCGGGGTGCTCTTAAGGCCTGAGCTCTGAATGTGTGTCTGTTTCTTCGAATGCCTCTTCACTTTCGCATCTATTTCCTTAGCCAATAGATTGTTTCTCAATGATGCACATGTACAAAGTATTGGCGTTTCCGTAGTGGCGATGCTGTTCACGCACTATCTCATCATCATCCGTCGACGTTACCACTTACCTTGCTTCATTGTTGATCTGTTATATCGTATGTTGGCAGTAACAATTCCTTTTCCCAAACACTTCTCCCTGATCTCTGCACGGTATTCCATCAATGGTCATCATTATACATCATGACCATCTATGGTCATTGTTCTTCCGAGTAGCATAATTAGACTTAGCAGTTTTTACCAATCGGCATTAAGACATCAGGCAACCCTCGCATGTGCACGCATCCAGCATCAAGTTGCCACCTCCCTCTTACTTTACACTTTCTTCAATTTATTGACTCACGGGAAGCATCGACTTCTTGTTTTACTCATTAGTACATAGTATAGCACACAGCACGATCGCTTGACTAAACGAGGCTAAGCAGTTTTCTCTACCGGAGATGCATCATTTCAAATAAGCGGTCCGTATGTGGGAATGTGATCTGGTCGACTCATTGGACCCCAGTTGTTTTGTTCCCTGGCCTATGTGTTGACTGCGCCCATCTGCTTCTGGCTCCAAGGGCGATACAAATCACAGTCTTATGTGGCAACAAACACAAGAAGCCATTCACTTGATCCGTTGGAAAGCTGTCACGCTGAACTGCATGACCAACAGCTAGATTATTCGCACCGGAAGGCGATGCACATAACCAAATGGCAAACTAGACAAAGCAGAGACGGATATAGTCTTGTAATAGTATTATACATGTTGCTATATAACAAATGAATAATTCCTGGTGCATGAATTTCGTGAGGAGGGGGTGGTAGTATGTTTTGACCGAGTAGGACCTTACTTTTGGTGCGATTTGGTACTCGCGCCCAATGAGGTTGAGTCGGCAGGGCGACTTACGGAAATCTGGATTTCCGTTTCCTAGCGGCAGCACAAATAAGCAATTCTAAGACATTGTGTATGTTTTTTGGAGACATCATGGTCTTCATATCTTAGTTGAGGCTCTACAATTGAAAATCGTGATAGTTTCCTTTTTTGTCTGCGTTGAATGATCTATTGGTCTCGTTCTGCAGTATTCGGAATCATGTTTGAACCTGTAAGGTTGTGCACACAGTGATGGTCTTTCAGATAGACACCATGCCCAGCACTTTCTGCTAATCATTGGCGTTGTAGGAATTTTTTGTTACCATCCAGATATTGATACCTTTTTAGTGGGCTTGGAGTCGTCTGTCTCAACTTCTCAGGGGGTCAGACGTGTGGCGTCCAGATGAGTCACCCGTTCCTTAGGGTAGATTTGCGACGTGCGTGCTATTGATCCAGCAGGTAAGTGGCAGGTAGCGGTGCAACGTAGGACTGAGGCAAGGCAGAACGACTTGGAAAGTACTGGCTGCACAAAAGGCGGACCAAACTGACAACTATCGCTTTGTACAGCGACTGGAAGGAGTGGTAGTAAGATGCTCGGGTGACTCTCAAAACGATCTTTAAGATAAGACCACCAGAGTTCTTGTGCGACGAGAGGAAAAATAAATTGTCCGATAAAATTCAAGCATTGTGGACTTCGAAATTGCAGAAGCAGTTTGCTGCTGATCCAGGAATGACAGGTCCAAAAGGTGAACAGTGGTATGAGGAGCTCGCGGAGCCCAATCGAATGATAGTACGTAGGTCACTGTGAGAATAAATCCAAAGATTTCAGGGGGAATAACGCAGGAGGACACTTTTTTTGCGACCGCTCGGTAGAGTTTGAAACGCGTGGTTGATCGTTTTACTTATCTTGGCAGCTGCATCAGCAATGATGGGCGCATAGAAACTGACGTCAGGTCACGCATTGCAAAAGCCAGAGCTACCTTGTTGAAGCTGCGGCATCTTTGGCGACAGAAGGGAGTTTGCCTCCGTCTGAAAGACCGTGCATACAGGGCCACAGTGAGGGCCGTTCTGCTCTATGGTGATGAGACTTGGCCCCTTCGGTCTGAAGATCTGAGGCTCCTTCAAATCTTTGATCAACGTTGTCTGCGAAGCATTGCTGGTGTCGGATGGCATCAGCGTGTCCGCAACGATGATATGCGTAGGCGAGTACTATGTGGTGATAATCATGCTAGTTTCTTAGAACAAGAGATAGCACTGAATTTGTGTTGGCTTGGACACGTGCTACGTATGCCTGGTCACCGCTTACCTATGAGGGCCTTCTTTAGCCTGCCAGGTGTAGGGTGGCGCAAGGCTCGAGGTGGACAGAAGTTGACTTGGCAGCGGGAAATGAAGTCACTGACGACCAAACTGGGTGCCGTTGGTCCGTCTCGCCTTCCGGGCTGGAGTCCACGTGACTCACTTTGTGCTTGGCTCGAGACTTTACAGGACTTGGCTCGCAACCGACACCAGTGGCGCGTCTGCTGCCGTCTCCTAATCGGATTGCCTGTTTAAAGTGTGTTTGGTGCTGAGTTATCTGCGGGGTTATGGCTGATTATGACGCGTGGCAGTGAAAGCCGCAAGGAAGCTGTCTCGCCGATGCCGCCTTATCTTTGCACGATAGTCAGCTGTTTGTGACGCTATGTTGACTACACAAGGTGTAGGCGCCTTGACCCTGAGTGTTTGCTTAGGGCATTAAGGTTTTCAGGTAAGTCCACCTTCTCTCCCTCTTCTTATTCTTTATTTTATAGGTCCTCATGGTTGTATGGCAGCGAGGCATCAGTTCAAGTGGCTGATGTACTGCTGTTGGTGATGATGATGGTCCGCCCCAACATCATTAAACAGCAAGACGATATCGATCGCATAATCCAGATCAACTAATCTTTCACCAGACAGACCTCAACGCCAGCATTGTGGGGCTCCGTAAGCGAACACTCCATGATGGAGGCCACGACGATATGTAACGAATATGGGGAATTATGCAACCTTGACGAACACCATTATTATCCGAAAGCTACCTGACAGATCGCCGTAGATGCTGACGTTACTTGTAATGTTCGAGTATAGAGCACGTAAAATGTTCACTTATTTCATGGGATCATCTTTCCGCGCAAGTATTTCGAACCGAATGCATCGATCGACTGAGTTAGACACATTCTTGACATTGAGGAACACAGCTATTGTTGGCCTGCGGTATGCGTGATGCTGCTCTGGCATCTGCTACAGTTCCGTCCTGGATGGAAACCTACCTGCTCTTCCCGAATGCTGGATTCCCGTTCCGCAGTGAGGCGGCGAACGAGAAGTGAGGCCAGCAAAATTTTACAACTGGCGCCAAGCTAATTCCACTGTGGTTAGCACAGTCGGTGCGACTGCCCCTTTAGTATATTGCCACTATGATCAATTCACTCCAGTTAGTCGGGATTGTCTCAGCTTCTCAGATCTGGTCGAATATGGAGTTCGGGGCATTGCGGACGACCTTACTTCTATCTTTAAATGGTGCAGGTGAGAGGGAATCCGGGCCAGCGGCATGAAGTCGATTAAGGGCTGTGCTCGAGTTTCGGACCTCAGCCTCCGATGGAGCCTATAAACTACTGTGTTTGGTTCATCCTGCATCAACTGAGTAGCAAGGGGCTCAGAAGCAGGGGACCAATTGAACTGATCTTGCAAGTGCCCCACCGAACTACCCATACGGCGTTCCTTATTGTGTATCAGTTGCCCCTGCGCTGTCTCTCTCTCACTGACCCCTGGTTTCCTGGGAACAGTGACGCGGATCAGCTGGAACAGCTTGCGATAGTTGTCTATCGCTCCCGCCTCCCCCATTTCTTGGGCGCGACTAGTCCACCAAGCTTCCTTTTCAGCATACAGGCTCCGCTTTAGTTTCTGCCTAATAGTCCGTCTGGTCACATTGTGCTCAGAGGCAGCCGGGTGTTTTCTTCTGCATTCCAACGGCATCAGCGACCTCTCGGATATTCAGTGGCAAGTGTGGTGACAACAGATAACGCCACCAGCAGATGCTCCTGCGTCTTGCGTGAAGGCCGAGATCCTATTCTACTGAAGCTCAGTGTCATTAGAACAAGACAGCGAAAGTTCTGTGAACACTGCGTCTTGACAGGTTTGCCTGACCGAAGGCTGAGGCAATGTTTCAGTTGCTAATCTGGGGAGATGCTTGGTGCGTCTTCCGGTATAGGTTATAGAGAAAGGACAGCGTACATAGGCATGATCAGAGTCCACGCACGCATTCCAGTACGAGAAGCAACCCAACATGAAAACCACGCTACCTGTAACTTATGGCAATGTGGTCAATTTGGGTCCATCACTGGCCAGCTACAGGAGGACGCCAAATGACACTTCGGCGCCCACTTTGTCTAAGAGCGGTGCTACTAGGAAACAACTAGTGCTCCGCACACAGTTGCAGTAGACGCTCGTCGTCGGTCCGTTCTTAGTTAAGCCCTTCTTTACCACCTACCATAGCTTCTGAAGAGCTCAGACGCCTTACTTGTGCGTTCATATCTCCTGCAACTACTATAATATCTGAACTGGTAGCACTGCTTAGTGGTGTCTCTGGCGCTGTTACTTAGCACCACTCCAGAAAAATTTTTCATCTTTTGCCGCTGGTTGGGTGCGTGACTTGGCCGCAAGCAAGTCCTATATTTTGGAGTGGATGCCGTGGTTTTTCCTTGCTTTCCACTTTAGAGTCTATGTGACCCATCCTGCTGTGTCTCCAGATGCCACTGAATAATACACATTACTGATGGTAGTGACTTATTTGCCATCTTCTCCTGTCCGGATTCCCTATGGTGTGTACATTACCAATTCGTCCTCTACGTAAGGTTAATAATACATCAAGGCAATTGAAGTGGCACGGAATATGATTGAAGGGATCATTCTGAGGCCCGTGTACGAACGGATTACTGCTTAATCCTTCTGGGGTCGCGATTAACATTGGATTGATGCCTGGTTGATTCGGTCACTGGGACCGCATCTGAAGCAAATGAATCAATGCTAGGTGTTGCCTGCTTGGTAGCCTCTAGGTACAGCCTTCGACCGTCACCCCAGGTCCTAAGTTTGAGCCCGCAGTCATGCTATCTGGTTGCCTGACAAGTGCCTAAACAATACGGAATCGGTCGTGGAGTGCAGTGGTTTTTAACTGGCAGCACCTAGCGTTTATCTGCACCGATGGTGTTTCGCTGATGTATGATTCTTACATGGTTTCGGGGTGCTCTTAAGGCCTGAGCTCTGAATGTTTGTCTGTTTCTTCGAATGCCTCTTCACTTTCGCATCTATTTCCTTAGCCAATAGATTGTTTCTCAATGATGCACATGTACAAAGTATTGGCGTTTCCGTAGTGGCGATGCTGTTCACGCACTATCTCATCATCATCCGTCGACGTTACCACTTACCTTGCTTCATTGTTGATCTGTTATATCGTATGTTGGCAGTAACAATTCCTTTTCCCAAACACTTCTCCCTGATCTCTGCACGGTATTCCATCAATGGTCATCATTATACATCATGACCATCTATGGTCATTGTTCTTCCGAGTAGCATAATTAGACTTAGCAGTTTTTACCAATCGGCATTAAGACATCAGGCAACCCTCGCATGTGCACGCATCCAGCATCAAGTTGCCACCTCCCTCTTACTTTACACTTTCTTCAATTTATTGACTCACGGGAAGCATCGACTTCTTGTTTTACTCATTAGTACATAGTATAGCACACAGCACGATCGCTTGACTTAACGAGGCTAAGCAGTTTTCTCTACCGGAGATGCATCATTTCAAATAAGCGGTCCGTATGTGGGAATGTGATCTGGTCGACTCATTGGACCCCAGTTGTTTTGCTCCTTGACCTATGTTTTGACTGCGCCCATCTGCTTCTGGCTCCAAGGGCGATACAAATCACAGTCTGATGTGGCAACAAACACAAGAAGCCACTCACTTGATCCGTTGGAAAGCTGTCACGCTGAGCTGCATGACCAACAGCTAGAGTATTCGCACCGGAAGGCGATGCACATCACCAAATGGCAAACTAGACAAAGAAGAGACGGATATAGTCTTGTAATAGTATAATACATGTTGCTGTATAACAAGTGAATAATTCCTGGTGCATGAATTTCGTGGGGAGGGGTGGTCGTATATTTTGACCGAGTAGAACTTTACTTTTGGTGCGATTTGGTACTCGCGCCCAATGAGGTTGAGTCGGCAGGGCGGCTTACGGAAATCTGGATTTCCGTTTCCTAGCGGCAGCACAAATAAGCAATTCTAAGACATTGTGTATGCTTTTTGGAGACATCATGGTCTTCATATCTTAGTTGAGGCTCTACAATTGAAAATCGTGATAGTTTCCTTTTTTGTCTGCGTTGAATGATCTATTGGTCTCGTTCTGCAGTATTCGGAATCATGTTTGAACCTGTAAGGTTGTGCACGCAGTGATGGTCTTTCAGATAGACACCATGCCCAGCACTTTCTGCTAATCATTGGCGTTGTAGGAATTTTTTGTTACCATCCAGATATTGATACCTTTTTTAGTGGGCTTGGAGTCGTCTGTCTCAACTTCTTTGCACTGGAATTGAAACATCCTTGATGAAGTGTTTTATCGGCATAGTTGACGCTCACCTCCAACTCTCGTCTTTTTTGTAACCTCTTTTTGCCAGTCATTTTGGGTTTGAAACAACCCATTTTGTTCGACATGAAACTAGGCAAACTGGGGTTGCCAGCCCGATGTTGTTCTCCGATTACTCTCTATCGAAGTGTGCGTACAGGGACGTGTGCTCATTCGTCACCACGACACGCTGCCACAGAGCCAGTGCGCAAGATTCGCGGTTTTAGTGAGTATACAGTCAATCCACTCACGAAACATGCTACTGTGGTGGTCGATGGGGGCGAATCTTCGGACGGGCAATACTCCGACGGATCCATTGATCCCAATTACACTCATCTTGATGGTCCAGTCGATTTGTGTGGCGAGTCTCTTCACCTCGTTGACTGTCCACAGGAGGAGTATTTTTCTGTTGGAGCTCAGTTGCAAATGGACCGTCCCTTGCTTCTCACCGTGCTTACGGAAATGGACGAGGTAATACTTCACTGGTGTTCAGGTTGCCTGTGATTGCTTTCGTTCGCTTTTCATGCGTTGCCTTTGTGCACATCAACGAATACGGACCACTATGCTAATAACCATTTATGGGTATTTCGCTATGGTGCACATTTCTTTATTGGGTGCTGAATTTAATAGACAATACAGCCATAGTTCGTGACAAACAGGAGACCTAATACTTAACAAGTTCCTTAGAATGGACAGTATAAGAAGCGCAAGGTGATCAATCAAAGAATGAGCATGTGTCGACGAATCCATCATCTTATTTACCTATAACTAAATACCAGTTCCAAGTGAATTTTGAGTTGTTCCCTGAGCTGGGCGATTGATTTGCAGTCGTTTCGTTGTTAGACTAGGTAACATGATCATTGCGGCTTCGAGGTCCAAGCGCTTATCGTCCGAGTTCTACTTTGAATGCCAGTCTTAAATGAACTCGCGTGCTTGCCGACTTTTAGCCCTTCCGAGGATGTTGGTGATTCTCAACATCCAAATGCATGCATATCAGAGAGGCCTGCTCTTGGCGATGAGTCGCTAGGCTGTGTTCGTGTAGCTTTGTGTCAAGCTTTCTTGCAATCTGTCCCACATAGTATTTGTTACAGTTTCGGCAGCAGGTCTTATGAATCACACCACTTGTTTCCTCCTTACCAAGTTTATCTTTCCTTTTGAAGAGTACTACGAAATGTCTCGGTTGGTGTGCAACTTTGACTCCATTTGAAAGATTCCATTGATATAAGGCAACATGGCCCACTTTTCAACCGTTGTGTTGCGGTATGTTATGGGGCGTTTTGTAGTGCCAAGCAACGTAGCATTAGCACAAACACACTGTAACACAGGAGCTGAGGTGGTCGAAGGAGAAACATCTCTTCAGTTTGTTCAAGCGGAACTCGTACCCGGAAGTCTTCATTCTACGCTGCCTGGTACCACAGCACACCTCGTCAAATGTAACATTTGAAAAGAGAGGCACGTTGCCTTATATCAACGGAATCTCTGAAATGACAGCGAGATTTTTATTGTGGTTTGGAGTCTAAGGCGCACATCCACCAATGGAGGCAATTTGTGGTAAACTCTTCAAAGTGAAAGACAAATTTAGCAAGGATGAAACAGCTGGTGTGATTTATAAGCTCAGCTGCAGGAACTGTAACAACTACTACGTGAAACAGACTGGAAGAAAGCTTGACACAACGCTACACGAATGCACCCATCCGTGTGAGTGTGTGATGCTGTGCTGGCATTTCCAATCTGCGCAATGTACTCTGTTCAGCCATCCGCGGATGTCACATTACACTGCCACCCTGAACATAATCCATTCTGAGGAACAGTGGTGCTAGCGCAACAGCTGTATTCCTTGATCCATTTGTATATTCGCTTAGTTCGAGTAGCTATTTAAGAGAATGTCTACTACAACTTCACTAAACATGTTTTCGCCACTTTCCTGAAAGAGCTAAATGATCCTTACTTGCACCCGCAGGTTTTTTAGTAGAGTTCATTTCATTCTAATACCTCCTCACCTTATGTGATTAACGCCGTGTCTAAGTAGACCTTAAGTTGTTTTGCAACCTCGAAGGGATGTTATTCTTTGTTCCGTCCAGCGCCTTGATTTAAAGGAGTTTTGGGGGATGGGCTTGTTTCTCGGCTTTCACTGCATCCTTCGTTAACTCAGATGTGTCCACCTCGGTGTCAAGTGGTAGCTCGACCGGCTTTCCGTATTCTCGTTTGGGGAACTTCGGTTGAGGCTAGTTTGCATATCGGCGCCAAGTTCTGATCCCCTGGAAGAACACCATAAATGAAATTGCTCTACCTGCATGTGTTCCACGCGGTATGGCGTATTTGGCATTTGCGCGCAAACATCGACTAACTGGTGATAGCTGATCACTGCCTCCCACTGTGATGCAGGTCCAAATCCTGTCGCCACATGAATCTTAAAGCTAACCGAATGGCATCAGCTGGCATCCCGAGCTCACTGTTCATCAGGGCTTTAACCAGAAAACACAGTACCTCTGGGTTCGATGCGAACCGATACGGTTAAATACACTCATAAATTGCTTCCTACAACCCTCTGCATTGATTTAAAAAGGATGTGCTTCATACTGTACAGGGCTCACTCCTCTTGGCCATTGAAACGGTGATGAGGAGACAGTTTATGATTGAGCACTATCCCAACTCCGTAAAGATGCTCGAATTTAATGGTGCCCCGTTGGTTGACGCAGGGGTTTTTGGCCTGCCGGATCTACTGTGGACATGTCGTACTTTTGTGAAAGCGGTTGTTTTTTGTTCTCTCAATGAGGGCAACTCCAAGTCACTTTTTAATGAGTGTACCACAATTAAGGAATTCCAGTTTTTGGCAGACTATGAATTTACAATCAACTCTAGGACACAGTTCATTGTGGGTTGGTCTATGATGAAGCCCGGACTTTGTGACTCTTTCGAGATGATGATAAAAAACGAGGTTAAATCTGTTAAATTTTCGAGTATTTTTATCTAGCTGATATGTGGAACTACTGCATTGGCTTGTCTTCTCACGGACTCAGCAACAGGATGCGGTCCGTTTTGGTGGGAAGTCAGTGCTTCCTTCGTTAATACAGCTGATGCGAAATACCATGCATTCTCAACAATAGGTGCTGTTTGCTCGCGCTTACTAACTGCCCTTTCCCTGAGCCCGGTGCGTCTCTTATTACGATAACGCAAGTTTGTGTAGTACAGCGACCTAACATGTGACCACTATGCTCATTTGCACTCATCATCCGTGGTGTCACTGTGCCTCTTCGCTCTGTTGCGCGTCTTCCTCCCACCGTGTGTCCTTCATTGATTCTTTCCGTTCCACACCCGTATCGGTGATAGTGGGATGTGCACTATGCGTCCCCAATTCCGTCACGCAAGTCCGTTCTCCTCATATCATTCACTGATAGCGCACCACACCGTAGCTAACTGCAATTCCAGTGCGGCCGAGGACAGCCACTATGACTGCAACACGCTAGCTCTATTAAGGACCCAGTTGCAGGCGCTAAGCTCCAACAAGTATGTAAGGAAAAGACATCCAAGTTAGCCGAGGCAGTCGATCAAAATGACAATATGGACGAATTACGGTCACCTCGTGTGTACTAACTACAATAATAATAATAATAATCGTAATAATAGACACTAATGTATATTTTCCTGTTTATGAGACATGCCTTTTTCGATGTGATCTAATTTTTACCATTGTTTCATCTGATATTTACAGATTATTCCAAATGTCAAGCAGAAACAATGATCGTGTTTTTAACCTCCAGGTTTTCGCAGTTCAAAGCCTTGTTTCAGCACGAATAGTTCTTGCATCCTGACGGAGAGAGCTCCATGTACGGACGGAACCAAGTTTTCTTTCCCTTTGATAAAGGATGAGGAGCAATTCTGTGGTGGTCGGAGAAACTTTAAAGCTGAAAGCATACTTAAATAACATAGCATCTAATTTAGGTTAAATATTTTTATATATTGTGACGTTTTAAAAAGTACTAGTGCAAGACGGAGGTATTTATTCATTTTCACTTCAACGACTGTACATATGGACCGAGACAGATAGAATAGGAGATTTATTCTTTATGTGTCTGGCGGACGTGGTTAGCATTGGCCACTTGACTCAGGTGTTTTGGTTTGACTGTACCCTATTAGAAATCGGGATGAAGATGTTGGAAGCAGAATCGGTTAGCTTCACCTTACTGCCTGATGTATCTACATGAGGACAACAATAGATCCATACCCAAGTAAGAGAAAAGCGAATGATAAAAGTGAATGAAGATGGATAGATTCAGTCAGCGTTCCCTTCTCAGTCCACACTTTTTAGAATGGCAGTAATGTAGGCATGGCTCAACAAGCAGAATATGAAGAGTTGATAAAAATTATGGTTAGCACGATCTCACTTTGCTCTTCCTCTGCAGCTCACACTTTTTGATGTGTCTGTGAGGTATGTTTTCCAGAGTAAAGATAGAAAGAAGGTAGGGTGGAGAAGGGTGATGGGGGGCTCTGTCAGCTTTTTGTCATTTTTCTATGCACCACTTTAGGAGGGCTTGACCAAGTACATACATTGTACGTAGCACACGGCATCTATTTGAATTCAACGTACTTACCTCTCCGCCTCCTCCTCAAATAGCATTTTTGTCGTTGTTATTTAGTTGCAACATTGTTTTTTTACGTATTTCACCGTCAGGCAGTTTGAAACTGTTCTTCTAAACACTGCTTGCGGCTCGCATGCCCTTATTTCAATAGGGAGTCTGTTCCAGATCTTAGTGTATCTGTTTGGGTAGAATTTTCTTTGAACATTACTTTTCGTTTTGAACACTTGGAGTTGATGTCAGTGACAAAATTACCGGTCTCCATCCTCATATCTCGCCTTATTGGGTACCTGCACTATTAGACGAAAGAAGAACGGGCGAATTTGCGTTGGATTAGATTGTGTAAGCCAGATCCTTACTACACAGCGGGTGCTAGAGCAACATCATGAGGCCAGAACTACTACTTCCAAGATGGTGCTCAGTTGGAGGCAGGCGGCCAACTCGTGCGTCACAATCTCTTGCAAGAATGACAATGCCAGTCATTTTGAAGAAACGTAGAAGGTCATGTAGTTGTTGCTTAAAGCAGTCTTGGACCGTCCTCGTTGCAGTGCGTAGGAGCGTGGACAGAGACGATAGTTAAGACATGCTTAACATCACGATACTTGCTTATCTTACATAAACGTCGCTGCCTGACTGGGATCCCGTCAAGCAGAGCGATCTCAGCTGTCACACAGTATGACCTCAGAAGCGGCAACCTCTGGGTCCCCGGAAATGCGCAAGTAGGAAATGACGTCAGGGTTTGATGATCTGTGTTAAAGTCTCGCAGTCTGGTTTCTGTAAGGTAACGGATGTCTGCCGATAGCGTCTCAAGAGTGCGGGCGAGGCAAGTTTGTCATCCGATCTGCATCAAAGTGCAAACATTTAATGCTGCTATTCCGAATGAAGAACCAGGTCGGGGAAAATCTGGGGCTTCGCTAGAATGTGATAAGGCTGTGATCACCGAAAATCGAACACCAGGAGTTTGAGTGTTACTCTTGTGAGGTGCGACCCGGTTGCCCAAGCCGCATTAGGGTTGACTTTAGGAGGCCCTACCCCGAGCATTCGATCAAGAATCTAACCCGTAAGGCAGCGGGGCGATGTGTGCACCGCAACCAGTTGTGAGCTGGTGGTCGAATCAGTGGTTAGGACTCCTTTCGCTCCGTAAAGTACCATGGATTCAGCACACCCTTGAAGCCGGCGGGTGACGTAGGTGATAGAACGCTCGGACGGACACCCCCTAACCTCCAGCACTGAGCGTGAGTCCACATTGGCGACGCACTTCAGTGTTTGTACCTGGCCTAGTGTCTGTACCGAGTTCGACGTGTATCACACTCGACAATTTGGATTGTGGTACCTCAACTACCCGCCAAACTTGACGGCGCCAAACCTGCTGGGCCTGATTCTCAAATCCTTGTCTGTCATCATCTCACCTGCTGTAGGTGACCTATTCAACTAGTCATTGTCCAATGGTTCGTTGCCGATTAATTGGAAATGCTCGATGTTAAGGCCGATTTCGAACGGTGGTAACCCCCGCAAAGTAGACAACTATAGGCCGATTTGTTTGACACTTATTTTGTCCAAGGTTGCTGAAAGCGATGTGAAGAACGGTTTACGACAGCTGTTCCGGTCGAAAGATCTGACGCAGCACAGCACGGTTTCATGCCAGGCCGTTCATGCATCACCAACCTGCTCTTGGTGAGGCAAGTGTGGTTGCTAGCACTGGACCAGTAGAAGTCTGTCGACGTGGTCTACCTTAATTTCAGCACAGCGTTCGACAAGGTGAACCATGAGGTCCTGCTCCTCATGATGAGTGTACTCGGTGTTGGTGGATCACTGCACCACTGGATCCGCGATTTTCTCGTTGTACGAATGTGGAGGGTACAAGTCGATAGCCATCTGATCGACTAATGTCCCTCGACCAGTGTCGTACCCCAATGCACTGTGTTGGAGCGTACATTGTTTCTGATTTATATCAATAAACCCTCTCAACTTCTTCAGTCATTGTGTGCCCTGTCTGTAGACAACCTGAAGATGCGGAGACTGATAGGCACTTCTGACTACTGCGGCTTTCTTCAACAAAACCTAAGCCACCTTTCTATGTGGTCTGTAGAAGTCCGCCTTCCGATCAATCCATCCAACTCGGTATGCATGAGCCTGTGGAATGGTGGTGACGGCCGAACCTACACTCTCGACGACCAACTGCTACATCCCACACCTTCCGTGAAAGGCCTATGAGTACTCTCACGTTGCGATTTGAAGTCCGTTGACAACGCGAACAAGCTATATCGTAACGGATTGCGCATACTGTGGGCTCTCAAACGCAGCTTCTGCCTCTGGTCTGGTCTCTTCTCTTTCATCATCAGACCAGTTCTACAGTACGGCTCGTCATCCTATTGCTCGACCACTCGTGGCAAGGCGCAGAAGATTGAACGGGTTCAACACGTCACCACTAGACTCATCCTCAGTTTGCGAAGCTTACCCTACGAAGGCAGGTGCGAGATGCTGTGACTGTACACCTTAGCCCATCGTCGGGTGCGAATCAACCTCATCACGACCTAGCGGATTGTACGTCTAAGTGACTTTCTTATCCTGAGGCCACTGCTCCACTTGCAAACGCCTTACAACGCACGCCGACACCAGTACAAGCTTGTGGTTCCTGATCTGAAGCGAGTTTCGCACCCCCTGTGCTTGGAACGGCGAGTAGTACGGTTTTCCGGAACACATATTGGAAGCGAACTCAGTGCGGCAGTGCAAGCGATCGTTGGGTATGCCTTTCTCAAATATTCGATTCCGAAAACGATTACCAACTGAGTTCTCACATTTCGAGTCCCAATTTATTGTGTTACACGTATAACACGATAGCACTCGGTCAGAAAATACTACCACCTCCCTCCTCACGTGATTCCTTCACCACGAGTTATTCATTTGTTATGCATCAGCATATATGTCGGTGTTACCACATGGTTTCACTCAATCCGTTTCCTCTTGGTCTAGTTTGCCATATCGATGCCATTTGGTTATATGCTTCGCCTTCCGGTGCGAATAATCAAGCCGTTGGTCATGCAGCTCAGCGTGTCCGCTTTCCAACGTACCAAGTGAGTGCTTCTTTGCTGTTGTATTCCACTTTAGTCTATTATCTACCTTATTTGTTGCAGTCTTTGGAATCGCGCTTTTTATAGGGTATGATTCTTTATTCCTTCTCTATCTGTTTTATTAGCGCCTTCTAGCTGATCTCTGATGGATATGTATCCACACTTCTACCGGATTGCGAATCTGTTCACGGCTAGAGGATGCAACAGACTTAGAGCTTTAGGCTTAGCATTTTGACAATAAGTCTAATCAGCTTCCTCATCGACCAATGATTGTCCTGTTTCTTGGGCCGTTCCCCTAAGCCTATTATTTTCCACAGAACCAACATTGGATCGAACTGTTGGAATTGCATAGAGTCGCCGAGCCAAATTGACCTGCTCCAGCTTTCTTCCAATTCGGAGTAGCAACTCTTGTGGATTATTTGCACGATTTTTTAGAAAAACTGTAGCAACCAGAACTCATCCAAAGAGATTAGAGTTTCAGTGTTATAATTCAAATTTTCAAAGGAGCACACGTCCGGGATTCGGTAGTCATAGGGGTATAAATCCACTTCCCATCGCTTTTGAGTGACTAGTCTCCGACGTTATTAGTAGACTGGCTGACACCATTGAAGGCCAGGTTCGTGAAGAGCTAACCGGGTTTTGTTAGAGTCGAGGGCACATTAGCCACACCTTCATTTTAATTGTTCTAATACCGCCACCTATACTAGCGGCCCACTTTCACTGTGTTCCTAGGCTACAAAATTGTTCTTGGCTCGGTGAATCGATCTACTCTTTGGGACTGTCTGATTAAAGAAGGTGTGCCCGAGAAATACGTGAACATTATCGGGCCACTTTACGTGCATAGTTCGGATAGAGTGAAGGCTTATGCAATACAATCTCCGCCCTTCGATGTTTTCAGCTGTTTGACACAATGATACCCCGTGTCACCTTCCCTCTGCAAACTATATATTGGCGAGGTTATGCAAACTGTATTTACTGGGCACGAGTAGGAAGATGTGGAGCTGCTCCCAGGCGATCGATCTGACGATATCGCCGCTATCTCTAATGAATTTCACACCGGGCGCTTGAATTAAAAACTGATTTCTTCCCTTCATCTTCCTCATTTATGATTTCACGTGGTCCTATATTATACACACATCAACAGTCGCAGGGGAATCGATCGACCTACTTAAAGGCTTCTTCGACATTCCTGGGTACAGCTAGTCTCAACGCGGTCCGGAGTTAGTAGTCCGCAGTTCGAATTGGCTACATCTACCAAGGTGGGAAGCAGTCTGTGTTAGATTTTTCACCAACACATGTTCTACCACAGGATGTTTGTCTTCAGAAAACCTGTTCTGTCAACCGACGAAGTCATCAACTTGAATTTCTCCCTATGCGCTTTGACGAAGAGTTTGAAAGTTGGCGAGATAAATACGCTTCGATATTCCGCATTTTTCTTTCCGTAAACAGGTCGATTGCGAAAACCTTTATTTTCTTGTTTTCTGCACACGGATAGATGTGAAGAGCCCCCCGACCCTAGTAACATGCCTTTCCACAAACGACTGTGTCCGACGGGACTAAATTCTACACTTCTCCCGGCTCAGACTGTAAAGCTACTCATTTGATTGATATCTCTCACAAACACCTCATCTTGGGCGGGGCTGCAGCCGCCATTCAGCCTAGTTATCTGAAGCGTTCCGATGTTTCTCCAAGTCGACAAGCTGACGGTTCATTCACTAGCTGATTTGTGATACTCATGAGATGGTAAATTAATGTCAGAGATTGAGTAATTGGTCGATGTTTGGCGCATTTCTTGTAACCCTTTTGGGCATTGAGGATGCCAGTCAGTAGGCATTATTCAAACAGCCTTTACTATGATGCATCCTGTTTTCATGAAACCAATTGAGAATCGCCGTCAATCCTTCATTAGCTGTATGGGTTCTCTACAATTTTAAACATCTGCTATGCTTCAGTAATGCGTGATCTGTCATATCCCACCTGTCTTTAGCTTAAACGTCAAATAGATCAACGGTCCAGACGGACTCTCCAAACGTGAACGCATTCCTACTGGACTAATTTCTTCCTAGACACGTGCTGTCTACTTGTTGCTCTTTTATGTCATCAGGCTTTTCGTTGTTGAGTGTAAAACGCAAATATTTATCCTCTTTTGGTAACACTCAACAGTATCGCTCACTTCGCACTGTCGCTTGCAATTGTTAATTCACTTCCATTCCATCGGTTCCGATACAACTGATGTTATGTCTCTATGGCCTTTTGCAGTCTCCACCCGAACAGTATTGCACAGTCCACTGGGATTTGGTGCTCCGACAAACTACTTGCGTTTTGGTTAAGGGTTTTGATGTCTTCTCTACCATCACTGCACTTCACAATACGTTTCATCCTTGTTTGGAATCATCCGGTTGAGAAAATTTGAGCTTGATGTGTAATTCGGCACATAGTGGTGGTTGACATCCATCGTCAGGATCACTGGGCGACTGAGCTCATGGAGCAGCGCTTGACACAGCGGCTAGAATTTGATTGTCGGGTTTTATAGCACGCCCTGTGTGCCTTGGCGATAACTACCAGCTTCTGCGCCGAGTTCCACTCCCAGCCCAAGCTATCATTACCTGATGAGTCCATACTAGGACGAAACTCGTCGCAGAGTGCACTGATGGGATAGAGCTACACCGAAACCTTCCACTTTCATTATGGTCCCAGTGATCGGAATGGTAGATGCTGGTTTTAAAGTCAACTGGGACCACGATTGTGATTGACTGTCGCAATCCAAGACACACAGTAGGTGCTACAAAGCCCGACAATGCATGAGTTTCGTTTATGGGATGCATTTCGCGCCAGTTGTAACCGTTCGCCAATATTGGTCGACATCCACCCATTTTGTTGTTACGATTGTGCGTCTGGGTTGGTCATTTTCTCTTCCTCACTTATCTCGTTTTTCATTCTCGTCCTTTCTAAATCGACAGTTGCTATGCTATTTGCATCACTCACCTCTTTAAATTCTTGACTTGCAGTGCAGTAATTCTCGGACTTCGTATCGGATGCACGGACCTGCCTTATCGACTGCGAGGAAAACTCAACACGAATAATGATGCGGAACCGTTTGCGTTTACTTTATTTGACTTTCAACTGACGCTCAATGCGCCATCGGTTCCCAATGAGAATCAAGCAAGCGATGCATCCAAAAACCCTCACACTATCTCTGTCACACCTCCGCAAACAGTGGTGTCACAGACCTCCATTCCGTTCTCGTCGAAAGAGCCAGCGACAGAGAACCTTCGCCTGGACTCTTTGGATTCTCTGGTTGGTGTTTTGCTTGACCCCAATTGCAATACAGTGGTACGTGGATGTGTGAATTTCCATGCGACATCTGTATTCCCGACTACCTGCTAATCTAGCTCTCTAGGTTATCTACCCAGTGCACTGTCAGCTATATGCTTCAGGCACCGAAATTGCTCCTGCGCCTGCATGCATTCACTTGTGTTGCCATAATGATAGTATTATTGCTAATAATAGACTTGGATATGGTAACTAGAAGACAATAACAACTAGGAAGACGATTACATGACGATATCCGTTTGCCGTGTGTCGTACGCACCGTTTTGAATCTTGATTCCGTCTCAAGTTAGCCGAACAGTCAGAGGTTTATTTCACTGTTTGATATCGGCCTGAATGACTCACAGTCTGTACTTGATTTGGTTCAGCTGCTATATAGGGCGGCTCACCCTCCACTGCTATGCCTCACATTCACCTGTATAGGACAGAATTTGCCTCAGTGTTTTGTTTCCTAAGTCTCTTAGTCGCTGGTCATCCGATAGCGTTTTAAGCTAAGGGTATCTAGGTTTGTGCCTCGGTTATCAATGTCCAACTGCATATCTGTCCGTTTCTCTTTGTTGCGACTCTTGGACTTCGGTCTACTTCTAGCTGTGAACACGGCCATTCTAACTCATCGGAGTCGAAATTCCCCCTTACGTATGTCTCTGAGCACCCTGTACCCATTCTGTAAACGGTTTTCAGCGTCGTTCATAATCGGTACCTGCATTGTTATCCCTATACCCCTTGACAGTATTAACTGTCACAACAAGACTGGTCTTTAACGTGATGCGACGGTTTTCATACCTCCTTGACCCCTTGTGCTATACTAGGTGGTGCCTCCGGGCTCCTTGGAAGCTACTCCTAACAGGTTGGTCAATGGTTAGAAGTCAGACAAACTCAGTCTCCTGGTGCTCCAGGTTGGGGGTTTGAAATGGGATGCCGTCCATTTCTGTAAAACTGAACAATTAGCACCTCCACGCTGCCTTCCGGGCAGGTTTTTGAGCCAAAGGCTTTGGTTGAGGACCCTAATCGTCCTGTCTTGGTCTTGGCGCCCTGACGGTCTCAGCCCACATACAACTACGACAATTTCCCCAAATTTCATCCTGAATCGGCGATCGCGCAGATTATCGAGGGCTGCCTTATCTGCTGCATACAGCAGGGTGGATAATCGAAAACATGCTAATGCTGACATCACCATTCTTTCTTCTCCACCTCTTTCTCTTACTCCCATCTCGACACCCAATACTAACCTGCCTCCTATAATTGCCAGCTTAATTGACAGCAACCGAAGTGCCACTGGAGTCGCAGCAACTACAGTCACCTTTGCGCGACACCTAATGGACGCCTATCGGCAGCAGCCCCTTGTAAGGCCACACTGTCCATTTCCCTGACGGCGTTCAACGTTCGCAGTCTAAGACAAATCGGTCAACAGGCTGCATTCGCACTCACGTTGTACACACTGGGTATTGACGTGTGATACGTATCAGAAACCAGGACTAATGACCCTTATGGAGCCGTTGAATTAACTGCGCTCGGCTGGTCCGGTCGCTACTGGTTGCACGCATCCGGAGACACTGATGCAGCAGCCTCTGGTCAAGATGAAGTAGGCATGGTACTCATCTCCAAGGCTGCGTCATCGTTGGTTGATTGGATTCTGGTGAACAGCCGTTTGTATGCAGCCCGTTTGACGACACAGGCCGAGGTTGATTCACGAAGTGGTACAGGACGCCGTACTTGGTTTCCGCTTGTGCCTTCACTGACTCCAGTTCTGTTACTGCCAAGGACTCATTCTACCGCGGACTGAACACTGCTACACAGCGACATCAGTTAAAATATCATTGTTGTTGCAGGGGCTATGAATGTCCAACTAGGTCGTCCGAACTTTTCGGAAGCTCAGCTAGGTGGTAGGTATGAACTCCGAGCGTTTGTTGCAACTGTGTGCGGAGCACCAGTTGTTTCTTAGTAGCACCGCTTTTAGACACAATTGTCACCGAATTGACACTTGGCGTCCTCTTGTAGCTGGCCAGCGATGGACCCAAATTGAACACGGCTATAAGTTACAAGTGGAGTGGCTCTATGCTGGATTGCTGTTCATTCTGGAATACCTGTGTCGACTCTGATCATGTTTTGGCACGCTGTTGCTTTTCCATAAACTTTACCAGGAGGCGTACTAAGCGCCTCCATCGGCTGGCAACCGTGAAGTTATCTCATCAGTTCTCGGTCAGACAAGGCTTGCGTACCGAGCTTTCGCTCTCTCGTATTAATGACATTGGGCTTCAGTGGAACAGAATCTCGGTCGCGATGCTCGACCCAGGAGCATCTGGTTCTGGTACTATAATTGGTCACCGCACCTGTCACTAGATCTCTGAGAGGTCGATGAACATGTTGGAATGCAAGAGAAAACTCCCTGCTGTATCTGCTTATTATGTGACTGGTCCGATCATTATACGCGAACTAAGGCGGAGCCTGCGTGCTGACAAAGGAGATTGGGTGGCCATTCGAGCTCAACAAATTGAGGAGAATGGAGTAGCAGGCATTTATCGCAAGCTCTTCCAGCTGATACGCAACCCTGGTTCCAGGAAACCAAGCGTCAGTGACACAACCAGAGCCATCGCGGGTGCTCCGATTCACAATAACAAGCCCTGTGTGGCTGGTTTGGTGCAGCACTTTCAAGATCAGTTCAGTTGGTCCCCTGCTTCTGGACCCCTTCCTACTTAGATGATGCAGGATGAATCATGGGCGATTAGTTTAGAGGCTCCACCGGAGGCTGAGATCCGAAACTCGACCACAGCCCTTAATTGCTTTCGGGCCGCTAGTCCGGATTCCCTGTCATCTGCACTGTTTAAGGACAGTGGTAAGGTCATCTGCAAAGCACTGAACTCCATATTCGACCAGGTCTGAGAAGTTGGCACAATCCCGACTAAATGGAGTGAATTGCTCATAGTGGCAATATACTAAAGGGGCAGTCGCACCGACTGTGCTAACCACAGGGGAATTAGCTTAGCGCCAGTTGTAAATTTTTGCTGGCCACACTTCTCGTTCACCGCCTCACTGTGGAACGGGAATCTAGTATCAGAGAAAAGCAGACAGGTTTCCGTGCAGTGCGAAACTGTATGGACTGCATATTCACTCTGGAGCTAGAGCTGCTCCACTCGTACCGCAAATCGACAATGGTTGTGTTCCTCGATAGCAAGTATGCTTTGAACTCAGTCGATCGATGCATTCTGTTCGAAATGCTTTTACGGTAAGGTGTTTCCCTGAAATATGTGAACATTTTATGTGCTGTGCTCTTCAGGGTCTACAATAATCTGTCGGACAGCTTTCCGTCAATAATTGGCTTTCATCAGGATTGTCTAAGTACACATTTTTGTTCAATTTCGTCGTGGACGCCATCATGGAGTGTTCCCTTGCGGAGCCTCACGATGCTGGCGTCAAGGTCCTATCAAGTAAAAGGCTAGTTGATCTTGATTATGCGTACCATATTCTTTCGCTGTTTAGCGATATTGGAGCGGCACAATCTACCCTGAACAGCTTAACTAAAATGGTCCCACTATGTGATATGCGCTTCGCGCCTTCGAAGTACAAAGTGTTGTTGCAGGACCACCAGTCGCTTAATGACCCCTTGACCCTTGATAGCGTGAACTCGAAGTGGTTGGTCGATTCACTTACCTTGTCAGTTGCATCAGCGACAATGGGTGCATATGCACTGAGATCGATTCGTGTATTGTAAAAACCAGATTTGCTTTCTTGAATCTTCGGCATCTTTGGCTTCAGGAAGGTGTTTCCCTCTGTTTGGAAGGCCGCATTTACAAAGCCACAGTGACGGCCGTCCTAACCTATTGAAGTGAGAATTGACCCCTTCCATCCGAGGATCTGCGGTGCTTTCAAGTCTTTGATCATCGCAGCCTGCGGTGCATTGTTGGTGTCGGATGGCACCATCTTGTCCGTAACGATGTTGAGCCTCAGATGGCGCCGAACATGTTGCTTTGATTTGGGCACGTGCTACCTATGCTATGTCACGGATTACCAAGGATGACCTTGTTTTATCGTCCGGATGTGGAGTGTCGCTAGACTCGATTGGGAAATGTTGACTTGGCAACAGTTAATGAAGTCACTTACTATAAAACTTAGTGCTGTTGGGCTGTCTCGCTTCCCTAGCTTTGCGCTTAGTTCTAGACGTTACAGGACATGGCTCGCAGTCGGCACGAGTGGCTTGTCTGCTATCGTCTCGTAGAGTGTGTTTTTGTTAGGTTCTCCGTGGAGTAATGGCTGGTTTTTATACGGGATAGTAAAAGTCTCAAGCAAGCTGTCTCTCCGATGACGCCTTATCTTTGCACGATAGTCACCTGTTTGTGACAGCATGTAGGTGCCTTGACCCTGAATGTTTGCTTGTGGCAATGGGCTTTTATGCTAGGTTGCTTTTCCCTTCCTATTATTATTCTTCGTTTCTTAGGTCGTCGTGGTTGTACATCAGCTGAGCATTACTCCAACTGACTGATGTAATGCAGTTACTGCTTTTGATGCTTGGCGGCGTTAGGCCAATCGTAACTTAAGGTACGCTGAAATAATAATGAGTAGCCTTAAACTTTCATTTGTTGCGCTTTTCCCTTTGTGATTTGTTTTAACGCATCGTCTCGGTAGCCCCATAAGAAGTAAAGAAACGTTGTTTCTGGAGGTTGATTACGGTTTCTCCCGGACGTTGACACCATTTCTTGCCTCGTGGGCTACATCACATTAGGTCTTAACTTGTTCAGCCCTTCCTAACTACCAGGTCATGTGCTTCCCGTGCGCTAGGATTTGCTGATATCTATGGGCTTCTGAGCTTTTTACATTATAGGCTGTCTAGTTTACCGAGGAATGGGTTCTCGTTCCTGCTGGTTTTGTTGTTCTAACTGTCGTGTGTGGAAAATAGTCTACGGGATCGAAACTGAAAGGGGTGATTTC
Organism: Dicrocoelium dendriticum; assembly: GCA_944474145.2. NCBI lineage: Eukaryota > Metazoa > Platyhelminthes > Trematoda > Plagiorchiida > Dicrocoeliidae > Dicrocoelium > Dicrocoelium dendriticum. The sequence continues at coordinate 148,552,266 of OX104064.1, forward strand.
GCCTCCACCTCAACGAAATATGTGCACTACACAAACTTACATTTTCTGTTCTTTTACTTTCACCCGCTTTGGTTAAGTTTATGTGTCTGGACTCAAGATTGCCCATTATTGTTACTCCCATTGCAAACGTTTTCGAAAAGCGCATTGCAGTTCACTTATCCTGCATAGGACATAGTTGTTTAACCCTGAACTAGTTTCTACCTCTTACGGGTTCACACCGTTGCACTTCTGCAGATGCCTGAATAAAATAACCCATTCCTTTTGTTTTTCATGCACATTCTTGGTCACACAATCTTGCTCCTTTAAGTATTTTCCCGGCTATCCCAAGCAGGCTTCACGAACCCATTCATTCTGGACACCCACACACTATCGCTGTTTTTTTCAGTCGATTCAGATTCTGTACTTAACTGATCATGCCTGTTAAAGTATGTCTCGTGCACTTCGAGAATAAACTATTTTTTAATTATATATCTACCTAAGACCTACCTTGAATTTGCCGGTATTTTTCTATCATCTTATTCTTTAACGATACGCTAAGAATTTCTTTTAAATTCGAGCTATTTGAACTGCAGCCCTCAGGGCCACATGACGATCCACACAGAGCTTCCTCCTAACCCATTATTTCATGCAGAGTTCCTCAAGTATTCCCTTTGCATCATCTGATCTGGGCGTTCTATAACGTGGCCGATCGACAACATTGAGGTTGCGGGCAACGTAACTTTCTTGGATTCGGACTCTAGCTCTTGCTTACCCGCTTCTTAATATGCCAACGAACTGTTATACCCTTCAGCATTTCATCAGAGCTCAAAGTATGATGATGACAGATGAGTCTGTGGCACTACTGTGTTCGCTCCATTTCGCCGTTTCCATATCCCATTCTTGTTGTTCTCACTCCACCGAATGATTTCTTGTCAAACTGCAGCCGTTGCAGTTAAACCTTCGGATAGCCCTGTCATCCTTTCGTGTGGCTCGTAAACCATTACGTGTTCCCTTTGTCCAAAGTGGTGTTGGAAACTATAATCCTGCCTTTAAGTAACTTGAAAATTCCCATTTAAGTCTCGAGAACGGAAGACCATCTGGTGAGCAATTGCTTTCAATGATTCATCATCAAACCATTACAATCATATGGAGGCTAATGAATAAAAATCGACCCAGTTAGTCCAAAATGAATAGATCGCTTGAAGGTCTATGTCAGAGATGAGAAAACGAATTGGATCTTAGTGTGCTAGTTGTTTGCTCCCGCTCTGGCCGAAGGCACTCGACCTGGGCGTCTTCCATCTTCGCTGGCCAGGGAAGCTGGAGAGCCTGGACCAGCTTCTTCTGTGAGCATAAGGATGGCTGGAACAATCGAATGCATATTGCTTCAGCTGTCGCAAGTCTACGAAGGCAGTAACCTTTCGTTCGGTGCGGCGGAACCTTGTAAACTATTCGGAAGGCGCGTTTCCAATCCACCTCATGGCCGGTGTCCGCAATGTGGGCCAGAATGGCGCTACTAATGGTCCCTGCGCCCCCTTCACTCAACCAACGAGGACAGTGTTCGTTCACACGTTTGGATAACTGCTGCGTCGTTCGACCAAATACCTTGCGCCACAGGCACACACGAATTGATAAATTACCTTTGGGGTGGTCTGCATCGGCACCTTGTTTTGTGAACGAATGAGTGGTTCCGTTGAAAACACGCCCTTCGACGAGACTGCTGGGAAGGTCAACTTTCCCGCGGCCAAAAGCCTTCTGGTTGGACACTCAGTAGCCGCGTCCCCTTTGAATGGTAAACGAATAAATAGCTCTTTCTTTGCCGCTGTTAACACCGGCATTCGTCTGGGTTTTTCTTAGAAGTTCCTTAAAATAAATATCGGGATAACCGTTTTCACGTAGTATTCTATATGAACATCAACTCCGCGTCTAGGGTGTCTTCTCTACAGATTCGATGTGCTCTTGCGGTCAGACAGTAAACCAAGTTGCGCTTGTATCTCATACGAACGAAACCGTAAAAGTTTGTGTACTGACCTATCCACGTTGTTTTTCTGTAGACCTGACGCTGGATGGATCTGTCTGGTCTCCTAGTTAACAAGACATCGAGATATGGTAGCCAATTATCACTTTCCTTCTCATAAGTAAACTGCACTACTGTATGCACTCGGTTAAAGTTGTCAAGGATTTCATCCAGATTAACATGTTTATCCACCACAACAAATATATCGTCCATGTATCGATGATAGCGGTCAAAAATGTCTATCGCCGCCCGCATTTCGGTTCTCTCTAGCGTTGCAATGAAGATATCCGCTAATAGCGGTTCGAGGGAAGATCCCATGGCCACGCCGTCTTTCTGCCAGTAGTATTGCCCATTGAATAGTAACTACGCATTCCAGGTGCAGTGTAACCGTAGGTCTTTGAGCTCACGCGTAGGTTATTGTTACGTGTTCAACCAATGATCGCTCACTATGAGCCTGAACATGATTGGCCCTACACACACACGTAGATAAGCACAC
>OX104064.1:148555251-148673518 GCA_944474145.2 Dicrocoelium dendriticum
TTGCTTATTCGCTGCGGGTTGAAATACGTACTTGCGGTTAGAGTCCAGCTGTGATAGTTATACACACTGTTATTTCCAACCCGACTATAAGGTCGCAAATGTAATCGATCGTTTCAACCAGTGGGACGTAGGTAAAAAGAGACGACATCGAAAGAGAGCATTACTTTCTCATTGTTTTTATCCTCCTTGATACTTTCGACAAAATGGAAGCCGTCACGAAGGCTGTAGGTAGCGAGCTGTTGTCGCACGGGTTCATGAAGTTCTACAAGCCACTGAGCGACGACATGGTACGGTGAGTTGGCCATCGATGACATAGGACGAAGTGTGATGTTGGCTTCGTGGGTTTTTGATAACACGTAACCCGTATTTTTTAGCCTCCATATGATTGTAATGGTCTGATGATAAATCATCGAAAGCAATCTCGACTCTGCTGAGACATTGACAATTCGCTCCACCCAACAATTTGAGTGGTCAAAGTAACTATTTCTCAACGAGATTTTTATCCACATAGTTTGCACAATCTAATCCTACGGTGATCTCTTATTTTCGGGTGTGCACTGTAGACCGCATGAACATTGGTAACATTATGGACTGATAGGATTTTTGAAGGGGTGATTTTGCTGAGACACGCCTACACAAATGTATCAGTATTTCATTGGTTTGCTATCACTAAAGTGACGTTTTTCCCTTTTGCACACATATATTGTGTTCAAATTTGGTTGTGACCACTGCAGCGCCCCTTGAAATGTGTACCTTGTAGAGTGAATCACACGGCCGTGCGCTTGCAGTGTTGCTCGCGGGTTTGGTGTAGAAGTGAAGTGTTGGGAGTCAGCGACAGCCTGTGACTGACATACCACCGTTTCTGCACGCTACATGTGCAGTGGATTCGGTAAATCATCCTTAGCTTAGTGGAACGCTGGAAGCGATCACGGTTTTAAATGCTTTCCGGAAGTAATGCATGTAAATGGTGCACAGCACATATCTGCGTGTAAATCAGGTGGATGGCTTCCGTGAGCATGAGAGGCTAATGGTCGAGTGTTTCTTCCTTCCTGGGCTCATTGTTTTATAGCCTGTGGCCCTGTAGCTTGCGCCACAGCCACACTTAAGTGTGGACATGCAATGTGAGTTTGTCCCGATGACTACTTTCAGTCGTTGGGGGGCCAGTTGATCTACTAGTGTGTTATGAATAGCATATACTATGTACCTCACTGTTCTCGTGAGAGCATGGTCGACTACAGTATTAGCTCTCCCTGTCCTTACTGTGTGCACTCTTTATTGAGGCCATTGTGTACTTACATTTCGGTGCGAATCTACTTATGGTTCCACTTTCCAATGAGCCCCCAGGCAGACATCAGTGTGCATGTTTTCTCGCATAATTAACCGAAGCCCTCATCAAGCTCCGGTTGTGCTCCAGCTAACAAACACACACGACATTGTCGGAGTGCTTGGTTTAATTGCCGGCTCTGATAAATCTAATAACATAGCTCCTACCTCACAAACTAGATTGCTGCTCCGACGGTCACTAATTCCCACTAAGCACCGAGCCGGATCATTCGATGATGGGTTTCTTGTCGACGTGTTGGGCCTATGCAGCCTGCCACGGGCCTTTGTCTGATTCTATATTTACGATGTGGTGGAGTCACATTGTTTTCATCAACTATACTTGCTCATTAGTATGGGTAATATTTTAAAGCTACATATTATACTCATTTCTACTTCTATGGCATCTTTTTGTTTCTTTTTCCTGACACCTTTGCATTTGCTGATGTTCGAAAGGATATGCTACCTGTCTCGTAACTCAAAGGTCTCCGGTTCGAATCTACATAGGTGTGGGTCACATTGCGGTATCACTAGTCCTGGCGCATCATCACCAGCAACAGCAATACATCAGCCAGTTGAACCGATGCTTCGCTGCCGTACAACCTTAACGACCTACGGAACGAAGAATAATAGGAGGGAGAGAATGGGGACTTACCGGAAAACCTTAGTGCCCTAAGCAAACATTCAGGGTCAATGCGCTTGCACTTTGTGTAGACAACATACCGTCACAATTAGCTGGCTATCATGCAAAGATAAGGGGGAATCAATGAGACAGCTTCCTTGCGGCTTTCACTGCCACGCGTCATAATCAGCCATCACCTTGTAGATAACTTAGCACCAGACAAACTTTAAACAGGCAATCCGACTATATGGCAGCAGACATGCTGCTGGTATCGGTTGCGAGCCATGTTCTGTAATATCTCAAGCCAAGCACAAGGTGGGTCACGTGGACCCCAGTTTTGAAAGCGAGACGGACCGAGGGCACTAGGTTTGGTTGTCAGTGACTTTTTTTCACGCTGCCAAGTCAGCTTTGGCCCATATCTAACCTTGCTCCACCCTACATCTTACGGATCAAACAACGCCCTCGGTGAATGGTGACCGAGCGTACGTAATTCTTGCCCAAGCCAACGCAACTTATTCAGTACTATTTATTGTTCTAAGGAGCTAGTCTGGATATCACTTCCTAGTAATAGCTTACGCGAATCATCCTTACGGACACACTGGTGCCATCCGACACCAGCAATGCTCCGCAGACAACGATGATCAAAGACTTGGAGACGCCGAAGGGGCCAAGTGTCGCTTCCATAGAGTAGGACGGCCCTCACTGTGGCCTGTAAATACGGTCTTTTAAACGGAGGGAAAACCCTTCCTGACGCCGCAGATTCAAGGTAGTTCTGGCTTTTGCAATGCATGAACGGACTTCATTTGCTAGTGGCCATTTGGCAGCGATGTAGTTGAGGCGCCTCGACGTACTACTGATTCCTTATTCTTCTTCTGTCATCTTTAAGTAAAGCATGTACCCCACATGTATTCCGCGTTGCGTATGATAATAGCACCTTTATCTTTGCTTAGATTACATGACGCCACATATTTCACTTCTAATTCTCAAGGTGCTTGTAAGTGGCAGTCTGTCGAGTCGTACGGTATGCATCGCTACTCGTGGGCTAGAGTTCTTTTTTAACATTTGGTTCATTGCTTCGAACCTCTGTCGGCAGTTGAAATGCATACCTCTATCGAATTCCCAAAAGACCAGTCGGCCAGTAGGGACTTTTCTGTATGCTTGGGCTGACTGTCCGTCCCCATTTGGGATGAATTTCATCTGACCAGTTTCAACCCCACTGCTGATCTTCCTCTTTGTTGTTTTTTCCGCATTTTCCATCTTTTTCTTTTACGATCCCAGGGATCGAATCTCCCAAGATTCGCTTCATTACCAATCGCGGTCCACATTAAAGTGATGCGTCTCAATCCATTCACATAACCGGTGCTTCAAAATGGTCCCTCCAATCAGTTTCTGGTTTAGTTTGCTCCCCTCTTGTTCCCACATTGTTTCCATTATCTATTTCCTTCGGCTTTTCGTTGCTGCTTACATTGCATTTTCAGATTGGAGCTCGTCCACACAAGATCGTGATCGATTTTTGTGTGCCTGCTGCGCCTTAGCGTAGAAGCCTCCCTATGAGACACAGCAGCTACAGAATTCTGACTAATCCTCAGTGAGCATCGTGTTACTGGACTCATTCCTAAGTCACCTTTGTCACCCACTGACGACGATTAGGCTACGTGCGCAAGGCGGACACGCTAGGTCGCCACGCAGACGTACCAGGACTCAATGATCTTGTTTATTTTCTCTCAAACATTGACAATATGCGTCTGCTGAGGTCGCGTCTAACAGAGGTATTTACCACATCTGTATTATCTACACAGTTGTATGCTGCTCAACTGTGCGCTCTGAATTGTCGACCGTTTCGGCTGTCTAGCTCCTTTTCTTGCACTTGCTCTGATCCTTACGGTGGAAGAGAGTGCACTATATGTCATCTGTCTCTCTTTTTTCCCCAGCATGTCAGCCCTCTCTGTCCAGTGACATTGTTGTGGTCATTCAAATTAAGCGATTTTCGGCCGTTTATAAACAACACGAGGGAGCGTTTTAACAAATCTCCAGTGGCCAAGTTCCAGTGCAGTTTTAGACGACTGGGTGACACGGATTCGGAAGCACAACTGGTGTTTTATCGGAAAATTTCGGTAAGCATTTTATAGTTGTCGCCGCCAAACTTCACGACTTACACACACTAATGTCATCATGTACGTGGAATGATCCGCACTGCGTTCTCAACGTCGAACTTATTATTTGAAATATCTGATTCTGAAACATATCACCGATATGGTCTTTTTACTGCTTTTTTTAAAACGTTTAACGCTTCCACGGAATCCTTGTAAGAAGCACACCATTTGCTCAGGAGTCACTTATCATGTATATAATTTATTCTGTATTCTATTTTGTCCTGGACCTGGTCGAATTAAGTCCAGCTATTGCGTTCTCTCGAACTGTATTGATGATTCCTGGAAATTTTTGATCAACCGGTCTATACGTCCACAACTGCGCGCACTAGAACTACTCTGTGCTTGCACGTTACTTGTTACATGGTTTCGGTAATTGGCGTACCATTTCAAGTACGCTGGCTCTCCTTTGGTGTTTACCGAATCAAGTATTACCCTTTCCGGCGTCAAGAGTCCGGACAGCTGTTCTTCCTGTGCCTTGGACACCGATTGCCGAATGATCAGATCGACTTGTGTTCCGAACAGACACCCATGTTCACAGTCGGATAACCATGTACTAGCTATTTTGAACTCCCCAAGACTACGTGTAACCAACCTCAAGTAGACTCCATTTGTACTCAGTTGCTCATTTGTTCGCCAAGCTGCGAAATTGGTTTGCAAACGTTTCACCGTCATGCGAGACGGCATCATCAGTGCGTCGAAATGTGTAGTGTAATCTCGCTGATTGAATTGTCGACCCGTGATCGGCGTGCAGGTGACATTTCGAAAGGGACGGCTTCGATCCGTGTCCCGTGATCTCTACCCATTTCCCCGTGGCGGAGGTCGTCGCTTGGGTTGTTCCTATTCAAGCGGCGTCTCATAATTTCTCTAAGTTCTCTCCGTCGGAGGGGTTGGTAAACTGGGTCAATCTCGATATGCATGTTGATCGAGTCTTTTGTTGAGAACCACGCTTCCAGGAACTCCCTTGCTCTTCTTGTTTCACCTCGTGCCAGGACTTCTGTTTTGGCCCATTTGTACTCAGTAATCGGGCTTCCCACACGGACATGTTTGGAGTCAGAGTCTGTGAATGCGATGTCCCAAGCAATCTGACCATAAGTTTTAACATTGCTCTAAAGCTATGGTGATTGGCTAGCACCCATAAGATGAACACCACTTGGGACAAACCTAGTTCCTCTCCAACACAAAAGGAACACAAGTTCAAGGAGTTTCTGTTACTGGGACAGTGGGAAAACTAGACCTTTGATCCGCAACGACGGACATCGACTGGTTCGCTGAACGAATCACTCTGGAGAGTAGTTCATCAGGCGTGATGTAGTGCCCTCGTCTGCGAATTTTCTGATATTGCATAAGATGTTGATGTCATACTCCCTGTTTCGGAGAAATACAGAGGTGAACTTTATCTAGTTATATAAAACACTGTGCCTAGGTTCGGTGACCTTGCTTTATCCTTGCTGAAAACAGAAGAGACTGAGGTGGTGCTTTCAGGCTGAAGGTTCTTAACCGATATCCAAGCCTTCAGCGTGGCCACAGAATGTTACATGAAATTCATCGAGGTGGATTGCCACTGCAATGAAGCAGGTTGCAGCTATCTTGCCGCTTTTGTTCACTGACTCTTGCGAGCGTCGAAGCATTGCCGGCCATGCTGGTCTGTGCCATATTGGAGAATGCATTGATCACCTACTTGCATTTCGCCAAGTGCATGTATACAAAATACCCATTGTGGTGAGTACTCGCTGACTAGCACCACCGTTGATTCTCATAGTTATGGTTATCCTTAAGGGAGGTGTAACGATCTCCAGGCCGCAAACCCCTCTCCCGAGTTCCCCAGGAAATGTAGGGTACGTACCGGTTGACTAATATCGTTTTATCTTTTCTGGAATGGTCAGGTAAAAACTCGAATAGCATGGGCGATATGGCTCTCTTTTGGTCGAATTCACTAAGTAGACTGACTCCAGACGCTGCACGCTTCGATATATGCTCCCCACTTTCGGAGTACAAAGTGCTTTTTGCAGGACTGACCTGGAACTCCACTATTCCTTATTATCCCTGATCTTCCAGTAGAAGTGTCAAGTTTGTTCACTTAGGTGGGTTGTCGCATTACTGAGCGATTGCTGCCTGTACTGTCAAGATCAGTGCTTTTATAAATTCTGCTTCAGACGTTCAGTTGAACAATTATGATCCGAGCACCAAACTACGGTGGATCCAGTTACCACGACTCACAATGGATAACAACGTCGTGATAGTGGGGTAAAATGCAAATAGAATGTAAACAAAATGGCAACAAGAAGGAAGTGCATTACGTTAAACAGAATGGATCAGAAATTCACAACCGAATGCAAGAAACCGAATTCAGGGACGTCACTGACTACGTGCTTACACCATGTCTGATACTCTCTCCAACTATTGGTGTGGATTGTCTTGAGACCCCCATCCACGAAGACGGCATGTACTGGCTTGATCAAGTCTCTCAGTCAATTTCTTCAAGCTTCTACACCACATCATGGACTGGCCACCTCGCGGTTTCGCCCAACTATGTGCGCTCTTTCAAGGGTAATCTTATCCATTAACTATAAATTACGCGGGTTGCGTTACGGCCGTTGTTACTGTATTGATCAGAAACATGGCCACTGCGCGCTGTATGTAACATTTGAATGGTATCCAGTGACTGCGAGTTCTTGCTGTTATTTGGTAAGAAATTCGAACAAGTATCGCTGAAGTCTCTAGCTTTTCAGCTAGTGGGGCTTCTTCTGACTTTATGCACCCAGTGACTGTGTTCCGTCGTTTGGCGAAATCGCACGGTGGCCGACAGATCATGCCAGAGGATGACGTCAGCAATTCGCCGGCATACCACGCGACCGCCACCACCATGCATCGCGTGTGGGCTGTGAGTATACTTCGAGGTTGTTCGCACCCAATGCGGATTCCAACCTCTTACCTCCGGATTAAAAGGCACCCATGTAATCTTTTTGGTCACCTACCTGCCAGTGACGTGACAAGACACGAACAACCTGACTGAATGACTTGCTCAGGTTGGTGTTTACCGTCTGACTGGAAATTGGAGCCTTACAATCAGATCAGATAGGTGCTTGGTGGCTTTATCATACATGATACGGTTACGGATTTAGTGTGGCTACCGCATTCTAGTCCCTTGCGTTCATCTGTTAACCCTACGTGACCCAATTTTTCCCACTTTTAAATCCCTACTTTCCCCATTCTATTCTGCGTTTTATCTTAATTGTCCTCACTATTAATTACTTAATGCTACTATGTCGACGGAATCCGCTGGATTTCGGTGTCCGGATCATAGTTGTTTAGCACCGAATTTACATCCTAACATTTGGGAAACTGCACCGCCAACCAATATGGACTATGTGCGGAGTGTGGCGGAAAGACGAGTTGGAATCTGAGTATTCAATCGACTCAGTGTGCAAACTGCAAATGGCCTAATGAAGAATTAGAGTGGTATCATTTTCAGGCAGGCATATATGTGCATACATCGGACTATAAGACATGTGAGGGTAGATAAGCAGGCATCACGCTGGTTGCACACCCACATAGCACCCTTCACCTGTTCGGGACATCGCCCACAGATGGTGGTTCGTCGGGTTGTGTTAGGGTGAGTACATCATGAGGTGTACCATGCAGTAAGATGCCTTCCCTCTTCATTGTTTACCAGGTACAGATGAAGGCCAGAAAAACAGAAGTGGTTCAAAGAAGGTACATTCAGTGGAAGATCTGTCCAAGAAAAGATTGTTCCTTATCTTGCTACGCTACATGGGTATACCATACTTGACCTGTTAACAAATTCGTAGCTCGTTTCCTGACGGGAATTCATCGATTCTTTGTTATCCGATGCATCTTTGTTGTCTTGTAGTGGCAACAACACTTCTTAGGTTAGATCCTTGCAGTAGAGGCGAAGCGAGCTAGTCCTACCAGCGACCCCACCCCTGCAACCTGTGTAGCGTAGTCCACGAACGGAATGAGAACACTCCCCAAGGAACACGCGTACGATACTATGTTTGGAAAGTGACTCGCGCGATCTGTGCCTACTTATTGATTCAGTTACTGATCATACGATAATCACTTGTGTACTCAGTTGCTGTCTGCTGGACACATCTCGATTGGCAGGGTGAGAGAACTATTGGTGTCCCATCTCTAAATAAGAACATTAGTATGTGCTACAAGTTGAGCGGCCGCGCTCTTGGCTTGCGACACCGCGTTCGGTTGAGTGGACCTGTAAGACTGCTTGGCACTACGTTTGCGGTCGTATGCATTCTCATGCGTTTCTGGTCTTAATGTCCGGATAGTACTGACGGGCTGCAATCATATCGGCTATCCTTTGCGCGTTTGGTTCTCTGGCCGGTGGAACATCCTGGGGCGCCCGCTTCTCATAAGTTGACTGATAGTGTAGGCGACGCTCAAGCCAATGGAGATCGTCGTTTTTGTGCTCTCAGAACATAAAACTTGCGTACTTCGCCACTGAGTTTCATGTGGTGAAGCCAGCTATCGGGAGAATAGTGGGAAAAGGCTTGTGCATTTTATCTCTTTGGCTTATTTCTTGAGATTCATCTCCAATTACCTCGGTAAGTTCCATTATGTGCAAAACGGAAACCATTGCATTTCTATCATCTTTATATTGATATCGTGCAATTGAATACGGGGTAAGCCATCCGCGACATGATTCTCGGAACTTAGGTGGAATATGGTTTACCACTGATCAAGAGGTTTCGGTGTCATTTATTTTATTTAAAAATCCTAATTCAACGAACGAGTACACCAGCGGTTAATCCGCAGTGGTTTGTGTTCATTATTTCCCGGCCTGAGGTGGGCAGGTACTGAAAACCTTTGACCTGGAAGGAACAGGTGTGGTTTTTCACAAGTCCAGTCACAAACATCTGTAGGGGATAGCATACTTGAAGCATATGCAGTAACCTTGCCTTTCCGTTCTGCATCTGATATAAGTGAATGTTTGACGCATCTGTCGAAATGATTTTAGGATGGCTTCGAGGTACCACTGATGCATCTTTCAATTTCCTCAAGGCCGACTACTGTTCCGAACCTCAGTCAAGGTGACCTTTTTCTTAGCGTTCTCAAGGGCTCCGCTAGAGTGTTGAAATTAGGCCAAGATAGTGCCTAACGCACCCTTAGAGATTCGTGCTTTTCAACAACCCGAGTGTTCGTTGTGCGTCTCCGGATTCCACAGCGCGATAGGACGTGTCCGGGAAATTAACATTCATGGCACCTACTTTGCGATTTTCGTGATTGAGCAGAAGATCCAGGCTGTCCAACCGGTTTAATACAACACTTAGCCTTACATCATGCTCTCCTGGTGACGGACTGAAGACGCAAATATTTTACACGTAAGTGGCTTTTCCAGCTAGATCTGATAGTGAGTGACTCATTGACATCTACCAAGCTGCTGGAGCGGAGCTTGGGCTCATTGCAGAGGTTTATACTAGAGCTTACCGCTCCATATAGGAAAAGCACGTCAGTGGCCTCTATTCCGTTGTCAATTGTATGTACAAAACGTCTTTTCCGGGTCTAGCTCAGAGTAGAATTGTGCGCCGATTATCTTGACTGTACAGCATCTTTCGATCATTGCATAGACTCGCAATACCATCCTTCTTTATGAAGGTGATTATAAGAGTTACCAACACAGAACAGTCATTGGACCCTACTGGATCAATGCATGCCATTTTCTGTATGGCTTTTTTACCATCTCACACGGAATGGATCTGCTCGCGATATGGAAAACCGTTTGGTATCCTGTTTAAGACATAAGAAGTGAGCGACGGATGGAACCCCGCCAATTGTTTCATTGACTGCCATAGTGCACATTCGGTTGGTAGGTGACGTCATATTATGAACAGTCACGGCATTTGGCCGCGGTAAGTCCATAGTAACCCCCGACATAGCGTAACAACAATGTCGGATGCAACCGACTGTATGGTAGGCGAATGTTTATATGAGCATATGTGTAGGAATATCAGAAGACAAAGTATTAAGATAAGTCAATTCAAGGTAAGCTTTAGGCACCCAGATGGATACCTTTTCAGTGTTTTACACTTTATACCACAAATGTGATCAAACAGCATCAGTAGATATGAGAATTTTACAAATTTAAAACAGAATGGGTAAAGGGTGCACTGATGTCATTTAAGTACTCAGTCCCGCATCTTCGAGCAACGACCGCTTATTGATAGAACGAAGTATAAGATTCTTTATTCATTTGACGAGGCCAACTTTTGTTAAAACATTTATTCATAGCTCGTTTTATTTGGATAAAAGCAGCAACCTGCACGTTATGCGCTGTCTCAGATACTTGAGGTTGTTCAGCCAAAGAATTCGCCAAAATATTCACACAGAATTGATACCTTCTCAGTAGATAGCGCAAAAAACTGTTTTTGGTGAGACTGACAACGGTCCATTCAAAGTCATCGCCTTTAGTGGGATGACACTGTCATCTCGTGCATGCTCGTGGGTCAAATACAAGCAACTAACAAGGAATGCAAAACAACGTCACATGAAATCAATAATCGATCAAGTGCATTGCACCCACCATACATGTTTCATATGTATATGAACCTTGTCTGCAAGTGATTGTCTTGAAGGCTAGATGGAATCATTGTTATGGGTAATTCAAATTCTAGTTCCACTTCAGGTGGCACAGTGGTGCGGCGTCCACGTAGGGTAACTGTACGGATGCCGGAGGAGGAGGGGTAATAGAGCCTGGGTTTCCTCAGAATAGGGTTTTATAACGAAAGCATATTCCTCACAACCGATAAGCAAGAGTCCCCACTCAGTCATTGGTCAATTAGAGTTACTCGGTGGCGGCGACGGTATCTGGCAAATGGACCCACTTGCCCTAATTTTTGTTATCTACTGTGCGGACCGGACATGTTTGACAATCAGATGTATCGAATGCTTCAACAATTATGGCACAGAATCCACACTGTCGCGGTAGTTTCTCTCCGTAGCTTTCTGATTTCAAGTGATTCACCCACGCTGAACAGGCGGGTTGTTCAAGCGTAGTCGTTTTGATCCCGGCAATCTACATGACCCCACCCCATAAGAGAGCTTCGGAGGTTTCACATGTGCGATGCTCTCTGATGCTGGCTATAAAATGTTGCGCTACCTGGGAAGTACTGAAGTAATCGCAAGTTTCTTGGCACGAATCAAGCAGGAAACGAAGTGTTCCCGTGGTTCTAAGCTCTGTTGCCCAGAACGGCAGAATTCGAAGCACTCTACAAATGCATTAGCCTTGGTGTCCCAATATCCATTTTATACAAACAGCGCATTCACAACCGTGTCCACAGTTTGTAGACCCAAAATATCTGATTAACGTTGGTCTTCATTACCTAACAGGTGATGTAGAAGTTGCGAATTATTATTTTTATTGTCGACAGTAGTTAATGGAAGTAGGTCCAAGTAATTTGCATAAGATGTTTACCATTGAGCCCAAACGTGTTCATAGGTTCGACACTTGAATTGCGTCAGATAGCTTTCGAAAGTGGAGGATGAAAAATCGGTTCGCAGTGTTCATGCCAATGCTATATCAAAGTAGATGCATCAGGCCTGTCGGCAATTCGGCCCCTGTACCCGGTATGGTATACATTCACTCCTCGAGGAACACGCGCACGGAACTGTATTCGGAAAGTTAGCGCGCACAGTCAGTTAATGGCCGATCGATAATCACTTGTCCAATCATTTGCCGGCTGCAGACCGCGTATTTATACACGACAGTAAAACGATAAAAATATCAGCTAATTTTTTATTCATTTACAAATGGTTCCTTTTGCTTTGCGTTTCCTCCCCTATGTTTTCATACCACGGCTCTTTTTGCAATTATTAAATCTTTCGATCATTTACCCAAGGGTGCTTTCACGTTTTTCGTTGTCGATACCAGTTTGCACAGTATTGTTTCTAATTTTCTGACCGACAGCCTGTTTCGCAGCCGAAGGCTGAAAAATCAGGTTCCACACCTGGATTGCTCGGCAGAAGCAAGAAAGGGCTCCCCTGATGATATTGATGCATTCGACTAGATGTTGCCCATATTCGTGGACTCGCTTCGTTCTTTCAGCTGTGAACTATGGTTGTGGACCATGCTACCGGACCACCAATGGGCTTTGTGATCCCCTCTTTTTTTACTATACACTCATTGATGCTTCCCTCCCTTGTCTAACGTGTAAAACATTATATTTCACTATGTGATGTAAACTTGCGTTCCATATCTTGTTGCGAATGTTTATAGACCACTATAACACTTTCTTTTCAATGCCCTCCTTTTTGTTGTTCACTGGGCTTCTACTTGGACGTGTATACATGTGAAACTGCTACTGAGTATCCCTTAGCAGAAATGGGACCCAACATCTCCCTCCCAGAATAAAGTTAAGCACACGACGTGGTAGTTTACAAAGTCCAGCACATTCACCGAGCCTCCTGTCTCGATCTTTTCTACTGTCAAGTAGTTCCCCGAAATTAGTACAGATGCTTAACAGCGATCAGCTTCTATGATTCCTAGTCGATAACTCGTGTACTTTATAGTATACCAGCGTACGACGTTCTCTCAACTAAATGTGCTCTTCCATGTTTTCCTTTTCGGGTCACCGATTTGCTCTTCCATCAGCCCAAATGTGCACTTTGATTGTCGCGATTTGGTTCAATCTGATTTATCCTCCTGACAAATTTGCGGCTCAGCTGCTGGTCCAACGCACTGGATTTTCTTTTGCAGCTTTTTTCCCCTCAGCTGCGCCAACCCATATGTTACCATACTCCGACACCAACAACTCTTTTCTCTTTTCTTCCTTGGATCAATCGGCTGCAGATGTGTTTTGGACGAAAACTCATGTATCTATCACTGTAGTCGGTGAAGGTTGGGTCACCCTTCAACGCTAGTGACGTAAGGGGCTAGTAGATAACTATACCACATGATGTTACAGCATCTAAACGACAGGTGGAAACCTTCTTGTACTTTGACTGAACAAGCTCTGTAATTATCCTGATCTCGTTCATTGAAGCACCTGATGAAAGCAACCAATCAGAGTAGTCGGACTAGATCTTGATGACGAACTACGCATCCCGAAAAATGCGAGCCGAACAGACTTCAATATAATAAGGATGACGAAACGAATGGCGTCGGTCTGTTGTTCTGGACTCCATCTTTGGCGTCCCAGAGATGCAGTGTCATTGGCTGGAAACTAAGCCGTGGCTCAAGACCAACATCATTGTCAGGGTGTATCTACGTGTTGCGGTGCTTCCCCTTTCTTACTCTAGTACTGCAAATTATCAAAAACTGTGAGCGGGAAATTAGACAAAAACATTGCATTTTTCTTACTCCAATCCTGCTTTTTCATTCTGCTATAAATCTGACGGCACAATATACGTATCACGAAGTGTGTTCCATATATATATATATATATATATATATATATATATATATATATATATATATATATATATATGTGACTTGCGCTGCACCACCCACAGGTCCAACCACACCCCATATCCAGTGCAAACCCGAAGGAATAAGACCGGGGGCATGTGGATGGGAGCCAAGTCTCATCAACAGAGCCGGCCCACAATCCTTAACAGGCAAACACAAGCACGCTGTATTTGGAAATCAAGCGCACACAAGGCGGTGGCTGGGCCGTGGTTCGCTCCACACTGGCTGCATGGAACCACTCTTCGAGCCTAGCACGACCACAAGGACCGTGCACTCCGTTCCCTCCAGCAACGACCAACAGTCTCCTGGAGCCAATATGGACGAGGTAGTGGGTAATAGACAGGTAGGCACCTTGTCAAGATGCACATCAAGCGCAGGCACACCGGGGATATCAAGCACCAGCCAACCACTTGAAACGACGATATCGAATGAAATAAATCGGATAATGCATACAGATACGATGACATAACTCTTCAGTAAATGAGCATATGAAATAAATTGGTTACGAACAAATCCGCGATAATTTTAAGATGTTAGAAAATATATTTTAAGGAAATGCCACAAACGCGAAAATGTTATCGAAGTTAACCATAGTTTAAGGGACTGCAATTTTATAGAACATATTTCAGCTAGACATTTATATGAGATAAAAAGCATTAAGACAACATTGCAAACCCACCACCTGAACTAAAGGGACTCATCATGAAGGCACACGCTTAGTAAATCAAATGCAACGTACGTACAAACGCTGTGCCGGTTCTACCTACGTCCTCTGCAGGGCTCGTCATCGTTTCGGTATTGGCCCCGCGTGGCCTCGCCCATGGCTCACTAGGCCTGCCTGACTCAGGCACTCGCGACCGCATATGCTACAGCACCATGCGCTCGCTGTCGATGGAGTACAACTCATCAGCGCCTATCGCTTCCGCAATTGTCGCTTCTTCTGTGCATGCACGAGTGATTTGTCTTGCACCTCGGCAACGTCCTTCATGATCAGATCGCGCCATGCACGCCGATCAACTGCCTTCGATTCCCGTGACCTGCAACCAAGATTAGAATGTGAAGCTCACTTTAATCATGTCCAGGTAACGTAGCTTCGGTTTCCCCACATGCCGCTTCCCAACACTCAGCTGACCATATAATAGCTGCTTCGGTATCCACGTCGAATCCATACGCCACACATGACCGAGCCACCTCAGGTGTCTCAGCAAATATATGAAGCCCACTACATGAATTCCACTACGGCGCAACACTTCCGTGTCTGCAACTCTGTCGCACCAACCGATGCACAGAATCCGTCGCAAACACTGTTGATGGAACCGCTCGAGGTATTGCAAATACCACCGGTACATCGTCCACGTTTCACTGCCGTATAGAAGAACGGACAGCACCATGGATTTGTACACCATCAGCTTCATGCCAATGGTAAGCTGATGGTTGTTCCACACTCGGTACTCTAGCTTTCCGAATGCCACCGCTGCCTTCCATACGTACATACGAAGCTCACTGTGTAGCTGCTGGTCAGTCGACATCACACTCCCAAGGTAGCAGAAGCGGGAGGTGGCTTCCAATAGGTCATCACCAATACTGATTCGCTGCAATATTGTAGATTGCACCTCCAGTGAAGGCTGAAAGAGACAGACAGTTTTGCTTGTGTTGATAGTGAGCACGAATTTGGTCTCTGTCGAAGCCAGAGCACTAGTCATGTGCTGCAACTCATCCGCGCTGGGTGCAAACAACGCACAGTCGTCAGCAACATAAGGATAGTTGTCTCAGACTAGAGTTCTCGCACCGAAACGACGGATGTTCAGCAACCCACCATCAATACGGTGCTCCACACGAACACCGTAAGCACAAGCGGCATCAAAATTACATCCTTGGTTCCCGGGTACGAACTACATGTATCAATGGCAGCAGATGTGAGGTCAGCGGCACTCTCGTGCTCAGTAGCGAGGGAAGAAGAGTTGAGAGGGGGGGATCGAGAGGGCAGATGATACCCTCCGGCTGCTTTGCGAGAGAGGGGTTTTGGTCGAAGTGCCTGACCTCTTGCTTTTGGTTCAAAAGTCTGACCCACAAGACAGTGGGGTATATGGAGGTTCGCTTGAGGGACTCCACCCGGAACCTTTGGCTCAATAGCCTGATACACAAAGCCGTGGGGAGTAAGTCCAGCTCAGAAGTATGATTGCAGAGACCCACTGGGGTATGTCTGTCACACAGTCTTCGAAGATTTGGAAAAATGTATGTGTCACGATCGTAGCATGCTACGCACGCGTGCTGTTGCAACTCGGTACTAATAGAATGTGCACATTTCGAGAATCTATCTATTTGACCAAGTTGGGCTACATGCCTGAAATTGGACAAGCGTACCGCGTCAGCCCATGAAGCCGAATGCGAACGCTGCTCTGGCCATAACGGAGTGTTCATTACAGTGATCGATAGCGGTTGATCCATGATCATTGTAGTTGGGTTGATATTGAATAATGTGTCAGCTGTACGCCGTAACGGGGTTTCGCTGCCGCGCAACCACCACCAGTGACTTGGCTAGTTAGGATTGGTCTAACCCTAACATATATCTCATCCTGAGACTGATATTACATACATCCTGTTTCTTCGACGCATTTTTGGCTACGCAGACTTAAACTGTATCTTCTTAACCTGGTTAAAAAATGTACTCTATTTTATTTACTCAGTCTGTTATTCTGCTGCATATTCCGTGTCAATCTTGCGTGTTTATTTTCCTTCAAATTCGGTGTTGTTTGTTTGATATCCCCGTTGTGGCTGCACTTGATGTGAATGTTGCTACCTGTTTAACACCCTCCACCTCGATTAGTGTTTCCAGCAAACTGAATCTTTGTTGTAGGGATGGGATGACGTTCCTCGTGACTGTGCTGGGCTCAAAGAGTGGTTGCATGCACTCAGTGTGGATCGGACTACGGTCTCGCCACCGATTTGTGTACGTCTGGTACACATGATTCCCCACATAGAAAGACGGGAATGCTGTTACTGTGCATGTTGCAGAAGCGTGAGCTGGTTCCGTTGATGAAGCATGGCTCCCATCCAGATGTCTCCCGGTCTTATTTCCTCCAGTTTACACTGGGTATGGGGTGTGTGGATGGTGCTGTTCGGGGTCCTGCGCAAGCCACTCATGGTCCCTTTGTAGACGCAGGCGCCCTGAGACTCTCCCTATGGAGGCCGCAGGGACATGCAAATCCGGTACCGGATGCCAGCAACCATGTTACGCGCCAGTCAAACGGCCAGCCGCAGGTGAAAGTTAGCGGGTTTGCACCAATTTGCCCGAGTTGCCTGGCTTGAAGCGGGCAATGGAAAACCACTTACCGCCGGAAGGTGCCCTCCCACCGTCAGAGCAAGCCCTAGCGCCCGTGCTCTACGCTAATCGAGCTGAGTTTTAAAGGAGGAGGGCCATCGATCTCACCCTAACCTCCGTAAAGGATTGAATTGTGAGAATGGGTTAGTCTGACCACTAACCAATGACCATTGACACTTTCCAAGTGCCACCCAGCATAGGTCATTGGGTCACAGGAGTAAACAAACCGTCGCACCACGCTGAGGCACAGTCTCATATCATCTAGCCGCGCTACATTAGCCGTCGTCAATAAATCGTGAGGTGGCCAGTCGATAACGTGGTGTAAGCGCACGAAGAAAGTCGTTGAGAGATTTAGTCTGGTTCGAATGTATCGCCTCGCGGAGGGTGGTCCATGGATGGACCACACAGACAGTTGGAGATCTCATCTGACGTGACGCAATCACATCCACATTTCTTATGCATGTCAATATGCTGTCATAGTAAACCTTACTTTTCTAACCCTTTCTTAGTATTCAATTGCTTTATTATCCTTCCCATTTTTTAAATTATTGTCACTTGATGATGAAATCCGTAGCAACTTCACTTTCGTGTCAGGAGCTTATCTGTTTTCCTGAATTAAACCCGAACGGACAACCACTCACTTCCACAACTGCTCAATCCTTAAATGCAAGCCGCCTTGAACGAACCTTTTGGCCATAAAATTTAGCAGAGGAAGAGCGAGCGTGCACTGCCTTAATGTGCTGACAGGCCATTCTTAATGCCTGTTGCCGATCTAGATATTCTTCATCCAGTGTTAACAGCTAGTGCTTGCTTCCACTAGCAACGATTTCACTTGTTTCAGCGAAACAAACTACGGGTTGCAAACACTCTTCCACGATCGAATGCACGTGATGCCACTGTTCCAGTGTCGAATTCGCACTGCACTTGTCCGGAGACGCGACTAGTGAAAGCGATGATCATACCAACTCGGAGGTTGCATTAAGAGCCCGTAATGAATCTAGGCTACTATTTAGCGAGCGACCACGCAGCATCACAAGTTCGCGGGCGACTGGCGGCGGTCGCGTGGTAGCGACGTACGGTTGATGTCACCTTAATCTACCTGAGCAAGCTACTACGTTCTCCATCCTCTAGTCGCGTAGAAGGGGATGTGTGGTGCACGCAGCTGATAATCCCTAACCGATTCTCTACTCTCAGGAAGTAAGAAGCAACTCGTATGGTTGATATTCTCTTGGAAGGTGCTTCTCAATTTCAGTAGTAGCCCACCAGTCCGATAAACAGGCCAGCCCACTACATACTCAGAGAATCCAGTTAGTAAGTCACTAGGTAACTCTGAGAGAGCCACGACAGCAAGCTTAAGACTCACCGTCAATCCTTCTGATGTAAATAAACATATAAAAATTTGTTACCGAGAATCTAGTTGGTATACCATAGCCTCAACTTGGCCTGCTGGTTCTTCCTCTTCATTAAACCCGTGTTGAATACTGCCTCTTGAATACGTCAGGTTCTAACAATGTGATGCCAACTCTCCTAGTCGGATGAACGAGCGAGACTCAGAATTATTTCTCGCACAGCACGCTAACTGACAAATCTCGAAGTCTGTGAGTTCTCGGAACTTAGCCGCGAAAGATTTAATTCACGCGAGTCGAACAGGTTCCTAAACCGAACGCAAAGTTTCTACGCACGATTTCCCAACCCAAGAAGAATCAAGAGCAAGACAGGCCTTTTTGTCACAGGCACTTTTACTGGTCAAAGCTAAGGCGATTCCAGCGTTGTACAGCCTCATTTTTATATCACGAAACGGTGATGAAGGGGGCTTTTCCCTTGGAAGGATTTGCGTAAGCAAACCCTGGAAGCAAGAAACATGGTTTTTGTAAATTTGCAAAAGTCCGTAAACTGAGCAGGAATGTTGGAAGTTTGGCGAGAATTGTCCGGAAAATAAATGTTGCTTGGATACAACAATGAGTGTTTGGTTGGAAACGAGACTGTTTCTGGGTGCAAAGGCTAACGAATATGAATGTTTCACGAGTTGGAAGGCTGATCGAACGTATGCGTTTTGTCTGATCCCAGTACATGTGCACTTGTGTGAATCGAGTTTTCAGCCTTCCGTACTTTAAGCCTGTAGTGATTGTAGGGACGTTGGGTCCCCATAACCACCCGCTTCATGTTTCCCATTAGGCATAGAACCCAAGGAGATAAGCTATTTTCTAAACATTCTTAGCATTACCTACTCCGAAAACCTAAACCTGATAAATAACGGGTTCATGTAAACTGCCACACGACCAATGCTGCTACTTCATTTCGATCTAACTGCTTTCTTAGTATGACTGTCCACTGTATTTTTTATTTTCGTTCTAATAAGCACAACTGCATCATCATCATTATACACATTAGCTAGTGGTAAACTCCTCAGCTATTGTGCCGCACAATCACACTTCATTCTGTGCTACCAGTATAACCAGCCCTACACGTCATCCCACATACAATTGAGTTAGGCGACTGTAGTGTTGTCTACCACCGCGAACGTCCACGCTACCGCTGTCAAAGCTGCAAACTCAAGTAGTATCGATCGTCCGCATTCAAGCCATGAGAAGCTCAAGTCTATTTGCTCACAAGTATCTTCTAATGTGGACGCTGAGAGCACGTCATACGCAAGCACCAAGCCTTCAGCAGTGACACACGGACTGCCATCTTCCCTCTTCGAAGCCTGCCGAAGTAAGATGTAATTCGTGAACTGGGATTATTGAAATCAAGCGGCCGCTAGCGTTCACTTACGGTTTGCGCTCCTCGAGTTTCAGTTATACGGTGCTCCCGCAAAAAGGGTCGCTACATCGTGGAAAGGATTGAACTTTTACCGCTGTCGTGTAGCCCTCCGGGAAGCAAGGAGACTGGGCCGCGATCACGAAGTCGTTTATTAAAATTACGCTCGAATATTTATAGAGTATATACACTAGTTACAACAGTCCGTCTCAATGGCTCATCCCTGTTGTTTGCACTGTGTCGCTGGCTCCCTTTCCATTGGTTTATGCTTGCTCGCGACGTTCACTCTGTCCAAGCCACCTTTGCTTTCTTACTTGATGTACGATTGGCGGGATGGGGCCCGCGAGCTTCTTCCCTCGGTCCAATGCCATAAGCCTTGGCTCAAGGTTGCACGAGTATGCGCTCCTTCGTCTGTTGGCGGCTGATTGGCCACTTGCACGTTCAGTGGTCAGTTACATAGTGGTCGCGATTACGGGCCATCTGTTTCCTGCTTGGCTGACCAATCTACTTCCAGCCACATGCTCACTCCTTATGGTTCTGGCCTGTGACGATCAATCGGCATTATAGCGTCTCCAATCACCGGCATTTCCAGCCCCCATTACAACCGCGTAATCCAGTGTCCACCGAAGCCAGCCCACTTTCTTAAGCAGCCCGTAGTATATTGGTCACACGGCATAAAGCTGATTGGCTGGTTAATGAGGTTGTGTTACTTTGGATTCTACCACTGTGAATGACATGCAGTGTATCCCTCCGGTGGGCGCACCACTCGGATGACCAAGAAGCGTGTTTTCACATATGTAGTGGTTGCTCTATTTCAGGAACCTCTAGTTAGGTCTTTTTCTTATGAACTCTTTAGCTGTATTTGTTTATTGACCCACTGTTTTGGCTGTACCTACTGTCTTCCGGGTATTCTATACAATTTTGCCTGAGACCCTGTGTTCTTGAAGCTATACACTTTCATGCCACTCGATACCGACTCGTGGTATGATTTAATTTTAAGTCTGCCCAGCTAGGCAGCGGATCACGCCTTGTAAACATAATTGAAATACAGATTGCAGGCCCCTACTGGAGCAGCGCATCTGCTTCTCTCCACCACCGACCTCGCGGATCCTTTTCATTTCAACAAAAAGCGGAATCCCGATAATGCTAAGAATATCATGCATCGAATCCTACGCTCATGAGTTGATAAGTACATTTATTCGACAGCCCGATACAATTTCCACACTACTCACAAGAAATTCGATAGAAGGATTTGCTTCATTGATTCGCTCAATCTACGGTACCACAAAACCATTGCTGCCCGCCTAACATGCTGGAATCAATATCAGAACGTCCTGAGGGAACGATCTGAGTACTAATTGACGGTCTCACTTGAAGTTTAAATTCTGACGGAACAGGAATAACAGGAGATTCGCATGGATGTTCTTTCTTTAGCGCCTTTGTACCCAGTTAGCTTTCGTCGAATCAATTTGAAGTGAAGGGCAGCTAAACCAATACGTTTGAATCAAATCAAGGTCAACCAATTAATGCCCGCATGGCCTGTACCAGCAGCCGCTGCTGTACCGGCCACCTGAGTGGTAAAAGGAAAGAAACACCAGAAACAATCATAATACTCAGATCCTGGTTCAGTACAGAAATACGGTGAAGTCGCAGTAATAATAAGAGATGAGAAGTCAATGAACTGGAGGTCAGGATACAAAGGGCATAGGTTTGAAACTGTCTTCCAAGTGCGTGAAGTCGATGTTCAAACTCCTTCGGCTTTGGCTCCAATACCACGCCCTTGGGTCACGCGTTCCATGAAGTGACAAATCAAGATCAGATCAAAGTTTACGTAACTTAAATGAGTGACCCAGAAAAGTCGATATACTAGCAAGATGAAAAAGCGGAGACAGGTCATGGTTAATATGATCAGTCTATACATGCTAAGTAAGTTACTCCGAAGGTGCCTATAGTGCAGCGAAAACATGTGCAGTCTGAGCAGCCGACGAGGACACGACAGGCTTCAATCCATGTACCATTTTAGTGCCAGTCCTTAAGACCGGCTAAACTGCCATCCAATCAAGGCTGGCTTGCCGAACAACCTCCTCGTGGTGCCAGCTGGGTGGTTCGGGATTTTCCCGTTCCAGCAAATGGTTCGGCGGCAGTGTTCCAGGACGTGGTGGGTTTTCGCCTGGCAAGCGTTCTCCCTATAAAAGGACACATATGTCCGTTTAACAACACTGTGACGTGGCGGACGTGACTCGCCACTAAATAAAGTCACTGCCCCTTGCTTCATCCTGGCGAAGCATTGTATTCCAGCAAGTTGATGCTGTAATTTCGGGGAGCATTGGGCCCCTGTTTGGCAAAGGAACAAACGAAGGCGTATGAACTGATCAATCAGTCGCCGGCTCCCAATGGGCGCGATTCCCTGAATTCGCTCCGCTGCCTTGTGGACAGGCTATTCAGCCAAAGGCTCGGGGTGGTGTCCCCTAAGTCAACACCCTACTTCGGCTTGGGCAACCGGGTAGTATTTCGCCCTCTGATGAAACCGTGGACATTGTTGTGTTGTGTTTTCTTTTACTATTTCTGTACCTTGTTTTGAGTTCCATGGTTTCCGATGGTGCAATGTCTATCCATAGACTGTTGCAAATATATATATATATATATATATATATATATATATATGTAATCTCAACAGTCTAGTAACTAGACATAGAGCCAAGAAAACCATGGAAATCAGTGTATAAGAGACAGTCATTGCGTCATAATCGTCATGGCATGCTAGCTGAAGGTGGGCAACACACTTCAGCTAATATGCCGCAAGAAAATGGAATATTTTGACAAAAATACAGAACAAAACATTTTTAGTTTGTTTGTCACACGCCGGTTTATCTCTTTTTTTGTCATTTTCAATTTTTGTAGAATTAAACATGTGAATCAACACAACACTGTACACAATTCTTCCATTGATTCCGGTTGCGGGCCATGTCTTCAAGTGTCCTAAGCCATTGGCACTCACCATCTTTGGGTCCCCATCCTGGAAGACGTACGGGTCCAACAGCGGCTAGACACGACGTCAGCGATTTTATGTGCTGCCTCCAAGTGGAAGGCTGACCACCACGCGGTCGCTTCCAGCCAGGTCCTTGACGAGCGAATAGAGCGCGACGCGGTAGACGCTCAGGTGCCATGCGTAGGACATGACCGAGCCATCTTAACTGGCGCAACAAAACCAGTTTGTTGAAGGAAATACTTGCATTCCCCAAGACGCGACGTCGAACGTCATTACTGGTAACTCGATGTTGCCACCGAACACGAGCAATCCTCCTTAAGCAACCGTTATCGAAGGCAGAAAGAGAACGCATGTCTTCCACGCGAATCGGCCAGGACTCGCTCCCATACAACAATACTGAGCGAACTGACGCGCTATAAACTCGGCCCTTTAGTGAGAATGAGACGTCGCGACGACGCCACAAGTGCCTCAGATTGACAAATGCTGATCGAGCTTTAGCGATACGAAGCGAAACTTCTTTGTTGATAGTGCCGTCAGCAGAAACACAGATCCCAAGGCAGACGAAACTATCTACCTGTTCAAGTTGTGCACCTTGGAGAGTGAGCACGGGTGCAGGTGAAAGCCAATTCTTGAGCAGTACTTTACACTTCGATGGGGCGAAGCTCAAGCCATACTCAGATGCTTCAACCGCCAAACGATCCAGAATGAGTTGCATACTCTTAGGATCGCCACGAAGTAAGGCGATATCATCAGCATAATCTAAGTCGGTCGCGCGTTCACCCGGTAGGAGCTCTAGGCCAAAGTATTGGAGACCTTCTAGGGCATTCGACAGAACGTCTTCGATTGCGAAGTTGAAGAGGAATGGGGACATAGGGCAGCCCTGTCGCACACCGCTATTGACAGCGAATTGCGAGGAAAGCTTGCCATAGAACCTCACTCTGCCGGATGTGTGAAGGTAAAGTGCTAGTAAGATGGCGGTATATTTCTCTGGCACCCCGTTCTTTAGTAAGCCACGCCATAAAGCAGGTCGATCAACGGAGTCAAAAGCGGCACGTATGTCTAGGAATGCAACGATAGTGGGCCTGTGATAAATATGGCGATGTTCAAGAAGTTGGCGGAGCGTGAAGATTTGATCCACGCATCCGCGGCCAGGACGGAAACCAGCTTGTTCTTCACGGTAGTACGATTCACGCACTGGGGATAGTCTACGAAGTAGAATGGATGCCAACAGCTTAGAGGCAACCGAAATAAGACTAATCCCGCGATGATTTGCACATGAAGTGCGAGCGCCTTTCTTGAAAACTGGGACAATAACTGATTCGCCCCAAGAGGGAGGCACTCTCTCTTCATGCCAAATTTTTGCGAACAGCGCGGTCAGCTGATTAATGATCGCCACACCGCCATACTTGAATAGCTCCGGAGGAAGTCCGTCTAAGCCGGCAGCCTTGAAGCGCTTCAAGCGTCGTATCTCGAGGCAGACTTCCGCTTCGCTGGGTGGATTCAATGGGACTAGCCAAGGTGGACCGCAAGGTGTACTGCATGTACTGATGGATGGTGGAGGCCAGTTGAACTGCGAGTGAAAGTGCTCGGCCCAGCGGTCCATACGCCTCTGTTGGTTGGTGATCGGAGACTCATCCACCTCACAAATGACCTCACTGACACCAGGCTTCCTGAGGCCAGTGGACCGAATGAGTTGGAAAAGCCTGCGAGTGTTACCAGAGAGGGCAGCAGTCTCCATCTCTAAAGCACGCTCAGACCACAATGTCTCGCGATCCTTGCGGAGGCTTTGCTTAAGCAGCCGGTTGGTAGAACGGCGCCGCTCGTTGCAATCTGATTCCGCGGAGATATCTTTGCGGCGTTCGAAGAGCTCCAGAGAACGAGCAGAGATCCAAGACTTCAAAGGGCGTCGAGTTAGACCGCAGTATGACTGTCCGGAAATGGTCAGCGCTTTCCGTATACAGGTCCAGTGTTGTTCCACTTCTCGCGGTGGATTGCAACTGAGTGCATATGCCAGTGAAGACTGATAGCTCTCCTGGACAGAGGAATCAGTTAATCTGTTTACATCAATCTTGCGGTGCTTCGTGTTTCGGGATCCTCCAAAACACATACAGATTTTCGCGCAGACCAGAGCATGATCTGAATCAACGAAAGTGGACCAAAAGGACCTGCAGTCCAGTACGCTGCCGCGCCATCTGAAGCTAATCGCAATGTGATCAATTTGAGACCAAGGTTGTGTTGGCGAAGGGGGACGCCAAGTTGCGGAACGTTTCTTCGTACGCCTGAAGCTAGTGCTCGAGAGAAACAGACGGTTGTCCTCGCACAATGTGAGAAGTCTCTCTCCGTTATCAGAGCGGTTCTCATCGAGCGCGTGATGACCACCAAGGTGGCGTTCGTATGGTAACAGGCGGCCAACCCGTGCATTAAAATCCCCAGCAAGGATAACGACATCCGACTTTTTAGCATTAGTCAAGAGCTGTTGTAGATCTCGGTAGAAATCGTCCTTGACCGAGTCGCTACTGCGGTCAGTTGGAGCGTATACAGAGATCACAAACAAGTTGCGTCTCTCTTCGCGTTGCCTGTTGATTCTACATGAACCCCGAAGCCGAACTGCACATAGTCGGCTGTTAATCGGGAACCAGTCCAGTAGTGCCGCCTCGGCCTTGCCACTCAGTGCTATACCTACACCAGCCAAACCCGCTGAGCTTGCTTCTGGATCTCCAGAAGGACGCAGGTGATATCTGGCTTCGTGGTCAGTGGGGGATGTCAATGTAAGCACAGTGCTGGGATCTTGCAATCGGGTTTCTGAAAGACAGCAGACATCAATGTCTAGGGAATCTAGGGTGCGCGCTAGACCGGCTTGCTGTCCAATCTGCATGAGTGTCCGGACGTTGAAGCACGCTAGACGGAACGAGGATTGGGGACGAAGGAGAGCCATAGGGTGAATTCCTTGATCTGCGGAGCAACCGGAATCGCAGCCAGATTGTTGAACAGATGAATCGGGTAACCGAAAGTGAGGATTGTTAGCAAACAAACAATTGGCGTGTGATGGAGTAGCGTGAAAGTGAGTAGCAGGAATAGTAGCTGATGAGCGCGTTGTGGTACAGTCCATGATTTTGTGAGAGGGCGTGATACTACCCGGTTGCCCAAGCCGAAGTAGGGAGTTGACTTAAGGGACTCCACCCCGAGCCTTTGGCTAAATAACCTACCCGCAAGGCAGCGGGGCGAATTTAGGGAATCGCGCCCATTGGGAGGCGTTGACTGAATGATCAGCTCATGCGCCTTTGTTTGGTAGATTACCAAACAGGGGCCCAATACTCCCCATGAAGTCAGCACAATTGCTGGAATACAATGCCCCACGGAGGTGGAACATTGTCGCCGAACACTTTGCTGGAACGGGGTACACCCGAACCACCCAGCTGGAGGACAGGCCAACACGCAGTATTCCAGGTATGGCTTACCGAAGACGCAGAACAATACATAGTCTCTTCATTATGATCCCGAAATATATGCGGATTATTCACAACATCCAGAAGCCCTTGCGAAAAACAGTTTTCTGGATTGGACAACTGTGTGTCAGCAGTACGCCAGTACGCAGTACAAACGCTTCGCTGCAGCACAACCGCCAACACTCCCAACGTCAGAGACTGTGTGGCGCTCGAGCTATGAGCTTATAACCCCTAGACCTGTTGTCTCCCATGGCTAGGGCCATCGACCGCTCACTAACCTCTATAAAGGATTGGATTGTGTTAGTGTTACCCGTAACAATTGACTTGTATGGTATGAGTGGCTCTGAAGGGACTTGGAATGTTCCACGCACAAAAGAGACTGGTGTTCGGAAAGCGGCAACCATAGAGGAATCAGTTTGATCTCCATCGCCTCCATTATCCTTCACAGACTGACTGGCACTCGTGAAAGCCAGATTCGTGAAGAGCAAACCGGGTTTCGTCGAGGTCGTGCCCACATCGACCACAACTTCCTTTTGCGTCAGTTGTTGGAGCACCATCACACATATTAGGTGTCCATCGTAGTCGTGTTCCTCGACATCAAAGGTGCCTTCGATTCGGTGGATAGATGTGGCCTTTGGGACTGTCTACTCAGGAAAGGTGTCCCAGAAGTATGTAAATATTATCCGGGCATCATACGCGCGTAGCACAGCCAGAGTGAGGATTTATGGTAAGCTGTCGCCGCCCTTTAATATCTCTAGCGGTGTGAGACAAGGATGCCTGTTGTCACCTTTCCTCTTCAAGTTCGTTATTGACGAAGTCATTGAGATTGCATTCATAGGACACGACTTAGAAGATGTGGAGCTGCTCCCAGGTAAACGATTTCTTGACTTGGAGTATGCAGACAATATTGCCCTCATCTGTGACAGCTTCCAGACGTGACAAGCTGCACTGGATAGATTAGCACTGGCTGTCAGCCGCTTCGGTCATTTCTTTGCACCTTTGAGGTGCAGAACTTTCCTACATGATTGGCCTCGATCGCTTCCACCTCTGACCTATGCTGCGGATCAGCTAGAAGTCGTTCACAAATTCAACTACCTGGGAAGTTGTATCAATGCCGTATAGAAAAAGCTCGATTCTCCCGCGAGGTGTGTTGTTTGCTCGCCGAGGTGGGGGGGAGAGGTGGCCAAGCGATGAATTGATCGAGAAGAATGAAGGCCCTCACTTCTGAGCTGGCCTCGGTTGGAGCGTCTCTGCTCCCTGGTTGGGGACCGAAGGACGATGAACACGTTTGGCTAGGAACACTTGCTGACATGACTAGGAGCCGACTTTAATAGCGTCCGGGCTGTGAGTTTCTTTGTCCTTCCCCAATCCTTTTAACCTCCCATCCAACTACTATCTCAGTTAGTGGCATAATATAATTCTACATTATAACTACTTTGTTGCCTAGTAGCCGGAAGGTAGCTTTCTGGGAAGATGCCCATCGGTTGTCGGTAGCGCAGCTGGCATTCAACTGTCGCATTTTTTCCTTGTATGTATTGCGGCACAGTAGCTGAGGTGTTTTACACCTCTAGCTAACGTTTATAATGATGATGATGATGACCAAGGACAAACGCTGGCACTGTTCCGAAGATTGTCAGAATTCCTTTAAAGATGTGATGGGGATGCTGAGTTCTGACCTCGTGCTAACTCATTACGACACTGCACTTGAAATCGTGGTGGCGGCAGATGCCTCGAACTACGGCATTGGGGCAGTTATCTCGCACAAGTTCGCTGACGGATCAGAAAAAGAGATTACACATGCAGTCCGACCAGTGTCACTAGCCGATCGGAAGTATGGGCAGATAGAGAAGGAGGCTTTATCGATAATATTCGCAATAAAGAAAGTCCACAAAAATTTTGTATGATGAAGGTTCACCCCAATTACTGATTACAAACCGCTCTTAGCAATATTCGGTTCGAAATCTAGTATACCCGTCTATACCGCGAACGTGGTTTTTTCAGTGCGGCTCAGCGACATTTTGTCGCGCACCTTTGTATCTATATTTATTCGTCGTGCATTTAAAAGGTTTACCACGTGATACCATTTTCTCGAGTAAACTCCAGTGCATTCTACATTTACCCTAAAATTCTAAATTCCGGGCAGTGTCTCGCCGATTTTCAAGCGCTGAAAGTTGCTTAGCGCAAATCATCGGAGACTGTTTGGTCTCACTCGATAGACCATTTTAACGACTTTCGATTGAACTCTCACTCGTTAAAATCCAATATTGCTTGGAGCAGTTACGGGCCTCAAGACAAATTTACCTGGCGCGATTCATAGACCTCACCACGGCTATTCGCAAGCACACGTCGTGTAATCTGCTCCACGTTCATGTTGATACCGACTGGCACGTCAAAGAGGTCAATCTGATGGATCCGCACTACTTATGATATCCAACAGGCTAAAACTGCAGTATAGTGTTTTTCCGGGCATGTGGACAACTATCCGATTTGGAAGCTGGCTGCGAAGAACTTCAAATAATTAAAGACAAGTGTAAAGTGAACACTGTAATCTTAGCGTCAATGTCAGTAACAGAACAACGTTTTACCATCGGTGAGTCATTCTAATGGTTCGCAACATTTGCTCAACAAGCGCGATGCCCAGTGTACCACAGTCTAACAAACTATGTGGATCAGGTTCCAAACTTGCTGCAAGTTCTGCCATACGAGATGCCTCCGAGTTAAACCTAGTCAGGCCAAGTTATTAAAGGAACCAGATTCTCTATGGTTCTGAGTGGAATGCACATCGATCCCACTGATAAAAAGCGTGCTCCCATTATTTCAGGAGTACGACCAGCTATTAGGAAATGGTAACCACTAATATCACCACGGTTGGGGTAAGCATAGCGGACTGTTCAACCCAATCCTCCCCCGTAAGTGCTGCTCCTATCCCGAGGAGAACGGCTAGTAACACCGTAAGCAAAACGGTACCAAGAGCCCAGAACATCAACTCCTGTTCCAATACAGCATACGGCTCACGTTTGACTAATGCGGTTCCTAGTTCGACCGGAGTAACTACACATAATGCTACTTCCAAACTCCCGACGGAGTGCGTAGAAAAAGAGGAAGCCGGTACTAGCGAAAGTGGGGTTAAGGTTGCTTTCGAGAAGAGCTGCTATTTAAACTTAACATCACTCCCAACTGGATCGGAAATTGAGGAGCGTAGCGGAGTTCTCCTGGTGCAAGCACCACCGGTTTCCTGCGGTAGATCTCCGAGCATTTCAATCATTAAACGAGGCATGTTGAAATCTGTGAAGAAACAACTACTTGTACTGAGCATACTGTGCTCCAATATCCCAGGATCAAAGTCGACATCAATAAGAGGAAGACAGTTGGATGACCTCAACCAGTGGGACATTATTAGTAAACTGATGTTGTAGTGAAATCTGCACACGTGTGTATTACACGGCACCCCAACTCTAAGCACTACGGAGAACTATGACTTTTGCGCGTTGTGCTGAACTCCATCACTGAAGTAGAATCAGTACTACTGTCGACAGGTAGACTCCGAAATGAACAGTACTCCATCTGTATCTTTCCAGACATCCCATGGGCGAGCGTTATCGAGTTAACTGCACCCTAGAAAACTACCGGAAGGAAACTTTAACAATAACCATCCTTCTTCACTAGAGATTTCTGAAACTGAAGCATGTGAAATAACAACCCATGATAAAGAATAACTGTGTTATGTTCGATGTTATGGATGATGTGCTAGCGAGATGGGTGTCACGGTTGCGTACCCCACAGAAAACCAGGTGACAGTGACATAATCGGAGACAGCGCGGATGCGCTGATACACAATAAAGAGCGCCGTATGGCTCGTTGGGCTGAACACTTTCAAGATCAGTTCAGTTGGCCCCCTGCTCCCGGACCTCTTCCTACTCAGGTGATGCAGGACGAGCCATAGACGATTAGTTTAGAGCCTCCGTCGAAGGCCGAGGTCCGAAACGCGATCACAGCCCTCAATCGTTTTCGTGCCGCCGGCCCGGATTCCCTCCCACCTGCATTATTTAAGGATGGAAGTGAGGTACTCTGCAAAGCACTGACCTCCCTATTCGAACGTAGTTGGAAGGAAGTGTCCCGGCTAATTGGAGCGAACCGATTATAGTGGCAATATACAAGAAGGGCAGTCGCACAGACTGTTCTAATCACAGGGGTATTAGCCTAACGCTAGTTGTGACAAAATTACTGGCCTCGATTCTCGTTCTTCGCCTCACTGCAGAACGGGAATCTCGGATTAGGGAAGAGCAGGCCGGTTTCCGCACAGGACGTGGCTACATAGACCATATATTCACTTTGTGGCAGGTGCTAAAGCAGCGCCACGCATACCGCAGACCGACAATAGCTGTGTTCCTCGATTTCAAGAGTGCGTTCGATTCAGTCGATCGGTCGATTCTGTTCGAAATACTTGCGCGGAAAGGTGTTCCCACGAAATATGTGAACATCCTTCGTGCTCTATACTCGAACAATACAGGCCGCGTCAGGGTCTACGGTGTCCTATCGGATAGCTTTCCGACCACAAGTGGCGTTCGTCAGGGTTGTGCGACTTCCCCGTTTTTGTTCAATTTCTTCGTGGATTCTATCATGGAGTGTTCCCTTGCGAAATCTCACGATGTAGGCGTTGAAGTGCTGCCTGGTGAAAGGTTAGTTGATCTAGATTATGCGGACGATACCGACTTGCTTTTCAACGATGTTGGGGCGGCACAATCAACCCTGAGTAGCCTGTCCAGAGTGACCCCATTATTTGGTATGCACTTCGCACCTTCAAAGTGTTGCTGCAGGACCACCAGCCACTTGATGACCCCTTGACGCTTGCTAACGAGGAACTCGAGGTGGTTGATCAATTCGCTTATTTTGGAAGCTGCATCAGCAATGATGGACGCATAGAAACTGACGTCAGGTCACGCATTGCAAAAACCGGAGCTACCTTCTTGAACCTGCGGCATCTTTGGCGACAGAAGGGAGTTTCCCTCCGTCTGTAAGGCCGGGTATACAAGGCCACAGTGAGGGCCGTTCTGCTCTATGGTAGCGAAACTTGGCCCATTCGGTCTGAAAATCTGAGGCGCCTTCAAGTCTTTGATCATCGTTGTCTGCGAAGCATTGCTGGTGGCGAATGGCACCAGCGTGTCCGCAACGATCATGTGCGTAGACGAGTACTATGTGGTGATAATCATGCTAGTTTCTTAGATCAACAGATAGCACTGAATTTGTGTTGGCTTGGACACGTGCTACGTATGTCTAGTCACCGCTTACCTAGGAGGGCCTTGTTTAGTCTGCCAGGTGTAGGGTGGCGCAAGGCTCGAGGTGGACAGAAGTTGACTTGGCAGCGGGAAATGAAGTCACTGACTACCAAACTGGGTGCCGTTGGTCCGTCTCGCCTTCCGGGCTGGAGTCCACGTGACTCGCCTTGTGCTTGGCTCGAGACTTTACAGGACATAGTTCGCAGTAGACACCAGTGGCGCGTCTGCTGCCGTCTCCTAATTGGATTGCCTGTTTAAAGTGTGTTTGGTGCTGAGTTATCTGCGGGGTAATGGTTGATTATGACGCCTGGCAGTGAAAGCCGCAAGGAAGCTGTCTCGCTGATACCACCTTATCTTTGCACGATAGTCAGCTGCTTATGACGGAATGTTGTCTACACAAGGTGCAGGCGCCTTGGCCCTGAATGTTTGCTTAGGGCATTAAGGTTTTCAAGTAAGTCCCCGCTTCTCTCGCTCTTCTTATTCTTTATTTCATAGGTCTTCATGGTTGTATGGCAGCGAAGCATCAGTTCAAATGGCTGATGTACTGCTGTTGATGATGACCCCACCGAACTAGTAAGGAAGTTGCCCGAGAGTGTTGAAGATGTCCGTACATTTAAAACATATGGTAGCACGGCTGCTAAAAAGCTGGTACATGTTTCGTTGCAGGCTACCATCAGAGCTTCGGCTGAAGACAGTCAGCAATGTGCCCCTTAGAGATATTATCTCACCCAACAAACCAAACACGATGGGATCTATAAAGGAAGAATGCACCAGTAGTGTAGCTAATGAGCCCATACAACCTGTTGAAGATGATATTGACCAGACACTTTACATTGTACGTAGAAACTAGACACAGGACTAACTATGCAGACGATGAATATGACGTTGCACTACAAGGAGCGACACAGAACTCACGCACAACAGTTACCCCAAGTCAACGTGGTTTGATTACTGTCAACCGGTGGTAGGAATGGTCCGGAAAAGACTCGATCTAGTACTCTATGAGGTCAAAGTGGGTACTTTGATGGGACCAGGCATGCTAATAAGCTGTGAGCAATCAGCATCCCGGCAAGTGTTAGCACTCGTATGCTACCGATAAGTATTATACTGGACAGTTTTAATATACCATCAAATATTCAGAAAGCTTCGGATGCACCTCGTACAGAAGTTCCAGAAGAGTCGAATATGCAACCACGTCGCCAAAAAGATGGAGTACGGAAAGCCGTCATCAGAGTGCAGCTGCATTCAAGAAGTTAATTTTCACGGGGAAGATGTCAAGAGAGCAGCAACCTCTTTGCTAGCAGTCAGGAAAAGTTGATCATGAAGCAGGCCGGCACTTATTGGCCAGCAAATGAGAGCGGCCTAATAGTGACGCTACACCTTGAACGTTGCCAATGAGGATGGTCTACTTTGAAGACCGCCAGTGAGCACTAGGCCACTCCCTTAATGACTACTGATTCGACCCCATCATTGCATTTGTTTACACTGCTCGTTGAATGCTCAATACAGTTTTCGTCTGAGGCCTTTGTTTTCTAATCCGGAAAGTCGGCCGGTCAACTTATGCGGTAGCAGCAGGTAGTCCATACAATCAGTGGAAACAACAACAGTACCGCCGGAGCTTCAAACTGGTACGCACTTATTCGTACTGCAGCTGCACGGAAGGCAAGAATCACAGGCGGAACGGACAAGCTGCGAAAAGTAAGGAAGGTGAAAAGTAACGAGGATACCGGGGACGAAAGTAGACAAAGCAGCTCGAGACATAAGGAACAAGCCGAAAATGGTCAACGAGCGACAAACGATGTCAGGCCCAAGCTGAGAAGATCGGGGGACGTAGTGGTAGACAGCCCGATTTTCCGGAGTGATATACCGTTGGCCACGCCTCCAGTAATAACCACGAAGAGAGTGACGTAGCCCCGAGTAAGCAAGAAGATTATTATAAGGAATAAAGCCCGATCAGAATAGGATGTGCAGAAGCTAAGATTCGAGGGCAAATCGGCGAACAGCGACCTCTCGAGTCGGCTGAGGTGGGGACATGAATGTGATACCGAGCGAAAGGATGATGTGTGGTGCGTGGTGATCTCGAAATGTCCCCTATACGTGTTTGCTTGTGAACCCGTTTTGCATTGGCAGTAAAGACTGCAGTCTTTACCGCTCATTCTCGCTACAGTGAGGATCGACGGCGTCAAGCGATCCCGGGCTACGCCATATGAAGGACCATTTAAATTCCTGTGGCAGAACGACAAGTATTTGCCATCGATCGCCACGGGAAGCGTGAATCTGTATCTATTAGTCGCTTAAAAGTTGAGTGTAGCAACAGCGGCAATGCTTCCACAAAGACACCTGTTTCTCCGTCAACAACGCATAACCCTAGCAGTTCAGCGACCTACGCTGAATTTTATACATCGTCCAATTCACCGAGGAGGATTAAGTCAGACAGACAGGCATTTCGTCCTTGTCGTTTTGTCCAGACAGTGCATTTTCTGCTTTAATCCCCACTACCATTTGGAAAATAAAAAAAGCAATGTTTTGAGATCACCAAAAAAGCAAAACAATCTTTAAGCCCAAAATGATCTCATAAGGTTGTTTAGTTTAGCACGTATTATTGCCACGCAATATTTTCACTACCGTTTTTCGTTTGCTTTCCATGTACGCCTGTCAACTCGGTCGCACGTTCACGACGGAGCCGGACTCCTCTGCTTGTGCACTGAAAGTTTCCCGTTGAACTGCTACCTTTATGTCTGGTTATTAGACTGTTGAGATTAC
The DNA here is from genome assembly GCA_944474145.2 of Dicrocoelium dendriticum. NCBI lineage: Eukaryota > Metazoa > Platyhelminthes > Trematoda > Plagiorchiida > Dicrocoeliidae > Dicrocoelium > Dicrocoelium dendriticum. Next base: position 148,589,339 of record OX104064.1, read on the forward strand.
ATACATACATACCTATACGAACCGTTTTTACAAACACTTTTTTCGTTTTCATACCGTTAGGAAGGACATGGTTGGTAGCCCTCTAAGATCCAACTACCTGGTTCTCCCACAGTAGCTGCATCAGATTTCACCACCTAGTCTCGCAAAAGACGGATAGTCCTCATGTAGCTCGAAAGACTGTTTATACAGTTCCTTTTTGGGGGAGGGCTGTGTAACAGTCTGATTTCCCTGGCTAGCCTAAATATGTTGTGTAAAATACTAAATAAAATTACCATCTTATTGTACACTAAGACGTTGTCTGTACAATGAATTTATAGGGATTAAGTAGCGTTGCTTTACAATTTCCGTTGGATAGTTGGTGCGGGTATCGAAATAATAATGATAGTAAAACAGTTAGTACTTTAAATATAAAAGTATGGACTTCTCGTTTGCTTCGCTGTAGTAATGCAATCCGCTTAGATTCACAGCACCCGCAGTTAACATCGAATAATTCCATGGTAAACTCCAGTTGTAGACCGGAGACGTAGTACTAATTAACAAAGTGTAAGTGGATGAGTGCATCATCTAACCGTCTTTTAAATACTGTTAGTGTCGGTGCAGAGACGACCGATTCTGGGAGAGCATTCCACGGGTGACAGACACGAATGGAAAAGAAATTTCTGCGGCACTCCAGACGGCTATACTGTACAGCGAGTTTCAATGGGTGACCCCTCAGGGTTGTTTTGATGCTGAGTCGCAGTAAACGGCGGCACACCTTATGTGGGTCTCGCAGAATCATGTAGGCCATAATCAGGTCGCCTCGTAGTCTGCGCTAACTGCCACTGAATACCCCCAATCGTTGCAGCCTCCTGGTATGAAAGATTGCGCATTCTAATTACGTTCTTAGATGCATAACCCTGTGGCTGCTCCGGTGCATTAAGGTCGTGTTTCAGCCATGGATGCCAGGCTTGAATTGCGTATTCGACATGGGGGCGAACATACGCGCTGAGCATTTTTCGAAATATGGAGCTGTTTATTTGTCCAAACGCCCGTCTCAACAACCCGAAGTGTTTGGTTTCCAATCTACGAGGCTTATTCGGATTGCCTGGAGCAACCCAAGTCATCGTGAACCAGGAAACCCAAATCACATTCGACAGTTGATTGTTGCAGTATATTCGTTCCGAGCCGGTATGAGTAGCTACTCTGATGACATTGCCTGCAAACTTCGTGGGTAGAATTTCATCATAACGGCAGTCTGGAAGGGATTGTTATATACGGCTGATGAATTCAGTAACACCTACTTCCACTCCCTGTCGTAACTGGGAAAAACTCAGGCGTGCTGTGATTGCATGTTGCCGCGACCCCCAAAGGTAATCGAGTGCATTAAGACTGTCGGACAAAGACGCATTTCAGTGTAAAAGCAGTGCTTCAAAATGCTTTTGACCTTCTCATCATCATCATCATTATACATGTCAGCTAGAGGTGGGGAAACACCTCCGCTATTGTACCGCATATTTGACGTTCTACACCAAGATGTTGTCTCAGGAGTTTGACAGATCGGGTTTCGGTAAGATTGATGAGCGGATTTCTGAGGATAGTTCAAGATAACCGCAGAAGGTCCTATTCCAGCGAGTTCAACGCGTTAAATTTGGTTTGCTAGATACTTTCTTGCAAAACCGTTCAGGTGGAGCAAGCTGACTCAGCAAAGGAATCCATATCTGATCCCGTCGCCAAAGTTACCACTCGGCCCATAGAACGCACGGCAGCAGAACCCACCAGTTGCAAAGTTCACGAATTGTATTGCATCTTGACATAAGCACAACACTACACATAATGTAAAACAGCTCAATGAATGGTTAGGCTGGAGTTAAACTGACACACACACACTGATACCGGGGGATCCAACCAATATAAAACAAGTGAACACAATTTAATCATTGACTGGCACACACTGTCTTTGGCGCGATCGACCAGACAAGTGAACTCAGCTCGCGCAGACGCGACAGTAGTGATAAGTCGTTTAGAATCCTGTAAAAATTGAATCGTGAGTCAAAAGGTTTGCCAACAATAACGTCCTGACTCGAGCCGCAAGCTAAGTGGATTGGTTTCTGTCGCAATCTGTATCTGCGGAAGCTTGCTGGTCAGGGATAAAATGGAATCAATTCATTGTGCAACCAATTGGTGCCTTTCAAGTGTCGGAAAGTCGGACCGGTCAAGCCACATTCGTTCGACAATATGGTAACCTGGCTCGGCAGCCGTGCAGGTTATGGGATAAATTCCTTATCTCTGGCTCGGTTAACGAATATAAGGTGTATAAAAAGAAGCGAAATATCTGCAGCAGTGTGAAAAAGAATGAGCATAGTCATTTCGAAGAGCAGCTGGCAACCACAGCAAAACACGCCCCGAAGAGAATCTTTGCGTACGTGAAGCCGCGCCTGAGGTCAACAGGTAACCTACCGGTGAGACACGAACGGACAGCTCCTTACCACCAGCACTGAGTGTGAGTCCGCCTTCGCGGCGCACTTTGTATCCGTGTTTGTAACTGACCTGGTGTCTGTACCGAATTCAGCGTTCATCACCTTTCCCGAACTCAACAGTCTGGATTGTGGTGTTGAAGACGTGCGTCAACTATCTGCCAAACTTAACGGCACCAAGACAGCTGGGCTCCACCCCATGATTCTCAAGCCCTTATCGGTCATCATCTCGCATACCGTAACTGACCTGTTCAACAGATCTATATCGGAAGTTTCACTACCGGTTGATTGGAAATGCTTGGTGGTAAGGCCGATTCCGAAGGGCTGATTTGTTTTATTTTAATTTGTTTGAAACCTACTTTGGCCAAGGTTGCCGAGAAGACTGTGAGAGTTTTCTAAAGCTGTTCCGGTCAAAAGATCTGACGCCTGCACAGCACAGTTTCATGCCAGGTCGTTGTTGCGTCACCAATCTGCTCATGGTGAGGCATGAGTGGTTTAATGCACTGAAATATGGGAAGTCTGTCGACGCGATTTACATCGATTTCAGCAAACCGTTAGACAACGTGAACCATGAGGTCCTGCTAAAAAAGCCAAGAGTGTTCGGTGTTGGTGGATCATTGCGCCAGTGGATCCAAGACATCCTCGTTTGACTGAAGTGAATGGTACATGTCAATGGCCACCTGATCGACTGGTATCATTTGATCAGTGGCGTACTCCAAGACACGGTGCTGGGACCTACATTATTCTTTCTTTATATCGATGACCTATCTCAGCTTCTTCGGTCATCGTGTGCCCTGTCTGCAGACAACATAAAGATGTGGAGTGATAAGTACTTACGACTACTGCGGCTTACTTCAACAAGACCTAAGCCACCTTTCCATGTGGTTTGCCTTCCGGGCAACCCATCCAAATCGGTATTCATGAAGTTAGGGATGAGGGGTGACGGTCGAACCTAAATCGTCGACAGCCAACTATCAGATCCCACACCTACCGTGAAGGATCTAGAGTACTCTCACCTTGCGATTGGACGTCTGTTGACAACACGAACGGCTTATATCAAGGAACTGCGCATGCTCTTGGCACTCAAACGTAGCTTCTGTATCTGGTCTGAAGAGACCGTCATTTGCCTCTTCTCCATCATCAGACCGATGCTAGAGTACGGCTCGTTCGCCTATTGCCCGACGACTCGAAGTGAGGCGCAGAAGATTGAACGGGTCCAACACGTCGCTACCAGGCTCATCCGCAGTTTGCGGGGATTATCGTAGGAACACAGGTTCTAAAGATTGGGACTATATATCCTGGACCATTATCGGATGTGAGTGGACCTCATGATGAGTTACCGAATTCTACATACAGACGACTTCCCTATGCTGAGGCCACTGCTCCATTTGCGAACACTAGTAGGAGCTTGTCGTTCCATATCCGAGGCGAGTTCCTTATCCCTTGCTATTTGAACGATGAGTGGTAAATGTTTGGAACGATTTACTGAAAGCGAACTCAGTGCAGTAGTTCAAACGATCGTTGGATGTGCATTTCTCAAATATTAGATTCCGTGAACAATTACCCACGGACACATCATACATTGTTTGGTCTTAATTTACGATTTTTCTTAACGATGACACGTGATAAAGGGAATAATGATCGAGTAATGACAAGTTATTGATTGCTTTACATTTTTGATGAAATTGTACAGATTGAAAATTTTACTTGCGCCTACAATACAGTATTCAGCAATATACTACAAGTGGCCAAAAGTGCTGAAAACCTGCGTGAAGTGTGTGCCAATCGTAAAACAGTCATGCATTACATTACATACATAAGGGAAAACGCCATTTTCGAGCAAGTTTTAAGAGTACTGATCTGGTAAGGCTCTTAAAGGCATTAACATAATCAAGGAACAGGAGCCGCAGTCTTGTAATTTTTTATCCGAAGAAGATGCAATGGAAGACACAAGGTATGAAACCGCATCCAATGTGAAGCGCTGTGGCCTGTATGTAAACTGTTTGATATCATTCTTATGATTGCTTGCAAAGATTCGAGGAATCAGTGGTTTTTCAAATACGTTCAACAGCGTGGAGGTGCATGCTGTTAGTTGATACTTTGGTGATTCCCTCTTAAGCACTGGTTTTATACAGGTTGCTTTCCATATGTCGGGAATGGTGCCAGTTGTTAAACGTCGGTTGAAGATCTCTCTCTGAAGTGGCTGTAGTGCATCCGTACCCACTTGCAGAGTGATTAGTGATAGGGAATCAGGGCCATTAGTCTTGTTTGGTTTCATTCTTGTGCGTTCCCTATAAACACTCATCTGATCATATAAAGTGGGAGGATCAGTGGTGGTGAAGAAGAATAGTGGGAATGTGTTCGATGATGAGGAGTTAAACTCTGCGTTGAACTTGTTCACATCCACAGTACTGAGTGGGCTACTAGAAGCTAATTGCATCAATAGTCTTCACCGGTCACGACGACCGTGATTTCCTAAGACGGCTTTAATGTATAGGCTATTTAACCTTTTATCTCGGCTTTTATAGCCGCAGACAGACATTGGACACGGGTCGTTAGCGCGTATTTGTAGACTTGTTATTTTATACGCAGTTGCTTGAGTAATGGAGATGAAAAGCTACCAATCTGAAGATAGATGGTTTCAATAGAGCAATAGAGATTGAAGGAGAAATTGATATAGTCTGTGAGGTACTCACATTGACCTGACAGGTCCATATTTGCGAAAATTGGTAAGTCGCCTGAATAGGTCGATTTGAGCTTAGCAAGCTTTTCCGCCGTTTAACAGTTCAGAATGACCATGCCATCACAACGTCTTCATGATGCGGTGGTCGGAACTACCAAGAGGGACGCGTCGTAGCATGGAATACAGGTTGTGTTTGTAATTAAAAACTAAATCGTAATATCGGTAGAGTCTGATGGTGAATTCCACCAAGTTGGCTAGACACAGCATGCTAATGAAAACTGTCATCCTTATTGAAGCCCAGATGTGATGCAGATGGAAACTTCTAACTTCAGTTGCAACCTCGAGATAAGAAGACTCGCAAAAACGTCCTCTCTGAAGGTGCCGCGTTAGGCGCTAAATAAACGTTCCTAACTATAACAGAGAAACCACGAGGAAACTTGTTTTACGTTCCAACAGATGACAGCTTAATGAAGTTGTTGAGTAAGTGGTCAGCTATGAAACAGATGTACACTAGTCTTCACTAATGTAGGTGATCACTGCGATGCTGAGGCTTTTCTCTTTGATCGGGTCGAAAATGTCAATAACCATGAACTTGGACGACTTCATCCTCAATGTCAGGATGCAACCAATTTTTTGCAGCACCACGATATTTGCGCTCCAAAATTCTCCGTTGCAAAAGTTTCTCAAGATCAAGAATTTTCGCAAGAAGCGACCGGACAGGATAAGAGGAACTTGGAAGTTACTAGCAAGACCTCCGGTAAGAATCGTCCACGGTGCAGATCGAAGGAGATGGTGAGACTGCGAGTGATACGATAATCTCTCTGCAGGTGGACCCATTTATTTTCGCAAATATGTATAGGTGATCAGCGGCCAACTCCCTTTGCAGTAAGCCAAGTTATCCGGAATGAAGGGCATCGAACGAATGGCCACAAGAGAATATCATTTAGTCAGGCAGCATAAAAGGGATAGTGGAAAAATACAAAAAATGTGCAAAAAGAGAAGAACGGGATGGCCATTGGAGGCAGACCAGATACAGTCACTCAAAATGATCATAGTTCATTTGTGAAAAAATGCACAAGAAAAAGCTAGCTCGCCGGATTATGTAATCAATTGCATTTTTAGGTGCATACGGTCAATCACGTATTGGGGCATACAAAACACCGGATTGATGGGCTTGAGACGGGTTTTCACCGTCAAAAGAGCTGCGGTTACAAAATCATCCTCAATTATATCACCGACCCTGTCATTAGTAACGTTTGTGGTGGATGGACAATCTGCCTGGGCGATGAGCGAAAGGCCAGCGAGGCCAAAAAGTGTGTGGAACGGGTCGGGAACATCTCCTGGACGATCAGCGATTCCACCAGTTTCTGTGTCCTGTGCGGCCAGGATGAAACGCGTCAACTTTCTAGCGCTGATCCATGCGCTTCGACCGAGTATTGTGAGAGTGGCTAGAGCCCACCTATAGCGTAAAGTAGTATAAGTCAAATGAGTTAATGCAAAGCAGACGGGAAATAACAAAAACGAGTCAGTTAAATGGCGGTCAGAACACATATGAAAGTGGAACAGCTGTCCGCAGACAGCAAAATTTAACATGCGGCAGACTTAGCCACCGGTTGAACAAAAGATGATCCCATCTGCAAAGAGCGCTAATAAAGTAGGCAAAGAGTATGCGATCCACATTGGATATATAGGTGCCATCGTAGTGAGAAAAGAAAACAGAGTGGTACGTGGCTGGTTATTGTGGTAAGCATGCCAGCACGCTAATCGTAATAAAGTCGAGAGTGATGACGGATGAGTAGCAGACGAACCAGAGACAAAGGGGCAGCATTTGGGTAACCAGTAGTGAAATAAAGTGAGGAAAGTGGTAACGTAAAAGTACGGTAACTAAAGGAAGTCAGAGTGGATTGTGAGGTGCAGTATTTGTCCCGAAAGTTAGAATTCCGTAGTAACCTATAGATTAGTGAAACCAGCGCGTTGGCGCACACTGTAGATTGGTGGCGGTAAAACTCAGCCAACAAATCATCACCAACTGCAATAGCTTTCCACGCTTGATGATGCCTAACTGTCATACGACCGTAAATTAAGAGACGATCCTGCTGATGAGGAAGCAGAGGAAGAGGTAGGCAGAAGTTAGTGTAAGGCCTAAAGATATGAACAAACAGTTAAAATGAATGCATTTGCAGTGTGCCGACAACTCACGGTCAGGATAGAGCTATAGGGCGAAGATGGGGCGGCATCAGAGAAGCAGCTTCCTTACGGCTTACACTACTCCAAGCCATAATCCGTTTTTCGCTGCACATAACCCCGCACAAACTAGGAGACTGCAAAAGCGCCACTAGCGACGGTTACCGGTTACGCTATGTAAGAACTAGAAATAAATAGGTTAGGTCGCATGGAGCCCAACCGGATCAACGCTTCAGTTAATTGGGTGGATCATTTGGAGACACCTGTTGGGTGGATCGATTGCGATGCAATATCTCAATGTGGATCGCGAATCGCATTGTAGCGAACTTTGGTCAATTCCAACACTGGGACCATAACCGAAACGTACGGATAATGAGTGATGCCTGTTCGAAAACAATGCACCTCACCACTTGTATTGCACTTATTTGCACCTGAAACTACCCTGCCCAATGAACCAGTAGGAGTAGTTTATGGAGAATCATCATCATCATCATCATTACACGTTAGCTGGAGGTGGAAAACACCTCAGCTATTGTGCCGCAATACAAAAGGCAAGAAAAGAAAAAAAAACAAAAAACAGTGGCACGCCCGCTGAGTCCCCAGTAACGGATGGACATCGTTCCGGAGAGCTAACAGCTGGCTGCCGTAAAAGAAAGTCATATTATGCCTAACGATTGAGATCGTGATTGGAGGGGGATGCTAAACAGGAGGGGGATGGACAAAGGAACTCACAACACAAACGCCATTGGGGCCGGCTCCTAGCCATATCAGCAAGTGTGTCCAACCAAACGTGTTCACCGTCCTTAGGACCCCAACCAGGCAGTCGGGATGCACCAACCGACGCCAACTTCGAAGTGAGGGTTTTCATTTCTCTCGACCAAGTCATCACTTGGCCTCCCCTCCTCCTCTTCCAACCGCACCCACAACGCGCAAACAATGCACGTCGTGGGAGTCGGTGTGCTGGCATGCGCAACACGTGGCCCAGCCATCGGAGCCTGGTGCGTGATATAATGGTGCTGAGCGGTTCACTCGCTCTTCCTGTACCAAATACGCGACGCCGAACACGTTCATTGCTCACGCGGTGTTCCCACCAGACATGAGCTAAGCTGCGAAGGCAGCGATGATCGAATGTGACGAGTCTCTTCATGTCTGTCGACCTGATGGGCCAGGTTTCACAGCCATATAGGAGAGTTGAACGTACGGCTGCGTTGTAAACTCTGCCCTTGAGGGCGAGAGTAATGTCGCGTCTGCGCCACAGGTGGCGGAGATTGGCAAAAGCACCTCGAGCTTTTGCTATACGGTTCGTAACCTCATCTTCAATCCCACGGGTGCTAATATAGCTGCCCAGGTACTTAAATTCCTGAACGACTTCTAGCAGATCACCACCAAGCGTTAGCGCAGGGTTGGGTCCCTGCCAATCTTGGAGAAGTACTTTGCATTTCGATGGAGCAAAGCATAGCCCAAAACGATTGACAGCCAGTGCTAATCGGTTCAGTGCTGTTTGGCATGTTTGGGAGCTGTCACAGATTAGGGCAATATCGTCTGCATACTCCAAGTCAAGAAGTCGCTCACCAGGGAGTAGCTCCACACCTTCTAGGTCGTGTCCAGCGAACGCTGTTTCCATGACTTCATCAATAGCGAAGTTGAAGAGGAAAGGTGACAGCGGGCATCCTTGTCTCACACCGCTGGTGATACTGAAGGGTGGCGAGAGTTTGCCATAAACCCTCACCCTGCCCGAACTATGTGCGTACAGCGCTTTGATAATGTTTACATATTTATCAGGCACACCTTTCCTCAACAGACAGTCCCAAAGGGCACATCGATCGACTGAGTCGAAGGCACCTTTATGTCAAGAAACACGACAACGGTGGGTCGCCAATAAACATGGCGGTGCTCCAACACTTGACGCAATGTGAAGATGTGGTCGATGCAGCCCCGACCTCGACGAAATCCGGCTTGCTCTTCACGAATCTGGCTTTCACGAGTGCCAGTCAGTCTGTGGAGAATGAGAGAGGCAAGCAATTTAGAGGCAATCGAAATCAGACTGATCCCTCTATGATTGCCACATTCTAAACGGGAGCCTCCCTTGAAAATTGGGACAATGACGGAGCGGTTCCAGTCTGTCGGGACTGTCTCCTGCTCCCAAAGTTTTACTAGCAACTCGTGAAGATCATCTACTAGAGCAGGTCCACCGAATTTGAAGAGGGCTGGAGGAATTGTATCTGCTCCTGCGGCCTTATGCAATTTCAACAGCTTGATCTCACGTTCGACTTCTGCGCGTGAGGGCGGATCCAAGGAGACGGCCCAAGGAGAAGGGCGCTCAATGCCCGAAGAAAGCGATAACTCAGGTTGGTTAAATTGCATAGCAAAGTGTTCAGCCCAACGCTCCAAGCGTTTTGACAGGCTGTGGATCATCTGCCCACTCTCGTCGCGTATGGTCTCGCTAACACCAGGTCTCCTGCTGCCTGTTGCCCGTATCAGACGGTATAACTTACGATGATTACCAATGGCAGCGGCTGTTTCCATCTCAGAGGCACGATGAGACCACCAGGTTTCGCGGTCCTTCTTTAGGCTAGCACGTAGTTTCGCCCTGAGATTTTTGCGAGCTTCATTGTATACGCTTCCAGCCGGAATACGTCGGCGAGCATCCATAAGTTCCAGAGACTGTGTAGAGACCCAATGTCCGGTTTTGCAATTTGTTTTGCCACATGAAGACATGCCTGCTAATAGCAACGCTTGACGAGTATGCGACCAGTGATCTTCAACGGTGTTTAGTGGGCGCTTACTCAGCCCAGATGTCAGCGCATCTTGGTACGCATTCAGAACATCTGGCTTCGCCAGCTGGCTAGTGTCAATCCGTTCACATCGACGTTGCGGACGTCCACCGAAACGCACCAGGAGGTCGGCACATACAAGTGCGTGGTCAGAGTCCACGCTCGTGCTCCAAATCGAGCGACAGTTTTGGACACAGCCTCTCCAGCGGTAACTGATCGCGATATGATCGATTTGCGTCCATGACTGGCCCGAGGCTGGTGGCCGCCAAGTCACACTTCTGCGGGTGCTGTGTCGAAAGTTAGTGCTCGCGAGAAAGAGGCGAGCATCTTCACACAGCTGTAGCAATCGCTCACCATTATCATTACGGGAGCCCACACCATGTTGGCCGCCCAGATGAAGCTCATCAGAGGACAATTTCCCGACTTGGGCGTTTAGATCACCAGCCAACACCACAGTATCCGTGTTTCTTCTGTAACGAAGGAGCTCGTGCAGTTGCTGATAGAAATCATCTTTTACCGAGTCAGTGCTACAGTTTGTAGGGGCGTAAGCCGCAATGACAAACAGGCACCGTTTGTCCCCGCGCGACTTCGTAGCACGGAACGAACCAGCTAATCTAACGGCGCACATCCTACTGTTTACTGGGATCCAGTCAATCAGGGCAGCTTCAGCCCGGGGACTCAAAACAATGCCGACGCCAGCTTGACCGGCATTTGAAGCTGCATCATCGCCAGATAGGCGCAATGAGAATGTGCCGCCAGTGTCGCATGTGGGGGATCTCAGGGTAAGCACGGAGCTCGAACTTTGCAGGCGGGTTTCTGATAAACAGCAAATATCGATCGATAGGGTCTCTAGTGTGCGGGCAAGTGCTGCCTGTTGGCCAATCTGCAGCAAAGTGCGCACGTTGAGGCATGCCAGTCTTAGCGAGACACGAGGACTCCAAAGGGAAACGGATGAACTGACGTTGTCCGCTTGGTTGAACATGGACTTGTCGACTGGATTGGAGCGAGGCCCTGCGATTGTGTGTGATTTGAAATTAGAAGACAAGCGACTATTGAAGTAAGCTGGGGGAGGGCCAAGAATTGGGGGATTGAAAATGGGGGATATAAAGTAAAGTTGGAGCGGGACGATAAGGATGCAGAAGCGCAAGAAGGGGTATAAGAAGACGGGAAGGCCTGAGCAGTAGCATCCAAACCCCTATCCACCCTGCTCGATGCAGCAGATAGGGCGCCGTTTATTATCCTCTGCGACGGCCAGAGCATCAAGAAATTGTTGTAGGAAAGGTTCATTGTATTGCGTGGGCAGAATACTGTCAGGTTGCCCAGGCCTAGACAGGAGAACGATTAGGGTTCTCAACCAAAGCCTTTGGTTCAAAAACCTTACCGCAAGGCAGCGGGTTTTGGCACTGGACTACAGAGCCCGTTTTATGAAATGAGGAGCCACCCCCATTCCAACCCCCAACCTGGAGGACCAGGAGGCTGAGTTTGTCTGGCCTCTAACCATTGACCAATCTGGTATGAGTGGCTCTAAAGGTGCAAAATAAGCACCACCCAGCATAGCTCAATGGATCTCTGAGGCACGCAAACCATCGCACCACGGTAAGGTCCAGCCTCATTGCGATGGAGAATCAGGGCACAGGTGATCCCACCGATTGATTCACTGACAACTAAGTTACTGGAACTAGTAGCGAAGCTACGCGCCCCGATCTCCCGTGTATCCTGAGTAATTTGTCCACCAGGTTTCTCTGCAAGCACGCAAGCCCTTTTTAGTTCACTTGTAAAAGACCCTCCGGTCGCATTGCGTTGTGTCAGTGAACAGTATTTTGCTGGACCGAATCAATCACAGATCTGTTGGAGATACACTGCACAATAGAGTGACGACTGATATTGCCATAAACGGAATCTCTGGTGACGTAGTATAAACCATATTTCACCGAAACTCAGTGCCCACAAAAACAGGTAGGCTAAAGATGGAACATGGGATAAGTATAAGGATAATAAGCACTTCTAATTAATTCTTCACCAGGCTATGACGTTAATATTAGATACGGTTGAAATAAGTCAGGTGTTTGTGTGGTGGAAGTCACGCGGAGTTCAGAGTGCGATACCATTCCTTCGGCTTGGGAGCTGGCCACGGTAGCCGTAACGACTGGACTGCTTTCCTTTGTACATATGACATCGAACTTGTCAACCGCAAGCATACTACCCCGCGATGGCAAGCAAACGATCGTTCGACCAATCGATCTGCTAAGATGGTAATTTGCATTGAACCACGACAGCAGCTAACCGGTTGTTTTGATGTTCGATGCTGATGAAATCGTCCGTCATCGAGCTGTCACTATTTCCATTTAGCTGGTTATTCGGTTCTGATTATTCGATGACTGTTAAGCCACAGATGCGGCGTTGGAATGTGTTTTATGGAAACAACCGAAAAAAGTCGGCAAGTAAGTCGTCTAGCCACATTATCATCACCATCAATACACATTTGCTGAACTGCAACTATTGTGTCGCAATATAAAAGAAAACACATAAAAAAGCGATGCCAAATATAATAGAATACAAAAAATGGCAACATAATACTTAGTAACATATTATGCCTCAAGAGGGAGATCTTAGAAATCTTGCCGACCTGTAGCCGTAAGGATCACAAGGTTGCTTGTAATCCGAGGTCGAGGATTCGAGCATGCGTAGGCACCGGGCGACCCTCGCAGTATCCTTAGCCCAGGTGCGACCAGTAGTAGTTATGCGGCAGCAAAGCGTCGGTACTGCACACTAGCGTACTGCTGAAGTCTCTTAGCCCTGGTTGGAGAGGAGAAGTAAACGGGATGGGGAAGGACTAAGAAACGCACAACACAAACGCCTCTGAGGTCGGACCCTAGCCATGTCAACGGTGAACAATGAACAATGAATTTATACGGGTTAAGAAGTGCTGCTTTACAAGTCGCGTTTAATAGTTGGTGGTGTGTCCAACCAAACGCGTTCATCATCGTTTGGGCCCCAACCAGGCAGTCGGGATACACCAACCGACGCCAATTTCGGAGTGAGGGCCCTTATTCCTCCAGACAAAGTTACCGCTTGGCCACTCCCCCTTTTCGTCCATCCACACCTGCGGCGCGCAAATAACGCACGTCGCCGAAGTCGGTGTGTTGGCATGCACAACAAGTGGCTCAGCCACAGGAGCATGGTGCGTAAAATAACGGTACTAAACGGTTCACTCACTCTTCCTGCACCAACTACACGACGCTTAACACGCTCGCTGCCCACGCGGTGCTCCCACCAGACATGAGCGAAGGTACGAAGGCAGCGATGATCGAACGTAACTAGTCTATTTGAGTCTGTCGACCTGATAAGCCAAGTTTCGCAGCCGTACAGGGGGGTTGAACGGATGGCTGCATCGCAAACTCTGCAATTTAGGGTGAGAGTGATATTGCACTGGCGCCACAGGTGGTCACCTATCAAAAATATGTGACATATGACGCCGGTTGCATCTCGAGTCTAAAATAACCTATTCCCATGAGCCGTGTCTTAGCACCCCGCATGTGACGAGAAATTAATAGCGGCACCTGAAGAATGCAACCTCTATGTGGCTGCACAGTTTTTTGCTGAACTCGAAAGGAACATGACAAGTGAGTTGGTGTCTTAACAGTTAGTTGACAAAGATAGACGCATGGAAAAATAGAGGTTGCTACGACAGTCGCAGTGGCAAATAAAGAGACGGTATCAGGGGAAAATATCGGATAATTTCGGATATACAAGTTTCGACCCGTGTCGAAGAAGGTAAAGGCGTTGGTCGGGCGGCATGGAGATGCCAGTTGCCTACATGGTAGTATTTTCGTCAATTATTTTGTAGTGTTTTGAGATCCATCGCAGCGAGGCTGGAGTTTACCGTGGTGCGATGGTTTGCGTGCTTCAGTGATCCACTGAGCTATGCCGAGTGGTGCTTTTCGCATCTTCAGAGTCACTCATATTAGATTAGTCAATCGTTAGAGGCCAGGCAAATTCATCCTCCTGGTCCCTCAGGTTGACGGTTGGAATGAAGGTGGCTATTTGTTCTTTAAAACGGACTCCTTATAGCCCACCACCAAACCCGCTGCTTTGCAGTCAGGTTTTCGAACCAAAGATTTTGGTTGAGAACCCTAATCGTTCTCCCGTCCAGGCCTGGGCAACTTGACAGTATCCTGCCTACGCAACACTATGAATCCTTCCTAAAACATTTTCCTGATCCTCTGGCCACCGCAGAGGAAAATCAACGGTGCCCTATCTGCTGCATCGAACAGGGTGGATAGGGGTTTGGATGCTATCGTTCACGCATTCCCGTCCCCTTATTCCTCCTCTTACACATTTTCACACTTCATCTCATTCCAGCTTCACTTGTATCCGCCCTTGCTTTCAATGCCCCAATTCTCGGCCCACCGCCACCTTGCTTTGAATTCAGATGCGAACGCGGAGCGTTATTCCTGCTCTATCGACAAGCCAATGTCCAACCAAGCGGTCAAAACCAGTTCATCGTCTACCATTTGGAGCCCTCCATCCACCTTCAGATTGGCATGCCTCAATGTACGTACACTACTACAGATCGGCCAACAACCAGCACCGGCCCGAACATTAGAGACCCCCTCCATCGATACCAGCTGCTTATCGGAGACCCGCCTACAAGACTCGAGCTCTGTGCTCACTTTGCGATCCCCTTCAGATGACACCAACAGCATTTTCCCATTGCGTCTATTCGGTGACGGTGTAGATTCGAGTATCGGCAAAGCCGATGTAGGTATTGCCCTTAGTTCCCACGCTGAAGCTCCTCTGGTTGACTAGATTCCAAACAGTAGTCGGATTTCTTCGGTCCGACTAGCTGCCACCTTCAAAGCTACGAAGTCCCACGGGACTAACAGGTGACTATTGGTCATCGCTGTCTACGCGCCCACTGTAGCGATGATTCGGGAAAAAGGACTTCATCCGCCAAATGAAGGAGCTCCTTGGCCACAAGAAGCACGGATATTGTTGTGCTTGCGGGAAAATTATCCACTGATGAACTGCATCTGGGCGGCCAAGATGGTGTAGACTCCCGTAATGAGAACAGTGAGCGTATACTTTATTTGTGTGAAGATGCTCGCTTATTTCTTGCGAGCACTAACTTCTGACACAGCACCGGCCGGAGGATGAGATGGGGCACACCAGCATCGAATCAGCCTTGGACGCAAATCGATCACATTGCAAGCAGTTACCGCTGAAGAGGCTGCGTCCAGAACTGTCGCTCGGTTTGGAGCACATGTGTAGACACCGACCATGCACTTGTATGTGCTGACATACGGATGCGCTTTGGCGGACGCTCAGGACGACATTGTGAGCGCATTGACATCAACCAACTGACGAAGCCAGCTGTTCTGAATGCGTATCGAAGTACGCTGACATGCGGGTTGAGTAAGCGCTCACGGGAGACAACTGAAGGTCACTGGTCGCATGTTCACCAGATTTTACTAGCATCAGGCAAATCCTCATGTGTTAAGTCTAATCGCCAACATGGACATTGGGTCTCTTCGCAGTCTCTGGAAATAATCGGTGCTTGTCGACATATTCGGGCTGGAAGCGAACACAAGGAAACTCGCAAAGAGCTCCGGGCAAAACTCCGTGCTAGCCTGAAGAGAGACCGCGAAACTTGGTGGTCTCTTCGTGCGTCAGAGACGGAAGTGGCCGCTGCCCTTGGTAACCATACAAAGCTATTCCGTCGGATACAGGAAACGGGCGGCACGACACCTGGTGTTAGTGAGACTATACGTGACAAGAGTGGACAGCCTATCCACAACCTGTCAAAATGCTTGGAACGTTAGGCCAAGCATTTTGAAAAGCAGTTTAATCGGCCGGATTTGTTCGATTCCTCACCGGCCACTGATCTCCCTGCTCCCTGGGCTGTCCCTTTGGATCCGACCTCTCACTCAGAAGTCAAACGTGAGATCGGACTGCTGCAGCCGAACAATTCCGCGGGACCAGATGAGCTTCATCCAACTCTGCAAATTCGTGAGCCCTGCTCTTGTTGATGATTTACACGAATTACTAGTGAAACTGTGGGAGCAGGAAACTATACCAACGGACTAGAGCCGCTCCGTTATTGTTCCCATCTTCAAATGAGGCTGGTGTTCGGAATGCGGCAACCATAGAGGCATCAGTTTGATCTCGATCGCCTCCATAATCCTTCACAGACTGACTGGCACTCGTGAAAGCCAGATTTGTGAAGAGCAAGCCGGGTTTCGTCGAGGTCGTGCCCACATCGACCACAACTTCCTTTTGCGTCAGTTGTTGGAGCACCATCACACATATTGGCTGTCCATCGTAGTCGTGTTCCTCAACATCAAAGGTGCCTTCGATTCGGTGGATAGATGTGGCCTTTGGGACTGTCTACTCAGGAAAGGTGTCCGAGAAATATGTAAATATTATCCGAGCATCATACGCGCGTAGCACAGCCAGAGTGAGGATTTAAGGTAAGCTGTCGCCGCCCTTTAATATCTCTAGCGGTGTGAGACAAGGATGCCTGTTGTCACCTTTCCTCTTCAAGTTCGTTATTGACAAAGTCATTGAGATTGCATTCATAGGACACGACTTAGAAGATGTGGAGCTGCTCCCAGGTAAACGATTTCTTGACTTGGAGTATGCAGACAATATTGCCCTCATCTGTGACAGCTTCCAGACGTGACAAGCTGCACTGGATAGATTAGCAATGGCTGTCAGCCGCTTCGGTCATTTCTTTGCACCCTTGAGGTGCATAACTTTCCTACAAGATTGGCCTCGATCGCTTCCAGCGCTGACCTATGCTGCGGATCAGCTAGAAGCCGTTCACAAATTCAACTACCTGGGAAGTTATATCAATGCCGTAGAGAAAATGCTCGAGGCTCCCGCGACTTGCGTGGTTTGCGCGCCGGAGGTGTGGGTGGAAGAAGAGGAGAGGTGGCCAAGCGATGACTTGATCGAAAGGAATGAAGGCCCTTACTTCTGAGCTGGCCTCGGTTGGAGCGTCTCTGCTCCCTGGTTGGGGACCGAAGGACGATGAACACGTTTGACTAGCAACACTTGATGACATGGCTAAGAGCCGACTTTAATAGCGTCCGGGCTGTGAGTTTCTTTGTCCCACCCCATCCCTCTTAGCTGCCCACTCCATCCACGATCTCACTTCTTAGCCTAATATAATTTTGCATAATAAATACTTTTTGTTGCCTAGTAGCCAGCTGGTAGCTTTCCGGAACGATGTCCATCGGTTGTTGGTAGCACAGCTGGCATGCATGTGTTGCAGTAGCTGTGTTTCCCACCTCTAGCCAACGTGTATAATGAATGAATGAATGAGTGTTTTGAGATCGTAAACTTCTTCTACCCAGTATTAGTTATAGAGAGATCGCAACGATGGGGAATGAGCGCTTGTCGGCCTACGTTTTTCTAAATCCCTTAAGTCACAGAACGATTACCCACTGACAACTTTAAGCACCTGGTCGGTAGAGTTATTGTGTTGTACTTTTATATTTTCCGTTCTAGTTTCAAGAGGTATGAGACATCAGGGCATCTAGGTAAGCATGTCTAACCGCGAATGGAGATGGTCTCTTGACTTCCGATATAGGGAATCGTTTGATATGCTAACCGGCAAAATGCAAAACCAGAAATCGGCAGCGTAAATCTGTATGAGCAGAAGCGACGCGCGTGCTCAAAAAGAGCGTAGTTAGGAAGGGAGCCACGTCACCTGAAGCACACAAAAACTTGACAATTTGGGTTTCTCGATGACTACCTGCTGTGAGACCCCGGCAATAGATCCGCGTCCTTTGTAGCTGAAGGTAGTGTTGCTTTGAAATAGTCGACAAGCCAATTACAGGTGTGATAAACACTCACCAATGTCCAATCGGTCGGAATTGAGCCCGAACATCCAGCTTTTATTAAATTTTCGAATAGCGTAGAGAACACACATTCACGTACCCTGCAGGTAGAAATACGGCTGCGCTGGCAATCCTGCGTAGTTTTTAACTAAGCAAGTGGTAAAAAGCACACCTGGCAGCATCAGCACGGTATTCGATTAGGGTAAGTGCAGCACCCATGAACAAACGAATCCTAGTGTCGCTCCTTGCTCTGAATTGGAATAGAAGTCAAATGAGCTGCTTATAGATGGCTATCTACGAAAAACCGACCAATCAACGAGGAGAGCCCAGCTACTAAGAACGATGTCTAACCCCAGCCTGAGGTGCTTTCTTCTTCAGAATCTCCGAGCGCATGCAACCAATAACGAGAGAATAAGTCATGTGTAGTGGGCTTGATTACCACGTGAGGGTAATGAATTTAGGTCTCAAACACGTATTTAGTGTATGCGCAAACACCACCTACTGGTATACTTGTCTGTAAGTACGAACATTGAAGGTAGTCACAGGAGCAGGTCAACATAGCCTGATAAGCGTCTTTTGATGGCTGGAAAGTGTTGCAGGCTGTGATAAAAGGTGTGTAAGAAAGAAATCCAAAACAACCGCAGCTGCCACCGCTTTAACTGGGAACGATGAAATGAAATTTCTTGAGAGGTGTCGGGAGTTTAAGATCAGTAGATGGAAAAGTAAAGTGAAATTAGTGGTATCTTGCTCCCGTACATCCAGCCTGCCGTACGCCAAATCAGGAGAACTTTTTTGAAGCTGTGTGATGTCCGATGAAGGACGAGTGTGGAGTTTATTGGAAACGTTATGGCTGCGTGGATTGGGATGTAATTATGGCAGTTTAAAACTAGGTAGAAGAAAGGTTAGGGTCCTCACTCAAAGTCTTTGAAGCAAAAGTACATCCGCGAGACAACGCGGATACGGTAACGGTCCACGAGGTGGTCCAGCTTCATAATAATAGTAGAAACAATCTCAGTTCCAACCTCCAATCAATAGCACCAGCAGACTGAATTTTTCGGTTTTGGAGCTGTTGCCCGAGTCAATAGAAGAGGACACTAATATGCTCAAAAGCGCCCCTCAAGTAGGGCTTAATGCATAAGAGGGACATGTGAACCGTAATGGCATGCGAAGTTCCGGGTGCTTTATGATGGTCGATTTTGTACAGGAGCAGTAGTTTTAAGGCGTGTCAAATTCAAGTAGAGCGCAGGCATCGAGTTGGTTCACGTAAATACGCTGGAAAATTTGATGGTATACATTTGCAGTTCGGAATACGTGCACCCTTCTGTTCAAGAGCCACAAAGACTTACCATGAGTAACACACGTCCGGTTTCTTCTCTGGCCTTCCATTCAGCCCACCACTCGGCATTTGACGTTCTGCAAGCCACCATGAGGCACGCTCCAAGTGCAACCGTCGTAATTCGCGTAGCAAGGAGAGAGAACCTATCACGCAGTACGCCTGACCTGCGTGGGACTCACTGCCCGGTTTGGTGCCGAATCCGCCATCTAAATTTTGGCACCGTTCCAGGTACGTCGCGCAGGCGTCCTTGTTTAGGTGACCAAGTTTGATACATTCATCCAACCGACCCAGTAAACATAGTGAGGCGATCGCACAAAATGAAAAACGGGTATCAACCTCACCCCATTCGTCGCCCCAGAAGCTACCGTCCGGTTGCTGTGAAAGAGATCGACAACAGTGAAACCATTGGTCAAATAACGGAGCAATTTGCCCAATGTAGAAGCTTTCTGAAGTTATGGGCCAGTGAACTGCCACGCAATACAGCCAAGTACGGTAGGTGTGAGTTAATACTTGAGCAATAGGGAACGGCGAAAATAGTTGATACAATGGAAAACGGCATAGAGAAGCCTGAAAATGGTTCGGACACGACGCGAAAAGTTCCAAGCTCAGAAAGGTGATAGGTTTTGTGTACAAATCAGTGTATAAATGCAGTGTCCCTGTTTAAAATGACGATGGAACTCAAGGCTACAGATATTAAAACAAACTGAAACATCAAAGACGGGAAGTGCTTCCAATGGCCGTGGGAGCAGTAGCATTCAAGACAAACAGATGGCGGGAAATCCAGATACCAGAATCCGCAATACTGAGAGAAAAAAATGACGACTGATGTTATCCGTCCATAGCAAAGAAAGCAACATGTCAGCTTAAACATCCAAGTAAGGAACTGGATATAAAGGAATCATCAACTCAGCAGCTAATGAACTCATCGTCCGTGCCAAGTTGGTTGCACACAGCCAGAGATGTGAAGTTGAATAACCGAACCAGACTCATCACTGTGAAAATAAGTGGGTAGACCGGGCTTTGTAGGAGCAAGCTATCGCGCGAGTAATTATCAAGTACTAGAAGCGGCAGAGAAGTTATGCCTGCACGACGTTCATACACACTGAGTAAGAAAACGAATGCGGATAATCGATGGGCAGTTAAGCGAGGGAAGGGTCGTGTTAAACTTTCTCTCCTCTATACTATTTTCGTTGAAGTAATCAGGTTCCCCACAAATTTCGAACCCAAATCAAACTCAAAAGTCGATGACGTCGACGGAAACAGATGGTAGAGGAAAAGCTACAAAAGCGGTACACATGAAAAGCGACACACATTTATGGGCTAAGTTAACGAATGGAACAATTGCTTGGTTTAGCAGTTTAGATCCGTATCAACCCATGAAGTGGTAGGTGCATGCGTTGCCCGAGGGACTTGAACATTACCGGAACGGCTTGATACTTCTGCTGTACATTGTTGGTTTAAATCTTTTCAAAGGAAATAGTAATTTCCCGGGGGAGGATAAGCTCACACCCCAGGACATAGCAACATGGCGACGACAGACCATGGGACTAATTTGAGTCCAAATAAAGCTGATCCTGGTGCACGTGGATGATAGCAGAGGTGCCTACCAGATAAAATGACTAACCAAGACTTTTCGCGACTACATCAGCAGCAGCAACAGTATGAAAAGTTTTTCTGCGAAGAATTGACTGGAAAACATGAAAGAACAATAGCCCATAGACTGCGAAGCCTATACAAAGATGGATGGCAATATCATGACGCAACTCGTGGTTCCATACTTCCTCGGGTGCACGGTCTGCCGAAAGTGCATAAAGGGGTTTTGTTGCGTCCAATCCTTTCAACGGTGTGAGCGCAGTACCAGAAATGAGTACCATGGCCAACCGAGTTAACTGAACCTACCACCCGACATGAGTTGAAAATGCGTAGAATAGAAGACTAGTTTGAATTCGTTGGCATTATTCGGAATCTAAACGTGAATGGTAAGCGAATGGCATCCTTCGATGTCTGTTCTCTACTTACAAATGTCTACTTAGAACAGACACTAAATAGCATTGACAGTTTTCAGCACACCGACAAGAGAACGAAGTTCGTATTTGTAGCAAAGATCTTAAAATGTGTTAAAGTAATCTATCGATAAATTGAAGATGCAGTTGTAGCGAACGCAAAGTAGTACAGAGAATTTAGATACCAGAGAACCCACGTCTAGATGACATAATAGTTCGAACATAGAAACTCGGGTTCAATTGCGCACTTATTTCGTGGTACCATTTTGACTCCCATTCCGCTGCACACCACCCACAACGTGGCGGTGGTGATTGATTTGTGCGCTACGCGGCGTTCGTCTGTAGCGATCCATTATTTTTCTGATTTCCTCACGTCTGCTCGGTTATACACCTACTACTCATTAGCATTAAAACAAACGCCTCTCCCCCAAGAGTTTCCGCAGAAGTCGACCTTGCAAGCATCCTCTCCGGCCTTCGAGGAAACTCCATGTATGCTGTGGTTTCTTCGCCGCATTCGTACTACTTCCGCATTTTGATAGCGTGGAAGTGAATGCGTCATACGGTCCCTTCCACTTCGGCAGAAGCTTCTGCTCAACTGGGCCACATGCGGTCACACGTGGATGATCTCTGTACTTCACCTTCGAACTGACTGGAAAGTCGCCGGACAGCTTTCTCATGTCGAGTAGAAATGTTTTCATCATCCGGTCCTGATGTGCCCCTTCTGTTCTGTGTTCCCCTTCGCGGCAACTGGCAGGTCGGCCACACTCCCATCTTCAGATCCACAGCAAGTTGATATCTGCGACCACATATCAAATGGTATGAAGAACTCTTGATGGTTGCTTGCTTGGAGGTCTGGTGAGCTAAAAAGAGTAGTGGTAAAACATCCACTTAATTTCCCCTCCTTGTCTCCAGTCATTCTTTAATCGTTCTATTATTCCTCTACGTCAATCCGTTTGGCTGGGGATGGTACGGAGTAATTCGGGTTGTTGTGATGTCCAGTTTCTCCGAACATGTCCGGAACTCATCAAAGCATGAGCTCTGATCTGTCAGTGTGACCGCGATGCCGTGGCTCGCTATCACAAGTTGCACCACGACATGTGTTATCACGCCAGCCAGTTCATCCGTAACTGCCGCGGCGTCATCCCAGTGGGTGAAGTGCTCGATTATCACGATTATGTACTCGCTGCCTCGTCTTGTTAACGGGAACGGTCTCATCACTTCTGAACACAATTTCCCAAACTCAGACAATGGAATCGAGAGCATAGGTTGTGGTGTTGCTTGATTGTTTCCCTTCACGAGCAGACACAGACAACACGAGAGCACGTAGGTGTCAGGCCAGTAAGCTCGCTGCCTAAGCAAATCATATGTCCTGGTGTACGCGGTGTGAACCAACTGGTGACAAGAGGTCACAAACTTTTTCCTTCATTTTGGTGGGAACACTTCACCGGGTTAGAGTCTTGTCCTTGTATCCATTTCCGAATTCTGGTTTTGTTGACATGTAGCTTTTCCAGACTCCGCGCGAAAGACCCGAATTGCTGGCCTTGGTTTTGGTTGCCGCAGCTTGATTGATTAGTTGTGCTGTTATCACCATGTTCAGGAACCTGTCATTTCGTTGTTCAACCGCCAACTTTTCCGGATCCCGCTCCAGCACTAAACCACTGACACCGAAGGCGACGCTTTGTAAATCATCCTCGTTGGTCATGCGCGATATGTGGTTTGTCGTAAAGTATTCTTGTAGGCGCAGCGCTAATCTCGCCAACTCTCCTCTGGGATCTTTGGAGGACCTAATCCATTCGTAGTTTGTGGTCGGTCTTAAGAGAAAACCGTCGCCTCAGCTAGGACAGCAACCACTTGTCTAGCCTTCAAACAATTTCCAGACAACCCTTCTCCACTCCCGAATACACGCGTTACAAATGGTGTTAAGATTTTGATAGTGAATTCGATCGTCTCCAAATTTTCTTTCAGAACCGCACCGATTCCGAGGTCGCTTGCGCCTGTGAGCATCGTGAAAGATTATCCGTAGGTGGTTGGCAACTACGCTTGATTCTATTAGAAAAATGATGGCTCCTCATCAGCTTACGGACACGTTCCAGTTCGTTGAAAATGTAAAAAACAGGAACATATGTTATTGAATGTTTTCTTTGGAGGTCGTCTCGCTGCTTACCAATGTCCCGCTGCTGGAAACAGTCAATTCTCTTTGTGTCTATGTTGACTAGCACGAGATATCAACTATCCACCCAAAGCAGCCGTTACTCACATGCACCAATAACATCCAATTTCAATTCAACAATGGATTATACAGACGGAGTAGCTATGGGATCACTTCCCGGACCAGTTAACTGATGTCTATATGGGCATGCTAGAGGATGGCCCACTACAACTGACTATTCCGAGCTCATGTTTCTAGTGACGTTATCTGGACGACATAGTCTGTATAGGCGATGAGACGGATCACTCAGATAGGATTAAATAAGAAGCCATACTGGACAGGGCTATACACGCATTTCCAGAGCTTTGTTCAACTAAGCCGCAAAGGAACAATGGTACATACTCTGACAAACCGTGCATGCAAGATCTACAGCGAGGACACAATGGAAGATGAACCAAGGCGAGTCGAACAAACGCTTCTGGAAAAAGGCTATACAGAACGTTTCATTGACGTTCATATGTAGTCAAGCAAACCGAGATCCACTGTGGAAACGGTTGAGAAGAAACAGCAGTGGCTCCAGCTTCCTTTTAAGAGTGATATGGCGGCTGAATTATGTTCAAGACGACTGATAGGAACTTGCAGCGCGACTTTTAACGCAGCGCGACTTAACGTCGTCTTTACGAGCAAAGATAAAGTGTCTGATCAACTCCAATCAATGGTTATCTACCGGTTCACCTGCTCCTGTGGGGACAGAAAGGTTGGACACATGACTAGACACTGGAGAAGTTGAATCAAAAGGAATAGTTGTCGAGTCCACCCATTAATCAGCGGGATAGAGCTAAGTTGAGTACAATAACAAACCAGCTGATTTGCACTGGGAATCGAATGGATAAAAGTACTGCTTTCGAAATGTATAGAGTACCGCCGCAACTAACTCACCGGTCAGGGAGCGCGGCAGCTTACTACCGCTGAAGCAGTATGCGTCAAATTGACCAAACCTAAACTATGCATGCAGAAAAAAACTCGTCAACGCAGTGCAACTACTTTGGCCAGCGGCCAACCGAGACTAATGGGATCTTGCTCAACAGCACCACGTGCCTTCAGCACTTGATCAACAGTGGTGTGTCACGATAGTCGATTAATATTTATCCAATCAATAGCCAATTTCTGCACCTGCTATCGAACTATACTTTTCCCAACGTATATTTATGTAGTTAGCGTGATGATGAATAAATCAGGGACAATTTTTTGCTTCAAGTGTGATGGCTGTCTCTTCTCTTCCGGATAACTGTAGTATCTGGCGCAACTCAAAAATGCTCTAAGACTGCGTTCTGAGGTCGGAACTGGGGTGTCTCGTATTGCCAATACTCCCTTCGGTAGCAGCTTGAGTTCATGCTGACAATCCTTGTAACTAAGCAGTGTCACGGACGTTGTGTCGATTTGAGATTTAGTCCCATGTATCCGTAATTCCGACTGCTGAATAGCCAATGTTGGTGGCATTAGCAGGACGCCGGTACGCAGTACCGACGCTTCGCTGCCGTGCAACCACTACCGGTCGCACGTGCGACAAGGATACTGCGAGGGCCGCCCGGTCCCTACGCAGGCTCGAACCGCCGCCCTCGGATAACAAGGCAGGCTGGTAATCCTTAAGGCTACGGGAAGGCTATTTGCAACGTTGCTGCTAGGTGACAGTAATGTTCTCTCTTCGATGTACTATATACCACGATGTCGGCTGCATACACTGCCACATTCTCTACTCTATCCAGCAGAGGCAGCATTAAAAACCAGAAGGTGAATGGAACACCGGAACATCCAAACAGCATCCTATTAAATTAGTACTACTTCTCGCCGACTGTAAACGCTGTCTTCTACTGGTCCTCTTGTTTGATTGCCAGCTGCTATTAGCCAGACCTCAGGTCCAGTACCGTGAATATCCCCGACTTAAACAGTCTGTCGAAAATGTCTGCGACTGATGGTACTAGGACGAAACGAATCAGCGAGATTCCATTCGGCCTTCTGAAGTTCCCCGTGGCAGACGTGTAAGCTACCGGGCGCGTCGCTAGGTTGTGGATTGGAGAATCTCTTCATTGTGGAAATAACTGCGAATAAGGCTCGTCTGCTTTGCAGGCGAGATGAAT
Source organism: Dicrocoelium dendriticum (assembly GCA_944474145.2). Lineage (NCBI taxonomy): Eukaryota > Metazoa > Platyhelminthes > Trematoda > Plagiorchiida > Dicrocoeliidae > Dicrocoelium > Dicrocoelium dendriticum. The sequence continues at coordinate 148,614,903 of OX104064.1, forward strand.
AAGCAGTTATGGACAATCAGCGGCAGCGTCGTAGAGCGTGGGGAGTTCTCAACTGGCCATTTGGTTCTCCACCAAATACCACAAGAGCTCGTACGACGCTGTGTCAAAGCCATAGAGTTACCGACCACTCACTTCTATAACTGGAGGTGAGTATCTAACGGAGGGCAGATGAACAACCTTGCTAGCCATCGGCTTCTCTGTGGACTGCAAACGAACACAAAGAAGGCGAAAGAGCCACCTGGCTGTCAACGGTTTTCTTATTCACCCCGATGCCTTGCGGATCAGGTCTTTAAGACCAAAGGCTCAGGGCGAGTTCTTAAGTCAACAGTCTTCCTCAGTCTGGGTAACCGGAAGGCTCACTGCCCATACAACACAGGAACCTTTGCAGCCCATTCCCCTGACTCTTTCGTTCCACATTTGCTTGTTGGTACTCATGTGTTGTAACACTTGGTCAACTGTTTAGTGGGCAACTGTTAAATAAAAAGATAATAAATAAATAATCGCCAGCTGTACGCCGTAACGACAGTTCACTACCACGCGACCACCACCAGTCGCGCGCGGGCTGGTTATACCGCGAATATGCCCGCCCCAACGCGGATTCGAACAGATGACCTTATGGTTGAAAACCAGGCGCACAGACCACTCGGCCAGTGGTCGACGCAAAAGCTGTAGTTCCCAATGACCTTCATCACCAAGACGACTGTAGGGTGGTACGGGCTGTGAGACTCTTAGCCCAAACACGCATTCAACATCTGCTGTACCTGCCATTTGACCTGGGTTTCCAGGTGAATTGGTATTCTTCTAGATCCATGTGGTCGATACGGCTGATGCGATAACGGAATTGTGTTTTCAATCAAAAAACCCGTAATATGTTTATTACACACGCTAGCTTGAGGAGGAAAACACCTCAGCTATTGTGCCACAAAAGAAAAAACCGGCAACCGAGGCACGCCAGCTCAGCCACCAGTAACGGGTGGACATCGTTTCGGAAAGCCACCAGCCAGTAATGTACGACAGAAGATGATTACATTAACCAAAAATTTCAATATGCTAGGAAATGAGAGGGATAAAGAAACTTACAACGCAAACGCTACCGAAGTCGGTTGCTAGCCATTTCAGCATGTGTATCCATTGTCTTTCGGACCCCAAACAAGGAGCCGAGAGACTCCAACCGAGGCCAAGTTAGAACTAAGGGCCTTCATTCCTCTTGACCAATTCATTGCTTGGTCACCTCTCCTCTTCTTCCATCCACACTCACGGTGCGAAAACAATGCAAATCCTGGGAGTCGGTGTGCTGACATGCGTCACGCGCGGCGCAGCCATTGGGATCTAGTTCGTGAAATAACGGTGCTGAGCGGTTTACGTTTACTTCCTAGGCCATAAACCAGGCGTCGAACACGCTCATTGCTAACCCGGTGTTCCTACCAGATGTCAGCCAACGTGCAACGGCACTGATAGTCGAACGTAACTAGCCTCTGGCAATCTAATGGGCCAGCTTTCACATCCGTACAGTAGGGTAGAACGTACTATTGCGTTGTACACTCTACCCTTCAGGGCGAAAGTGATGTCGTGCCAGCGTCATAAGTGGTGAATGTTAGTAAAAGCGCCACGAGCTTTCGTTATACGGTTTGTGACATCCTCTTTGATTCCACAGACGCTGACACAACTGTCCAGGTAGTTGTATCTTAGAAAGACTTCTGGCTGATTCCCGCTAAGGGCCAGTGCAGGAGGAGGTTTCTACAAATATTGTGGGAAAGTTATGTACTTCAAGGGTACAAAACAAAGCCCGAAGTGACTGACAGCCAGTGCTAATCTGTCCAGTGCAGCTTGGCACGTCTGGAAGCTGTCACAGATGAGGGCAATATCGTCTGCATACTCCAAGCCAAGAAATCGTTTACCTGGGAGCAGCTCCACATCTTCTAAGTCGTGTCCTATGAATGCAATCTCAATGACTTTGTCAATAACGAACTTGAAGAGGAAAGGTGACAACAGGCATCCTTGTCTCATACAACTGGAGATATTAAAGGGCGGCGGCATCATCGTCATCATACACGTTAGCTAGAGGTGGGGAACACCTCAGCTACTGTGCTGCAATACATAGAATAAAAGAAAAAAGTGCAACTGGTGCAAGTCGGCTGAACTACCGGTAACGGATGGGCATCGTACCGGTAAGCTACCAGCCGACTGCTGTGCACCCAAAAAAGTACTATGCAAAATTATATAAGATTAAATAATGAGATCGTGGTTGGAGGGAGAGGCTAAGAGGGGTGGGGTGGGACAAAGAAACTCACAGCACGAACGCACTGAGGTCGGCTCCTAGTCATATCAGCAAGCGTGTCCAACCAAACGTGTTCATCGTCTTTCGGACCCCAACCAGGGAGCCGAGACGTTCCAACCGAGGCCAGCTCAGAAGTGAGGGCTTTCATTCCTCTCGACCAAGTCATCGCTTGTCCACCCCTCCTCTTCTTCCATCCACATCCCCGGTGAGCAAACAACGCACGTCGAGGGAGTCGGTGGGCAGGCATGCGTAACACGTGGCCGAGCCATCGGAGCCTGGTGCATGAAATAACGGTGCTGAGCGGTTCAGTTTCCTTTTCTGTGCCATAAACAAGGCGCAGAACATGCTCGTTGCTCACGCGGTGTTCCCACCAGATGTGAGCTAAATTACGAAGGTACCGGTGGTCGAACGTAACCAGCCTCTTGAGGTCCACTGCTTTAAGCGGCCAGGTTTCACAACCGTACAGTAAGGTCGAACGTACCGCTGCATTGTACACTCCACCATTCAGGGAAGAGTGATATCGCGCCGGCACCATAAGTGGCGAAGGTTAGCAAAAGCGCCCCGAGCTTTTGCTATACGGTTCGTGATCTCATCTTCAATCCTACGGGCGCTGACACAACTTCCCAGGTAGTTGAATTTTTAAACGACTTCTAGCTGATCCCCACCAAGGGTCAGCACAGGGGGCGGTCCAGACAAATCTTGGAGGAACGCTTTGCACTTCGAGGGTGCGAAGCAAAGCCCGAAGTGACGGACAGCTAGTGCTAATCTGTCCAGTGCCGCTTGGCACATTTGTGAGCTGTCACAGATTAGGGCAATATCATCAGTATACTCTAAGTCAAGAAGTCCTGGGAGTAGCTCCACACCTTCTGTCGTGTCCTGTGAACGCGATTTCCATGACTTTGTCAACAGCGAAGTTGAAGAGGAAAGGTGACAGCGGGCATCCTTGTCTCACATCGCTGGAGATATTAAAGGGCGACGACAACTTGCCGTAAGCCCTCACTCTGCCTGTGCTACGCGCATATAACGCTCGGATAATACTCACATATTTCTCAGGGACACCTTTCCTGAGTAGACAGTCCCAAAGGCCACATCTATCCACCGAATCGAATGCACCTTTGATATCGAGGAACACGACAATGGTGGGCCACCAATATATGTGACGGTGCTACAACAACTGACGCAAGGTGAAGATGTGGTCAATGCAGCCACGATCTCGAGGAAATCTAGCTTGTTCTTCACGAATCTGGCTTTCACGAGTGCCAGTCAGTCTGTGAAGGAGGACAGAGGCAAGCAATTCGGATGCGATGGATATCATACTGATTCCTCTATGGCTGCCGCATTCCGATCGTGAGCCTCCATTGAAAATTGGGACTATGACGGAGCGGCTCCAATCGGTTGGGACAGTTTCCTGCTCCCACAGTTTCACTAGTAACTCGTGTAAATCATCCATAAGAGCATGTCCCCCAAATTTGAAGAGGGCTGGAGGAAGATCACCAGGTCCCGCGGCTTTATTTAACTTCAACAGTTCGATCTCATGTTCGACATCTGAGCGAAAGGATGGATCCAAAGGGACAGCCCAAGGAGTGGGGCGATCAGTGGCCGGCGAGAAATCTAACCATTCCGACCGATTAAATTGCCTTTTAAAGTGCTCAGTCCAACGCTCTAAGCGTTTTGATAAGTTGTGGATAGGCTGTCCAAGGGCAGCGACAGCTTACCGTAAATCCTCACTCTGGCTGTGCTACGCGCGTATAATGCTCTGATAATATTTACATATGTCTCGGACACACCTTTCCTGAGTAGACAGTCCCAAAGGCCACATCTATCCACCGAATCGAAGGCACCTTTGATGTCGAGGAACTCGACTACGATGGACAGCCAATATGTGTGATGGTGCTCCAACAACTGACGCAAAGGGAAGTTGTGATCGATACAGCCACGACCTCGACGAAACCCGGCTTGCTCTTCACAAATCTGGCTTTCACGAGTGCCAGTCAGTCTGTGAAGGATTATGGAGGCGATCGAGATCAAACTGATGCCTCTATGGTTGCCGCATTCCGAACACCAGCCTCATTTGAAGATGGGAACAATAACGGAGCGGCTCTAGTCCGTTGGTATAGTTTCCTGCTCCCACAGTTTCAGTAGTAATTCGTGTAAATCATCAACAAGAGCAGGGTCCCCGAATTTGCATAGTTGGATGAAGCTCATCTGGTCCCGCGGAATTGTTCGGCTGCAGCAGTCCGATCTCACGTTTGACTTCTGAGTGAGAGGTCGGATCGAAAGGGACAGCCCAGGGAGCAGGGAGATCAGTGGCCGGTGAGGAATCGAACAAATCCGACCGATTAAACTGCTTTTCAAAATGCCCAGCCCAACGTTCCAAGCATTTTGACAGGTTGTGGATAGGCTGTCCACTCTTGTCACGTATAGTCTCACTAACACCAGGTGTCGTGCCGCCTGTTTCCTGTATCAGACGGAATAGCTTTGTATGGTTACCAAGGGCAGCGGCCACTTCCATCTCGGATGCGCGATGAGACCAACAGGATTCGCAGTCGCTCTTCAGGCTAGCATGGAGTTTTGCCGTGATGTTTCTGAGAGTCTCATTGTGTTCGTTTCCAGCCGGAATATGTCGGTGAGCATCCATAATTTCCAGAGAGTCAGAAGAGACTTTGTTCAAGTCGAGTCAAGATAGGATTTATACACCTATATAGGTGCATTATCAGCGTTTACGCTATTACGGCCGATACAATAAACGAAAGGGATCAGTTAAAAACACAAATAATGACTGAAGATTTAAATAGACAAAGGTATGTGGATGTCATTCAAGCAACCGCGTGCGCAAAACATTTGTGACTTTCATAGGGTCGACAGGAGAGCGTGACAAATAAGGTCAGGTTGTGTTACGATACGAAGAAGTGCGAGGGAATAAAATCTTAAATTTTGAGCGTGTGAGAGACTGATAACGTTTGTGAGGGGGCATCATGTAGCGGGTAAGAGCGGTCACTTAGGAAGTTGGAAGAAAAATTCACGCAAGTGTCAAAATGCTCACGAGCAATAAGATCAACTACATACTCTCTCGGCAAGCCACCAGACCTGGAAATATGTTTAATCGATCGCACAATCGAGACATAGGCCTCCTGCAGTAGTCCAAGGAAGATTACTGGAGAACAGTACAACTAGTGGGGTAGTACACATGTAGTTACAAATCTCAAAATTAAGCTTCGTGGTACGGAGAACGTATTAAGTTAGAAAGCATAAAAAGATAACCTTCTGACTTTATGAAAGGTCTCCAAAACGTGCATGGACCAAAAGATGTTTTGTGAAAAATAGACACCGAGATATTTAACCGTGGATGAAACTGGAATGGTTTTGTCCTCCCGAGTAAGTAGAGCAGAGGCAACTAAAATTATTCGCAGTTATCAGGGCGGTGAAATGAAAATTTTACCTCAGTACGTTTCACAGCATTAAGGTTAAGGACCAACTCACAACTTCGTCTAAACCATGTTGAAGTCTACACCATTTCCCGACCAAGTTGTCCGCTTGGGCAACAGAAATAATCTGAGGGGGCATTCAACATGAGTCCACTCAATTAATTTGTTCCGTGCGTAGGAGCTGAAGCGTCCCACCTGCACCCCTATGACTTAGTGCGCCTGAGGTCCCATTGGCTGAAGGAGACGGGCTAAACATGCACACCTACAAGCTTGCACAAGTGACTGGCGTATGCACGGAACAAATTAATTGAGTAGACTCATGTTGAATGCCCCCTCAGATTATTTCTGTTGTCCAAGAGGACAACTTGGCCGGGAAATGGTATAGACGTCTCAATGGTGGGAAATCTACACCGCAAGACAATATTGTCAGTATATTCACATCCAATGAATGCTGTTGGCATGGGGAGACTTTTGACATAGAAAGCGAGTAAAAAGGATGAGAGGATCGCACTCTGCAGAACACCACAGTCGACGTGGTATCGAGGAGCTTTTTCCGTTTAACTGGGTAAAATGCATTCAATCAGTGAGATAGTCACGGAACAAGTTACAAATATCAGGGTGGACTCCATTCAAATGAGGTTCGTTAAGCAAAACTGATCGATCAAGCCTCCCAAACACACTTGAATACTCAAAAAAAGTTGTATGGACCTGCACTTCTTATATAACGCAGAGGCTATTGAACGCACAAGATACGACACAGCATAAAGCGTGGAGCGCTTGGGTCTAAATGCAAACTGGTAGACATCATCAGCATGAGTGGCTGTAGAAATCCGTGGAACTAGTAGCAATTCGAGAACTTTTAAGAGCACGGAATTACAAGCAATAGGCCGATACTTGTGAGATTCGTTTTTAGGAATTGGCGTTATTCTGGCTGACATCCAGATGTCGGGGATGGCATTGGTCTTGAGACACTTTTTGAAAATTTCAGTAAAAGAGTAATACAAGGGAATCGGCGCAATGATTCAAACCCACAGGTAATAAACCATCAGGGTCACTAGCTTTATTTGAATTTGGCTTCTTGAGTTATCTGTTGACGTCAACTTGATCAAATAGACGGCTGGGTTTGCGCTAGTGAAGGAGAGTAATGGAAAAGTGCTTGACGGAGAGGAACTAAACTCAGAACTGAGTTTGTCAACATCCAAGATTCCAGTGTCTCCGACTTTACTTTTACCACAGATTTTCTTCAACAGCCTCCGGAGATCCCGGAAGTTAAAGTTTCCCAGTATAAATGTATAAATAGTTCAGTCTTGTGAAATAATACCCCGAGAAAACCTTAGAAGTAGGACGTAGCGAACAAGCTTGTTTTCAGTGGATAATCATCAGGCTAGTACAACCAGGTGTGGTTGACTAGCCTGATGACGATCCAGTGATAACAAGCTTGTTCGCTACGTCCTACTTCAAAGGTTTAGTATTTCAATTTAGCTTTAATTGTTCAAGTCAGGCTTTTTACTCAAGTGGTCATTTTCAGCTTGTAAGCACATACTTTTTGCTTCGAAGTCGTTTCAGCTAGGGGGAAGAAAATCAATCTGCTCGCAGGTAGATCGTCTCGATAGGGTAACATAAGTGAATTTGGCTGTTGCTGGTGAACATGCGACCAATGACCGTCAATTGTATCCAGTGAGCGCTTGCTCAATTCGAGTGCCAGCGTACTTCGATACCCATTCAGAACATATGGCTTCGCCAGTTGGCTGTTGTCAATGCGTTCACAGTATCGTCGTGGGCGTCCGCTAAAACGCATCCGCATGTCAGCACATGTGAGTGTATGGTCGGTGCCCACACATGTGCTCTAAATCCAGCGACAGTTCTGGACGCAGTCTTTCCAGCGGTAACTGATCGCAATGTGATCGATTTGCGTCTAAGGCTAGTCAAAGAGTAGTAGGCGGGTGCTGGGTCGGAAGTTAGTGCTCGCAAGAAATAAGCGAGCATCTTCGCACATATGAAGTAACCGCTCACCGTTATCATTACGGGGGCCTACACCATGTAGGCTGCCCAGACGCAGTTCATCAGCGGATAATTTTCTCACTTGAGCGTTCAGATCCCCAACCAGCGTCACAGTGTCCGTGCTTCTTCTATGACGAAGGAGCTCGTTCAATTGGCGGATGAAATCTTCTTTTAATGAGCCATCGCTACAGTTTGTGGGGGTGTAGGTAGCGATGACGAACAGACACCTATTAGTCCCGCGCGACTTCGTAAATTTGAATGAGCAAGCTAATCGGACCGAACACATCCGACTACTGATTGGGGTCCAATCAATCAGAGCAGCTTCAGCCCGGGGACTTACGGCAATATCAACACAGACTCAGCCGGAACTTAAAGCTGCAATGTCTTCGGTTAGGCGCAGTGAGAAGACACTGCCAGTGTCATCTGAAGGGGATCGTAAAGTGGGCACAAAGCTCGAGTCTTGTAGGCGGGTCTCCGATAAGCATCAAATATTGAAGGAGGGGGTCTCTAATGTTCGGGTTAGTGCTGGCTGTTGACTAACCTGTAACAATGTGCGTACCTTGAGACAGGCCCATTTGAGGAATGATGGAGAACTCCAAATAGAAGCGGATCAACTGGGTTTGACCGCTTGGTTGGACATGGGATTGGCAACAGGGCAGGAGTGATGCACCGTGTGTGCATGTGAGTTGAAACTAGGAGGATGAGTTTGTCTGGCCTCTAACCATTGACCAATCTAATATGAGTGACCCTGAAGATGCGAAAAGCACCACCCAGCACAGCTCCATGGATCATTGAGGCACGCAAATCATCGCACCATCAGTCCAGCCTCAGCGATGGACAAAACCCGTAAGGGTTACTATCGTCCGTGAATAGGATGTCGTACTTGTCGAGAAACGAGAAGAGGGCCGGATTTGTGTAAAATGGCGACGACAGAGCACAGAAATGTGGATCCTTCTCTACCAGCAAGTGGTATAGCCTAGTATTTCATTCTCAACTATCCTCATTCAGGTCGACCACACCCTCGTTGACTTGGAGTCTGCCCTAGGATGGACAGTTTTGCGTCCAGTAATACGACGAAAAGAGGGTTGAATATCTGATCGCTCATACCAATCACCTGCTCCGCCATACCATCTATGCGTATATGGTAAGTACCGACCACCTTCAATTTCATGGGACACGACTGCGTCTTCACTCCATCTCTGTGACTGAGTAAAGAAACTGCGGCTCCTATTTCAATCACACTTCTCTTTTCTATTCACCTCTACCACTGGTTCAGCGGCACAAGTATGCACTCCCCGACACGAAAACAACACGGTTTATAGCTTTTATTTTGATGGGCATTGCCGCTTCCAGTGTCCCGGTTTTCCACAAGGGAAGCGTCGTCCCTTCGTTTGTGGCTTCTGACAGGTAATTCGAAGTGCCCCGATGTCTTGGGTAATCTGATGCAGACTCTGAGAGACTGTTCAACCGAACCCACTTTTTGTCTTCCGTTCTCAATGCACCGGCTGCCTCATGTGCAAACTCCCTTGCAATTCAGGCGAGCTGCGCCACTCCCGTTCTCTGAGTGGTTCACAACCAGTAGTCAATGGACCATTGTCGGGGGTAGACCGAGCAGAAAATTGTTTACTAACAGTTGCTGTTTTGACGCGTCGTCCAATTCAGGTAGCACCTGATCGGGCAAGTCGCTTAAGTGGACCGCGAAAAGGAACAGACCCACTTCCACCACAAACCGGGCCGCTTTGGATCGCTGCATCGCATTCTGACGGTTGGTCGGCTGGGCTGGCGAACCCCGCAATCAGCGCCTTCTTCGCAGCGACCCATTCCAACTTGACGGCGCTCCTTCGCGCCACCGTCAGAATTGCCTTTGCGCTGTCTTCGAGGAGACTCCACAGAACAAGCAGATTTGCTCGCTCCCGCTTCACACTGACTGCCACTGCGAAATCTTCAATTTTTCAGGAACTTCCCTACATCCCCGTCCTCAGATGGCTCCGACAAGGGATGATCATGTTCCATCTCTGACAGGTCACGGTACTAAACGCAGAGGACGTAACGCGGTGTATACGAGTTAGGTACCAGAGGACCCACGTTTAGATGTCATAATAGTTCGAATATAGAAACCCGGGTTCATTTGCGCACTTATTTTGTGGTACCATGCTGACTTTCGTTCCGCTGCACACCTTCACGTACAACGTATCGGTGGTGCTTGATATGTGCACCGCGCGTCCTTCATCCGCAGCGATCTAAGATTTCTCCGATTTCCTCACACCTGCTCGTTTCTCATCTACCACCCATTAGCAGTACACTTTGCCCAACTGTAGCTGACATCTTCGTGTCCCATCCAGAGAATATCAAATTGTGTCCGTCCAAACAGGAAGTATATGTTTACGCGCGATGTACTAGTGACACTACTGGGATGAAGGACGATGCTCAGTAGGCGAAAAGCATGCTCGAGATGTTTAACCAAGGTCACGCTGAGATTGAGTTCACCATGGAAAGCTAAACATCAAGAAAATTCCAATTATTGGATGTAGTTTTGGAGAAGAGATTCTATGGCTTACTTGTAAGATCAAGTTACAATAAACGGAGCTGGACGGGACAATACATAAACCTTAACAGCTCCAATTCTACGAATTGCAAGCGCTTCATGACTCGTGCATCTTTTGTAAGAGCTCGTCATAATATTCAGAAGAAACGATTAAGAAAGGATTAGAGGATAGCACGTCCACCTTATGTGAAAATCGTTATCCCGACAAGTTTATTACCAGGTATGGAGAAGTCGTACCGCAAGAAAGACGAACTGAAGTTACAAATAAAGTTTTCATCACCCCGTCCCATAAAGAGGAACGAAATGATAGATGATTCTGCCATCGCTTACGCCACACCATAAAGAAATGCTGCTATGCATCTGAGCTTGTGCTGCTCAACGAAACCAATTTGGACAGTCCTCACACTTGTATTTACCAGTTTGAATGTACTTGTGGTACCATGCACATCGGCTAGATGGTGATAAGGCGTCTACCCGGATTTCGGAACACATTTCGCGGAGCCTGGTTCTGGTTGGTGAAACATCAACTGCTAGCTCTGTCTATTCGATGTGCCAAAACCCCAGCGAGGCGTTTGATGTCACCAATAAGTAGGACAATCCAAAGCTACTGCGTTTCGCTGAGGCTTCTGCCATCTGGCGTTTGAAGTCTAACCCAAGCGAACAGAGTAAATTTGTGGTTAATGTGACTTTGCCTTAGTAGGGCGCGACAGCTACATTGACAAGGCTACCCAAGGATTTCTGGTATTGACCCGACACTCCTAACCGTTTGAGGTCTTCAAACATAGTATGTAAGCGGCTGAAGATAATACACGAAATATACTGAATGTTCGATTCTCGAACATTGCACAATTCTATAGATTACGAAAAGTGCACAAAGACAAAACACCGTTACGACCAATCGCGTCACTTCCAGGCACACCCACTTATAATCTGGAAAAGGAACAATAGATGCGCCTGAAGCACCTAATCAGTGGATTGCAACACTTCAGAAACGATGCCCAACAATTTATGGCGAAGCTCAGAGTTACAAATAGACCGCGATGAAACAATGGTGCCGTTCGACGTAACCGCTCTTTTCACTTTCTTCAACTTACAGCTGACAAAAGAAGTTACATCGCAGACCACCTTGACAAGAACAGAGAGAATATGGGGAACAGGACGACCGGAAGTGTTTGCGAGTTTCTTTACTTATGTCTCTCAACTTACTTCAGGTTCAACGGGAAATTTTTCACCAGTGGGATTTCCAGTAAGCGGACTCATCGATGATACCTTTGTGACACTAAGACGTAGTCAAGTATTGATCGCATGTCAATTGCTTAACGATGTCATGGGCGACATCCGTTATATCTCAGGGAGTAAGAGAAAAAGAAAACACTTCCTTTCTTGGTAGGATTAGTAACCAGAACAATGAACAGCGAATTGGAAACATCAGTTTACATAAAAAATATTCCAAATGTCACAACATAAGCTGTGTACAAACATGGTTTCGTAGAACAGCAATTCATTACAGCGCAACGGAAGCGAAGCGATCAGAAGAGAAGCACCTACACAAGTCGTTTGAACGCGATGGATATCCACGCAGTTTCCTCCGAACATGCTTAAACTGTAAGCCCACAAAGCTGACCCTAAGCCAGGGACAACGAAGGTCATTCTGCTGTGTATAACGAACACATCTGTAATGACTGTCCGATTCTTCAAACAATGTCATCTCATGGTACCCCACAAAGGAAACTGTCACTATGATGGGAAGATTGTCAAGAACAAAAGGAAAATGAGAAGCGCAAGGATAGCGAAACGTCGTATGCAAAAATGATCGCAGAAATCGCGAAAAGCACTATGTGGGACAAAGAGGAATAATAATAATAATAATAATAATAATAATAATAATAATAATAAGTGTCCGCTGTACGTCGTAACGGCGCTTCGCTGCCGCGCGACAACCACCAGTCGCGCGCGGGCTGAGTATACCGCAAGGACGCCCACAAAAAGGAAGTTATCAATAAGGATAGAGGAACACAAAGTGTGTGATAGGCATTATGCAACTTCACAAAGTCAAACAAACGTGGAAAAAGAACATAGCTTCGACTGTAACAGAATAGTGACCCCGACACAAGAAGTGTAAAAATGAAGAAAGTTTCTCGAGGCCTAGTTATCAAGCGCGAATTCAATCAACATCCATATCGACACCGACCAAGTATACTAACCAATGGGACAGATGGACTAAAGGTGGATCAAAAACTGCAGTTCGCAATAACTCAATCCGGCACCTAGACAATGGACAGAGCAGTCAATGTGAGACCAGACTGCTGACCTACGTCCATGGCAACGATCGAAGTGTGAGATTGTCAATCACGTCGCAACAAATAGTAGATAGTAGGTGGATTCATTGTTTAAGTGACATAAGTCGCTGACCAGTAAGAGTAAGTTCATGGGCTCGGATTCGGCAGAATCCATCTGATGCACGTTACTGACGTGTCCTAATAGGACGGGACGGCCGGCTAGCGCTTACCTGGATGTGTGAGGGCTGTCTGGCTAAGTCCAATCTTCTCAAAAACGTGACAATATTTGTGCAGCCGATGGTAATGGTACGAGCACAACGGTAGAACACAATGAATGACCAATCAGAAGGCGGACCTAATGGCCGCTACACAGGGAACGGAGTAGCGACTGACGATAACCATACATGGGTTTGTTTTCCACCAGCTCCTGCTGCGAAACTGGAATCACTCCTGCACTGATGACGGCACCTCGAAGGGGGATGAAACATCTGCAATCAAGTTGCGAAGCTCGGCTAACATCACAACAACTGAGAATACGTATATTGACGCCATTTAGCGGACAGCCTTGCTAAAATGGACATGGAGCCATCAAAAACATGGGAATCAAACGAAAGTACAATTTGACTCACATGCAGAACCATTGCTTTTTTGTCGTTTCCAATGTTCGATGCATTAGGCATGTGGATCAATACAATCCTCTATACAAATCTTCCAATGATTCCGGTTGCAGGCCATGTCTTTAACTGTGTTAAGCCTTTGGCACTCATCCTTGGGTCCCCATCCTTGAAGATGTACGGGTCCAACAGCGGCCAGGCATGAAGTCATCGATTTCGTGTGCTGTAGCCAGATGAAAGGTTGACCACCACGCGGTCGCCTCCAGCCCGATCCTGCACGAGCAAATAGAGCGCGGCGCGGCAAACACCCAAGCGCCATGCGTAAGACGTGAGCGAGCCATCTCAACTGGCGCAGCAAAACCAGCTGGTTGAAGCGAATACTCACATTTACCGAGACGTTGTGTCGAACGTCATCACTGCAAACTCGATGTTGCCACCACACAGGAGCGATCCTCCACAAACAACAGTTGTAGAAGGCGGGAAGACGACGCATGTCCTCCAAGCGAATTGGCCAGGACGCGCTCCCATACAGCAAGAATGAACGAACAGAGGCATTGTAAACGCGGTCCACTATTAATACGATTCCCAAAGATGGCAAGGAGCGTACAGACGCCAGATGGTCGAAGCAAATAGTCCCGTTCTAGGTGCATCGTTAGTGTAATGAAATCGCATGGATTGGGAACAATGGTGTCGCTGGTTGAGGCAGTTAGAAGAGTATGGATGTAGAGGGATTTAGTAGTGATTGAAAAATTCCTCTAAAAGGTGCTACTTTTTTGGTCCTTACAAATGACCTTTCATCGTTGTTGCGATGGCTGCTCGTACACCCTAGCCCATGCCCTCACATAACCAGGATGTATGTTCACTGGATGTCACTTTCCACCAGCCGGTTTGTTACACACACCCTCACCTTCGTCCAGTGGTCCACCACTTTTCCTATTACCATGTGCTTGCCTTGCCAACTGTTCAGATCCCCATGAGTTCCAACCCTTATCTGGTGGTTTACACGTTCACGTACACATTTGTTTGTCTCCACCGTAATGTTTGTTCCACTCACTGATATCGCCGTCCATGGCAGTGTACTAATGTGGACGCATGCTAAGCCCTTACCAGGCCACCCGTTGACCACAGACTACAGTCTTGTATGTGTGTGTCTGACATTCACCGATAAACGTTGCTCGTTTTGTGTTTGGGTCATGATGACTGACCAGTGAGTTTGTATAAATTTCCAGTCCTATACGGTCACTTTCCTTGTCCTCTGGCGGTCTGCTTTGAGCTGTGAAATTGACAGGGCTCTTCCTCCACCTGGGATGCATTTCTCCACTCAACCAGTGTGTACACCGCTGTGGAGCAGTTTTAAAAACAAACCCATCACACCATAGTTCTCTATGTTCCACGTTAGGTTCACATCCCTCATGTCTCCAAAGATGCGGTGGAACACTCAAACAGCCAGAAAACCAGAAAAGTAGTTGCAAAATACAGAAAGACCCATGACTTTTCAATTATCTTACAAATGCACGAATTTACCACCATAGTCAAAATGCACAGTTAACACGACGAAAAAAGAACATATAGCCCTACCAACAAGGTGCAAAGCTAGGGAGCTTGTTAAAATACTCCATCGTAGAACCAATTACCGCTCTCTTCTGATTACTGAAATTGGTAGCGGCGAAAGCTGCTTACTCTATGACCCTGCTAAAATCTGTGAAGCATTCGGTGACTTTTTGCCACTACCGTGAGTCTCGAAGCTGACTCTGTGCCTGTGCGCACAGAACTTAGAATAACAAACCTTTTAAGCAGGGTCGATATCTCGCGTAACGGTATCCACCAAGTTATTAGGTCAATCAGGCCATCCTCCAAGCTGGGATCTGATGGTATTTCACGAAGCACCACTGCTCCTGATGAGCATCTTTACCCTATTGCTGGAATCTAGCCACTTACAGAACAATGGAAAATGTCAGTTACTATGCCTCGGCATAAAGGTTCCAAACAAACGATTGACAAATACCGACCAATCCATCACACCCCGATAATCGTTCGATTATTTGAAAAACGGGTCAGAAATGATTTGATGAAGTTTGTCGATTCTTTGGGCCTGATAAATAATTCGCAGCATGGTTTTCTTCGCAACCGATCGTGCACCACCTGCCAAGTGCAATACCCGAAGTACATTGCGGAATCGATCGATTCCGGCTTTGCAGTGGTAAGTCTGTTTCTGGACACACAAACCATTCGACCGAGTACCCCACAAGCGAGTGTTATAAAAGTTGGAAGATTTGGGGATCCAGGACCCATTACTAGTGGCCATCACCGTACCTGAGTGGGCGTCACTAGGACGTCACCATAGGGGACTATGGCTCTTCTCCACGCCCCATCACCGGTGGGGTCATTCAAGGGAGCGTGCTCGGTCCTTCACTGTTTCTGCTCTACATCAATGACATCACCACACCTTTCAAACATAGACAGCTATTTTTATTTGCTGACGATATCGAGATCGTCTATAAGGTTCGGAGTGACGAGCTTCACGGAACGCTACTGTTCACTCAAGATGACTGACATTCCCTTGAGTCATGGGTGATGAACCACTAGGCTAAGAAATCAAGCATAATGTCTTACGGCTGCTCTATTCCCGAAGGATCTATCGCCCGAAACTATGAATGCGTCCCTACACAGCTGTCCACGCGTGATGTTGGAACTAGGTCCTCGTTTATATTCAATTTCTCCGAACAGGCTCAATACCAAGTAGACCGTGCCAGACAAAGTATGCTCTATATAGCAAAAAAAATCCACACAACCCATGCCAGAGTTGAGCTTTTCAAGCTACTCATTCGCCCCATCTTCGAGTACTGCAGCATAATATACGGTAATATGAGAGTGACAAAATTGCTGCGGAGCACCTGAAAAGGTCATCTGATTGGTAAGCACCCTGCTATAAGTTATCGAGATCGTTGCAGTGAACTTCAACTCGAGCCAGTTTAGATTCAACGATTGAAGCACAAGTTGCCGCTTCTCAACCTGCTACACAAAAAGACCTATTCCGACCGGCCTACACTCGAAGTACAACAGCTCAGTTGGAGGGCTTTGAAATGAAGATTTTACAATGAATATACAAAAGGCTAGAACGAACATTCGCGCTAGTTTATTCCTGGTCAGATATAGCTGTTTGGAATAAAGTACCAATAACACTCAGGCCATGTAACAAGGTGAAAACGTTTAGAGGCAGACTCTCCAGTTACCTTGATGTAAATGCCATAACCAACAGATTCACATGGAAAATCCCTCGATGAGCTATTTCAGGAGGGGCCCAAAAACACATAAATACTATTGTTTCCAAAACTAGGCATTTGCCTCAAGTGTCCACTAGAACGTAACTACATGAAACGCATACCCCCAGATTCCACTTACGCATATCATTCATGCAATAGCACGGATACTTATGTACAAATTGATCTGTGCCGCAACAGATACTTTCTCGTATCAGGAGAAAGATATAGTAGTAGTAGTAGTAGTAGTAGTAGTAGTAGTAGTAGTAGTGGTGTGAGTAGTAGTATTAGTATGTTCCCTCCCATAGAAAGCTGTAGCAGCGACAAAACGTCAAAGCGTACAAAAACCAAGAAAAATGTGAGGAAGCCAAAGGCCCAATCAAGTCTATGAAATGATGAGTAAAGAAGTCGGTTAGGGCCGAATCGAAATGAAACAGTTCTCACGTATACCTCTTAACTCGTTCTTCGACAAGCTCAATGTGCTGTAACCGACAGCTTTGTGATGCGACCGTCGCTCTTGCTCGTTCTGTGCCAGTTGCGGGTTTCACGTGCCTGTCTCATCACTTGTGATCAATCAATAAGTTTCCCAACAGTATTACCTGGCCTTGGTCTGCACGCTGTAAAAGAAATAACACATCGATACCTGTGCTGATGCTTCGTCGCCAAGAAATCACTGACAACTGCATGTGGGATTGGGTGCAGTCTGGAAATCAAAGCATAAGGCGGAATATGGACATTGCAAATGAAGATCAGTCCGTCTGTCCATTGTATTAGCAATCGCGTCTATTCCATACTGATGAATTCGGAGGTGGATTGCAGATAGCCACTGAGGGACCAGTAACGCGAACGACGGAGGACAAACCAAGAGCAAGAAATTAAACTTCATGATATGCACATCTAAGCTTCTGATTGGCACTAGCCATCAAGATAATTACATGAATTCTCCCTCAGAGGGCGATAACGAAAGATGTAAGACCAAAAGACAAGGTAATCAGTAGCATAACATTTCACCCCGCAGATTTGCAGAATGTATAAACCCAAGTAAGATAGGTCAGCGACGTAACAATCGGTGAGTTCTCGCTAGCCCATGACACGTGATTCAGCTCCCAGGCAATACTATAAAACAAAAAAGACAAATGGTGCTTATCAACGCCATTATGCGACCTTCAAAAAAACGAATAATCAGATTCGTACCATCAAGCCAAATAAGATAGGAAAAAGATAGGAAGATGAAAAAGGAGGTACAAATGTCCATGAAACGCGGATAGTTGGAAATTGCACGAACAATTAATTGAATTTATGAAGGCGCATCATGAATAATGAGTAACAAGCTAGCTGAGGTTACAAAATGCGTCCAGACAAATCGACACTCGCCAGTTGAACAGAAGTGTAGACAAAGCGAACCGTACACGAAGATACTCGGATGCGTACACGAGAGATCAAATAACGTACCTGTAGGTTAAGTATATATCGGACTATGGCGTCAGTGTTTAGACGGTGGATACAGTCCAGCAACGCCATAACTTGTAGACCACTTAAAGTGGACAGCAAATGGGAATCGTGAGAAGGTGCGGGTGATAAGCCACCATCTGAATTTTGACAAGAGAGAACAAACTCGACGACGGAATCCTTGTCGATGAGATTCAATTCCCCAAGTAAATCCAAAGCCGTAAGTGTCCAAAACATGCCGGACAATTTCAGATAATCTAGTGTGCAAAGATCCTGCTTTTCGTAGCCCAAGAGGAAATCGGTGTGTTGCTTCCAAAACAGTTCCCTTGGCATGGAGTCACTCAGAAGTACGTCCACCATAGGATGGGCCATTTGGATTGTGCAGAAAAGCTGCATTAAACCACAAAAAAGTAGATGTTATTGAATCTAGAAACATGGGGTTTAGTCAAGGGAACCATTGAAATATCCCTAAAGACTTAGTGGTGCATTGTAAATTTGGTTGTGCGAGACTACGCTGAAAAATTCAAATAGGATATCAGCTATGCATTTAACCCATAATTCTTCCATTCCACATTAGGTGCTTTAACGTCCGTACTTCAAGTCAGATCGGTCAAAAGGCAGTGCTAACTATCATTCAAGGCATTCGTGACTAATTCAGTAGTCGAGCAGTATGGAACACGCTGAACGATATCGTGCACCCTGGTTTGTAGACCAAATTGCTTGCTAATAGGTACGTTGCGCCCAACATGCAGGTTGGCATCACCGTGGGCACGCAAATGCTTGACTTGCTAATAACTAGTTTACCGACACAGCGTTGCTCTAACAAGACGCTTTCCGTTAGTGTCAAACCGAGTCGTCTACGTATAACTTGACGTCGCAGGATCCCTATCGCCGTCGAAAGCTATGGACTACACACTAACCATGGTGGATTGTACCACTTGCTGGCTGGAAGAAAAGTCATTCGCGACGGATGTACGATGAAAACACACGCTTTCGCAGAATATTGTGACGCTGCACAAGGCTGTCCAAACACTACGACTACTGACGGCGGTTCACGATGCAAAACCTTGATCAGCAATTATCTACTGTAGGTTCTCGGCTGTCAGCGCACCCAAACTACTGTCTATCACCCTCAGCCATGTTAGGGAGCTTTCACAGACATGACCGGCCCATAGCCTAAAGATAACGAGCTTGTCTTGTAATCTGACGGCCCGGGTTCGAGCCTGTGTAGAGGCGGGGCGACCGCAGTATCCTTAGTCCACGTGCGACCGGTGGTGGTTGCGCGGCAGCGAACCGTCGGTACTGCGTACCGGCGTACTTCTCATGTCTTTGCCTTCATAGACAGTTGAAGGCAAAACTGGGTGCATAAATGAACTCAGTTGAAAAGAATGTGATGTAATATGTAATCTCAACAGTCTATCAAATAGACATAGATCCAACATAAAACCATGGAGATCAGCGGATACGCAAGATTCATCGCGTCATTCCATTAGCAGTGAAAACCGAGTCGCATAAGCCCATTCATTCAGCCATTGTGCCGCAATACATGAGAGAGAAAAAAAAGGA
Source organism: Dicrocoelium dendriticum (assembly GCA_944474145.2). Classification (NCBI taxonomy): domain Eukaryota; kingdom Metazoa; phylum Platyhelminthes; class Trematoda; order Plagiorchiida; family Dicrocoeliidae; genus Dicrocoelium; species Dicrocoelium dendriticum. The sequence continues at coordinate 148,634,320 of OX104064.1, forward strand.
ACAGTGGCACGCCAGCTGAGTCACCACTAACGGATGGGCATGGTCCCAGGGAGCTAGTAGTCGGCTGTTATGCCGCAAAAAGTTATACTGGCTGAAATAAGATCGTGGTTGGAGAGGAGGCTAAGCGGGATAGGTAGGGACGAAGAAACAACACAAACACCATTAAGATCAGCGCCTAGCCATATCAACAAGTATATCCGACCAAACGTGCTCATTGTCTTTCGGACCCCAACCAGAGAGCCGAAAGGCTCCAACGGAGTCCAACTTCGAACTAAGCGCCTTCATTCCTCTCGAGAAAGTCATCACTTGGCTTCTCCTTCTCATTTTCCATCAACACCCAGGTAACGCAAACAACGCTCGTCGCGGAAGTCGGTGTGCTGGTATGCGCAATATGTGGCCCAGCCATCGGATCGCATATGTTCGGAGCCGGATTGACTTAACTGATTTAATTTATGAGAACCGCGTTACTTTCCGCCAAGACGAGCAACACGCCGGGCAATTAGCTACGAGTAAGAGCCACAGCAAATCTGCCATTAACCATTGGTTTATATACGCGTCGGCGGTACACGCAGCCACCAGAGTAGCCCTAATAAGTTAACACAGTTGCCGTCAGCAGGTTGAAATCACACTGAGATGAAGATTGACAAATGAGCACATTTCGTACTATCTCCTTGGTACCAACAAAAGAACAAAAAATTCAGATAACGTTAAAAGGGTGCTACCAAACCAATCACATGTGGTGAGATAATCGAGGGCGATGAACCTAGAAACAGGGCAACGGAAGATAAACAACTGTTTTGCATACACAAAACAGGTCTTAGCTGGCTTATCGCCACGGTCTCAGCGAGCCGTAAGAAGCATGAATTAGGGTGACGCAATAAATCTGAAACGCCGAGCCGCGAGTAATAAGCTGACGGGCCACGAAAATATGCTTGCCTATGGATGACTCCGGTGACTTACATGTGCGAGAAATATTGGACGAGGGTTGGTTGACCTCAGCTTGAACCCAGTTGGACAGGTTCCGTCTATGTAAATGACTCCGAAATTACACACAATTCGGTTAACGCAGTGTGATTTGGAGCCGACGGGTTCCTCTTCTTTTACTGTAGGAAGCGACAAGTTCCGTTTTACATTGACCACTACAATCTGCGGCGCAGTAGGTTCTCCGAATGGCAGAGATTTTGCGTTTGGTTATCCTATTAATGGTGGCGTTACGCTTAAATGAGAATTCGAGGTATACTTTTTTCCTAGGTGCTATCAAAACCGTTTACTTCGGCGGTCTGACCTGGCTGTTTCTTGATGAAGCGTCCAGAGTAGTCGTTCTCCATGAGCGTTCTGTTCGAGTAACTACGCCTGACATGGGTGAACAAAGCTTTCACCAACACATAACAGTGTGAAACTAGCAAAGTGCAGAAACTGATCAGGTCATGTCGGCTTTCCGACAACAAGCGGAGTTCGTCAGGGTTGTTCAACTTCCTCATTTCTGCTCAATTTCTGTTAACGTCCTCTACCTTCTCAGCCAGACAATTGTTCGAGTAACTACGCCTGACAGGGGTGAACAAAGCTTTCATCAACACATAACAGTGTGAAACTAGCAAAGTGCAGAAACTGATCAGGCCATGTCGGCGTTCCGACAACAAGCGGAGTTCGTCAGGGTTGTCCAACTTCCTCATTTCTGCTCAATTACGTCGTGGACTGCAGCATGAAGTGTTCCTTTACGGAATATCGTTAGATAGAGGTGGGAAACACCTCAGCTATTGTGCCGCAATACATTCAGGATCTCACGATGCAGGCGTTGAGGTGCTGCCTGGGAAAGACTAGTTGACCTTGATTATGCGGACGATATCGTCTTGCTATCTAACAATGCTGGCGCGGCGCAATCAACCCTGAATAACCTGTGTAGAGTGGTTCTATAATTTGATAAGGGCTCCGCACCTTCAAAGTGCGAGGTCTTGCTGCACGACCACCCGCCACTTGATGATTCCTGGACCTTAGATAGCGAGGAACTCGAGGTAGTTGACCAATTCTCTGACTATGGCGGCTGTAACAGCAACGATGAGTGCATAGCTACTGAGATCAGTTTAGGCAGTTCAGAAGCCAGAACTGCCTTCTTGTAGCTGCGGTATCTTTGGCGACAGAAAGGGATTCCCCACAGTTTGAAAGGCCGTGTATACAAGGCCACAGTAAGGGCCGTCCCACCGTAAGATCTGAAGATCTAAGGCACCTTCAAGTATTTGATCAGCTTTGTCTGCGAAGCATTGCTGGTGTCCAGTAGCACCAGCGTGTCCACAACGACGATGTGCGTGGGCGAATACTGGGAAGTGATACTCAAGCAAGTTCCTTAAAACTACAGGTAGCACTGTGTAAGATATGTTAGTTTGGACACGTACTACGTATACCTGGTCACCGCTTACCGAGAAGAGCCTTGTTTAGTCAATCCGAAGGGTAACGTAAAGCTCGAGGTGGACAAAAGTTGACTTGGCAGCGTGAAATGAAGTCACTGACGACCAAACTGGGTGTCATTGGTCCGTCTCGCCTTCGGGGCTGGAGTCCACGTGACTCGCCTTGTGCTTGGCTCGAGACTTTACAGGATATGGCTCGCAGTAGACAACAGTGGCGCGTCTGCTGCCGTCTCCTAATCGGATTGCCTGTTTAAAGTGTGTTTGGTGCTGAGTTTCTGCGGGGTAATGGCTGATTATGACGCGTAGCAGTGAAAGCCGCAAGGAAGCTGTCTCACTGATGAAGCCTTATATTTGCACGCTAGCCAGTTGTTTGTGACGGTATGTTGTTAACACAAGGTGTAGGCGCCTTGACCCTGAATGCCTGCTTGGGACATTAAGGTTTTCAGGTAAGTCCCCCTGATCTCCCTCCTATTATTCTGTATTCCTTAGGTCATGGTGGTTGTATGGTAGCGAAGCATCAGTTCAAATGACTGATACACTGCTGTTGTTGACGAAGTGCTCCCAGTCTGCATGTGGAAGATGTACATCACCAAGTAAAATAATACTCGGCGCAGCAATTGCCGCCTGCCTTAAGATGCTGCTGAGCTCCTTGTCCTCCACTCTCGTGATGAAAGGGCTGCAGTACATACGACAGTTTCCAATCTACGGTCTACCCTCAAAAAGTAAGAAACAGCCTGAACGTTTGACGCTGTCATAGAGAAGGGAGTAACCCAATGTTTATGGCTGTTTTTAACAAGCAAAACCATCTGTCCACCATAATTATCATCATCATTATACACGTTAGCCGGTGGCCGAGTGGTCTGCACGTTTGGTTTGCAATCATAGGGTCAGCGGTTCGAATCCGCGTAGGGGTGGGCGTCCTCGCGATATACTCAGTCCGCGCGCGACTGGTGGTGGTCGAGCGGCAGCGAAGTGCCATTACGGTGTACAGCTGACACATTATCTTTATCATTTATTATTAGCTGGAGATGGAAAACACCTCTGCTACTGTGCCGCAATACATAAAAGAAAATATGCAACAGATGCATGCCAGCTCAGCTACCAGTAACGGATGGGTATCATTCCGGAAAGTCACGATCCGGCTACCATGCAGCAAAAAAGTTACTATGCAAAATTACACCATGCATCAACAATTTCCTTAGGTAAACTGTTCCACTCATTTAGTACCCGGGTGGACAGGGTGAGGTCTGGGCGAGGGTGGAGTCCTCGTGACCTCGTGACCTTTGTGACCTCGTGTCGAGCAGTTGGTATTGAAATGGAAGAATTGCAGTAGCTCGTTTCCGGGTTCACCAAGAAGGATACGTCTGATGCAGATGAGATCGCCGCGGCGACGGTGAAACTCCACGGAGAACAGGTACAACTGGTGAAGTCGGAGAACGTAAGGAATATGGAGGAGCCCGAAGACAGCTATCGAGGCACGCCTGTGAGCCTTCCCTCCCAAAGAGCACTCAAATTTAAAGAGTGGGAAAATGGCTGGCTGCACGTATTCTAGTATGGGACGCACGCATGCAGTAAATAGAGGTCGGCATATCTCAGGAGTCATTCGGGTGAATGATTTTCTCAAGGCACCTAGAAGTCTGCGGCTGCGACCATTTTCAATGTATCCTGGAACGTTCCAAGATCAGAGGATACGACGACCCCGAGATCCTTTTCCTGAGTGATGTTCTTGTGAAGAAATCCACCAATGTGGTGTGTGCCGTATGGGTCAGCGTCACCGATTGGGAGAGGCGCGCATTTATCGCGATTTACTGGTAATCTCCATTCGGTACACCACTCGCGCCGCTTATCTAGAGCGCCTTGTAATTTGTGGGCGTCGTCTAGGCTAGATACTATTGATCAGAGCTTATGATCATCAGCGTAGATCAATCAGTCGGTTTGGAGTGCAAGCAGGTCATTAATGTATAGTTTGAAAAGTTCTGGTCCAAGTACGGATACATGTGGAACCCCGACTGTCATTGGCGCAGGGGCGGATGTGCCTTGATTAATCTTTAGGCGCAGGCTTCAGTCTCATAGGAAGTCGGCGATTCAGGTGAGGACTTTGCCCTTCACACCGATCTCCTGAAGTTTGAGCAACAGTCGTTGGTGAGGCACATTGTCAAAGGCTTTGCTGAAGTCGGTAATGACCATGTCTATATGTTTTTGGGTATCGATGATTTGTGCCTGTTTCTCTGGCGACTAGCAAGTGGGAGACGTAGATGCAGTATACGTCCCGTCGAGGATTCCGAGGGATTCCGTGTCCAGCGTGTACGTAGGTCGTAATAGACCTGGGGAGTTGCAATGGAAAGCAAATACCTCGTAGGTGGCTGAATGCTCATATCACAACCACCTAGTAAGAGACCACAGTAAACCGAACGTGAAGGTAAAGAGAAGAGGAAGAATCAATGGCCGCCTGCGCGAGACACAACAATCTCCTTACTTTGGGGATCACCGCAAAGTCACGCTCGGATCTGCTACATTATCCCCCCTGTTGACACGTTGTCCTCAGCGCCTCGACCTGCTGATGTGAACTGAGGAGTGCAGTGTGCTCGGTACGAGAGATTCCGCGACAAGCAGTGTGGTAACAGGAAAGTCAATGATAGCCTCAGAGGAAACGATTCAGCTTCAGGGACTGCTATTGTGAACTGGCAGGGTCGCCAAACGTGCAGTATGCGTCTAGTGGACGATCTGCTGATGTGCAACACAAATGAACAGCACGGTGTGCTCGGTATGAGAGATACCGAGACAAGCGGTATGATCAGCGGAAAGTCAATGTTAGCCACAAAGACAACGATCTAGTTTCAAAGACTGCTGTCGGAAGCAGGCAGGATCGCCGTATATGTAATATGCGTCAGGTTGACGATCAGCTGATGTACGAAACAAGTGATGAGCGCAGTGTGGTAAGTTCGAAATATTCCGCCGCAAGCAGCATAGTCACAGGAGTTAATACTCGCCTTAAAAAGCAACGATACAGCTTCAGGGACTGCTGTCGGGAACTGGCAAGGTCGCCAAATATGGGTCTCATGGGTTTGCACAGAAGGAGTAAGCTTCGCTTTTTGGTGGTTCTATCTCGAAGTCTTACGGCAGGGTCCTGTTGTTGTCGGTAGGTTCCAAGCGTTGTAGATTGCGACTCGGTGGTGGTGTGGGGCACAGGTATCTAGCGTCTCCATTGAGCGGATGTGGTTATCTGGAAGAAAAGGACTAGTGTGCAGGTAGACGGCCAATGTTGTCAGTGTTATTTCTTTGCAGGTAAGTGCATAGATGTGGTATGAAAAGATCAAGGTGTTAGACAGGGGGACAGTTCGGTAAAGTTACATAAAAGCTAAATAAGAGGAGCGCCGCGAGCTAGTGTCAGAACTAGTGACCCTGTTAGCTAGCTTAGCGAATGGCCCAAGTCTTTCAACAAGAAAGGTCAGTGAGGCAAGAGCCAAGCATCTAGGCGTCGTTTGAAGACCTCTGTATTATGTGCTGAGACAACAGTTTCAGGCAGGGCGTTCCAGACGAAGGCGATACGCACACTAAAGCTGGTTCTTCGGCGCTGAAGCCGACTACTGCGAGTCATGAGTTTGAGCGAGTGCCCTTTTAGATGGTTTGTGCGAGCGCGATCGAGTAAGTCGGTATTAGGGTGCCTGTTATTAGTCAGGATAGAATAGGCTAGGATGAGATCACCACGAAGCCTAAGATATTTCATTTGGAAGAGCTTAAGGGCCGCAAGGCGCCCTTCGTATGAGAGGTGGGATAGTCCCTCCACTATCTTAGTGGCTCTGCCCTGAAGGGTATCCAGCACAGCCTCGTCCTCCTTCAGGTACGACGGCTGGACCAGTATATTGTACTCCAACTGCAGGTGTACCAGTGTTGTGGAGGCCGACAAAAGTTTCTTTAGGGAATGACCTTAATGCATGCCGAAAGTGGGCCTTGCGCACACTGGTCATTCTCGCCAATGTGGCTACGTTAGCGCTCGGGCTCAGGTCGGCGGATATAATAGTGCCTAGGTCGCGTTCTTGAGATGTGGCGTTAGGACGCAGGCCGCCGATAGTGTACGGAATGCCCGCATCTTGTCCGATGTGCATGACGTTGCACTTCATGGCGTTGAACGGGAAAAGTTTTCCAAGGCCCAGAAGTAGGCAGCGTCAATGTCTCTCTGAAGACGAGTCTGATTGCCTGGCTTGCTGACAGGTCGTCATATCTTAGCCTCGTCCGCATAAAGCAGTATATGGCTGCTAATGGAAAATGGTAGGTCATTAATGAACAAAGTGAACAGCAGAGACCCGAGGATAGATCCCTGGGGCCCTCCGGTCCTTGCAAGCAGAGCACTGGAGAGTGCGCCGTTTACAAGAACTTGGTAATATGCGCCCGGATAGGTAGGTACTTAGCCAGTAGATTGTTTGCTGGTCAATCCCCAAATACCGCAGTTTACTTAAAAGTACTGAGTGATTAACCCGGTCAAACGCTTTTGAAAAATCTAATAATAATAAATAATAATGTGTCAGCTGTACGCCGTAACGGCCCTTCGATGCCGCGCGACCACCACCAGTCGCGCGCGGGCTGAGTATACCGCGAAGACGCCCACCCCTACGCGGATTCGAACCGCTGACCTTATGGTTGCAAACCAAACGTGCAGACCACTCGGCCACCGGCCGACTTTGAAAATCCTACGTAAATCACGTCATTGGGAGTATGACTGTCTGCCCCTGTTGTCCAGGAATCAAGGGCTGCGAGAAGTATCGAGGTGTACGAGTGAGCTCCGCGGAACCCGTGCTGTTCCGTGGCTATTAGGGACTGGCATCCAGATTGTAACGCAGAACGTCTATGATGTTCTCCATTACTTTGGAAGCAGTGGAAAGCAGTGCTATCGGGCGAGAATTAGAACGGTCTGTCCTGTCACCACACTTGTATATCGGTGTTATGACCTCTTGCTAGTAAGTATTCGGATATTCTGCGCTGGTGTAGGAGCGGATGTAAGGTGAAGCAAGCGGTTCGGCCAGTACGGCAGTCCACTCATGCAGAAAGATGGAAGGCATCCCATTCAAGCCCGGCGATTTCTGTTCTTGATATTGCTAATTTTTCCAGAACTTTCTCTGGTGTAAAGTGTACCGGATGTCTGGCAGCGCTGGGAGTTAAATTATTGTCCCCTATTGTACTGCGTGCCGAGGTACTAAAAACGGACTCGAACTGAGCCTTCAGCATTCGTCTAGTCTACGATCTGCTGGTGCACAAAACAACTGAGAAGCACGGTGTGCTAGATTCGAGATTCCACGACAAGGAGCGTGGTCACAGAAATATTAATGAACGCCTCAAGAGCAACGACCCAGCTTCAGTGACAGCTGTCAGGAACTGACAGGGTCGCCAAATAGGTAACATGCGTCCAAGCGTGGATTCCGAGTGCTTCCGTGTCCAACATGTACCTAGGTCGAAATAGACCTGGTGAGATGCAATGAAAAGTAAATACCTCGTAGGTGGCTGGATGCTCAGATTCAGATTCAGATGAGACTGGAACGATAGGAAAATCCCTTGAGTGTTCCTTCTTCAGCGCATCGTTGAGCCAGGATAAGATAAAGTGCTACGAGGTCTTGATGGACCAGATACTAAACACTCGAACCACACCCTGGTCAACCAATTACTGCCCGCGTTCCCTGCACTAGCAGTTCCCGCTGTGTAGGTCATGTGAAGTAAGAAAGAGATAGAAACGGAATGGAAGATAAAGAGGAAGAAAAGTCATTTAAATGAAGGATAACACCAAAGAGTGAAGAGAATGACAGAATATGGACTAAAAGTTGGAAGATGGATATAATCAGGAGGATAAGGTTTAGTGGTACCAAACAAGAGCGTCTAGCTGACGCTCAAAACCCTTAACCGTAGGTTTACTGACTACAGTTCCTGGAAGCGAGTTCCAGCGCTCGGTTACTCTACGCGATAAGCAAATCTCCGCCTTGATCCGGTCAGAAGGCGGTTTGTGTAGCTTCACGGGATGACCGCGAAGACAAGCCAACCTAGCCGGGCCAGATAGCCAGCGAAAGTTCGGTGCAACCATCCCAGTTAAAGTGCGGCAAGCAAGGATTAGGTCTCCTCGAAGCCGTCGGTAGTGCATGCATGCATGGTAGTGCATGCAAGTTCAGAAGACGCTCAGGGTACGTTTTCCCCGTAAACCCACGACCAACTTGGTATCTACTTTCAAAACCATCTCGAGCTCCACTTTGTCCCGAACAAGGCACGGCGGGTAAGTCTGGACCCAATATTCCAGATTGGGCCGAAGGAAAGCTGAGAACAGCTTCGCAAAAATGTCAGCAGTTAAGACCCAGAAAGAACGGCGTATTAACCACAATATTTTGAAACCCCTACTTGCGGCCTTCTTCCAGTTGTCACCAGAATGCAAAGACAAAGAATGGACGACGACTAAGTCTACCTGGTTGGAGGCAAGGGGGAGTTCGACCCCACCGAGCATGTACCTTGAAGGTGGGAAAGTTGCTCCTACACGAAGAACGGAGCACTAAGCCTGATTAATGGGCAGTGGCCACGACATAGACCAGTCCCAGAGTCTGTCCAGGGCATGCTGAATGGCCTCAGAAGCCCCAGGGACATCTACAACATTCCACAGCTTAAGGTCATCAGCAAACAATAGTGATGATACCCCAAGCTCCCCAGGGACATCGTTTACATAGATGAAAAGCATCAGTCCAAGGACCGAGTCCTATGGGACAGCGCTAAGAACCGCTTGCCTAAAGGATAAGCTGCGACCCACGCGTACACACTGCTCTCTTCACTGCAAGAATGCAGATAACCAGTGAAGGGCGCGGTCAGTTACACCGCAGGAGCTCAGCTTTTGTGACAGCCTCAAGTAGAGTACCTTAACAAATGCTTACGAAAAGCCCGTCCACTACGTGACTATTGTTCACTGTTTCAGCCCAAGTTACATGAGCAACCAACAAATTCGTCAGACACGAAAACGTCTCCCGAAATCCGTGTTGTGCACTACTGAGTAGGTTGAATCTATTCAAGTGAACTTGCAATAAATCTCCCACCAGCATTTCAAGCAGTTTCACCACGACGCTAGTCAGACTGACTGGCCTATAATTGGCTGATAGACTCCTGTCGCCATTTTTGAAAATAGGACAGATGACAGCCTCCTTCCATTCAGAAGGTAAGGTACACAAGTCAAGTGACTTCTGAAACATCATCGTCAGCGATCCAGTTAGTTCCGCCGCCAACTAATGCAGAAGCATTGGGTGAACTGGATCAGGCCTAGCTGCTTTAGAAGGGTTCGGTACTTGTACCAGCCTAACGAATCGTATTTTCAGCATAGTAAATTAAGGGACTCTGAAGATAAGTTCAACGCTAGTCAACGCAGTCTCACGTGTAAAACCCAAGCATACAGCTCACCAAGTCATCAGCATCATCATTATACAAGTTAGCTAGAGGTGGGAAACACCAAAGCTACTGTGCTGCAATACATAAAGGAAAAGGAAAATAAATACAACAGTTGCATGCCAGCTGAGCTACGAGCAACGGATGGGCATCGTTTCGGTAAGTTATCAGCTGGCTACTAGGCAACAAGAAAAATCATGATGTAAAATTATATTATGCTACGAAATGAGATCGTGGTGGGAGGGGAAGGCTAAAAACGATGGGAGGGACAAAGAAACTCACAGTAGGAACGCCACTGAGGTCGGCTCCTTGCCATGTCAGCAAGTGTATCTAGCGAAACATGTTCACAGTCTTTTGGACCCCAACCAGGGAGCCGTGACGCTCCAATCGAGGCCAGCTCCGAAGAGAGTGCCTTCATCCCTCTGGACCAAGTCATCGCTTGGAACCAGAGCGTTAAGTCTGCATAGCGTATACCGTTTAAGTCTGGGTAGCATAGGAGCAGTCAGAGAGAAAGAGACTGGTCAGTGGGACTAGATCACCGCAGGGCAGTGAGATTTGGCACTCCAGTTGAAGAAGAAATAGAAATAGAGCGCGATAAAAAAGGTTAGGGTCAGGATGAGAAATGTTTATTGACGAAAGGTGGGAAAAGCCCACGAGGCTCTCCAGGTAATGTAAACGGATAGTTGAGTCAGCCGAACCAAGAGAGGTGACGTCTCAGAAGTCTGAATAAATCCGGAGAGCAGGAGGCCGATCGGGTAAGACTGGATTAGTCGGCGCGGTTGGATTAGGGCATATAGTAAAGGTGAAAAAAGAGCAAACAATACATGGTGGACAAGTCTAGGAGACCCTAGATGTAAGGGAAACATTGTTTAGTCTGCAGAGCGTACACCGCTTAATGCTCGGTAGCATAAGAGCAGTCAGAGGGAAATAGACCGGTCAGGTGTGACTAGATCACGGCAAAGCACTGAGAGCTGGCCGTCCGATGGAAGAAGGAATGAGAATAGAGAGCGTGATAATAAAATGTTACTGTCGGGATGAGAAGGGTTTATTGCTAAAAAGTGGAAAAGCCCACGACGCTTTGCAGGTAATGTAAACAGATTGTTGTGTCAGCCGAAGAGTGAGTGAAATCGGATAGCAGGCCGATCTGGCGAGACTGGATTAGTCGGGGCGTTGGATTAGGACGTACGGTGAAGGTGGAAAGAAGCTATAACAATAAAGAGTGAAGTGCAGGAGATTCTCGAGATAAGGGAAACATAGCGATGAGTCTGCAGAGCGCATTGGTATCATATGAGCAGTCAGAGGGAAATAGACTGATCAGGTGAGACAATATTACGGCGGGACAGTGAGAACTGGCCTTCCAGTTGAAGAAGGAATGAAAACAGAGCTCGATAAGCAAAGGTTAGGGTCGGGATGAGAAAAGTTTATTGATAAAGAGTGGAAACGCCCACGAGGCTCTCCAGGTAATGTCACCAAATCCATTCGGTCAGCCGAGCAAGATAGCTAACGTCTCAGAAGTCTGAGTGAGTTCGGAGAGCAGGAGGCCCATCGGTCGATACTAGATTAAGTCGTACTATTAGTGGGTAAATAGGCTATACCAATAAAGAGTGAACAAGTCTAGCAGGCTCTCGTGGGGAGCGGAACGTATCATCGTGTCCCTAGAGCCTAGACCGTTTGTGTCTCTGTAGCATAGAATCAATCAGAGATTAGGAGGTGGAGTCTTGGCAGGGCTCTGAGAGGTGGCCGTCCATCATCATCATCATCATACACGTTAGCTAGAGATGGGAAACACCTCCGCTACTGTGCCGCAATACAAAGAAAAAAAGGAGAGAAAAAAACAACTGGTGAAAGCTGGCTGAGCTACCGGTAACGGATGGGCATCGTTCCGGTAAGCTACCAGCCGGCTGTTGTGCACCCAAAAAAATTATTATGCAAAATTATATAAGGCTAAGTAATGAGATCGTGGTTGGAGAGGGAGGCTAAGAGGGATGGGGTGGGACAAAGAAACTCACAGCACGAACGCCACTGAGGTCGGCTCCTAGCCATATCAGCAAGCGTGTCCAACCAAACGTGTTCATCGTCTTTCGGACCCCAACCAGGGAGCCGACACGCTCCAACCGAGGCCAGCTCAGAAGTGAGGGTCTTCATTCCTCTCGACCAAGTCATCGCTTGTCCACCCCTCCTCTTCTTCCATCCACATCCCCGGTGAGCAAACAACGCACGTCAAGGGGGTCGGTGGGCTGGCATGCGCAACACGTGGCCGAGCCATCGGAGCCTGATGCGTGAAATAACGGTGCTGAGCGGTTCAGTTCCTTTTCCTGTGCCATAAACAAGGCGTCGAACACACTCGTTGCTCACGCGGTGTTCCCACCAGATGTGAGTTAAATTACGAAGGCCCTGGTGGTCGAACGTAACTAGCCTCTTGAGGTCCACTGCTTTAAGCGGCCAGGTTTCACAACCGTACAGTAGGGTCGAACGTACCGCAGCATTGTACACTCTACCCTTCAGGGCAAGAGCGATGTCGCGCCGCCGCCATAAGTGGCGAAGGTTAGTAAAAGCGCCCCGAGCTTTTGCTATACGATTCGTGATTTCATCTTCAATCCCAAGGGCGCTGATACAACTTCCCAGGTAGTTAAATTTCCGAACGACTTCTAGCTGATCCCCACCAACGGTCAGCGTAGGAGGCGGTCCAGACCAATCTTGGAGAAACGCTTTGCACTTCGAGGGTGCGAAGCAAAGCCCGAAGTGACGGACAGCTAGTGCTAATCTGTCCAGTGCCGCTTGGCACGTTTGTGAGCTGTCACAGATGAGGGCAATATCATCAGCATACTCTAAATCAAGAAGTCGTTCTCCTGGGAGTAGCTCCACACCTTCTAAGTCGTGTCTTGTGAACGCGATTTCCATGACTTCGTCAACAGCGAAGTTGAAGAGGAAAGGTGACAGCGGGCATCGAGGAACACGACAACGGTGGGCCGCCAATATATGTGACGGTGCTCCAACAACTGACGCAAGGTGAAGATGTGGTCAATGCAGCTACGACCTCGACGAAATCCAGCTTGCTCTTCACGAATCTGGCTTTCACGAGTGCCAGTCAGTCTGTGAAGGATGACAGAGGCAAGCAATTTGGAGGCGATGGAGATCAGACTGATTCCTCTATGGCTGCCGCATTCCGACCGTGAGCCTCCTTTGAAAATTGGGACTATGATGGAGCGGCTCCAATCGGTTGGGACAGTTTCCTGCTCCCACAGTTTCACTAGTAACTCGTGTAAATCATCCACAAGAGCAGGTCCCCCGAATTTGAAAAGGGCTGGAGGAAGGTCATCAGGTCCCGCGGCTTTAACTTCAACAGTTGGATCTCATGTTCGACTTCTGAGCGAGAGGGTGGATCCAAAGGAACAGCCCACGGAGCAGGGCGATCACTGGTCGGCGAGAAAGCTAACAATTCCGACCGATTAAATTGCCTTTCAAAGTGCTCAGCCCAATGTTCCAGGCGTTTTGATAAATTGTGGATAGGCTGTCCACTCTCGTCACGTATAGTTTCACTAACACCAGGTCTTCTGCTGCCCGTTTCCCGTATAAGACGGAATAACTCACGATGGTTACCAAGGGCATCTCTGTTGCACGACGAGACCACCAGGATTCGCGGTCTCTCTTCAGGCTAGCACGGAGTTTTGCCCGGAGCAATTTGCGAGTTTCATTTTGTTCGCTTCCAGCCGTCCGATTGAGGAAGGAAGGAATACAACGAGCGCGATAATGAAAGTACTGGGTTAAGTTGAATGGTGAAGAAACTAAGGAGGCACACAAAGTGATCCGTCATCCAAACATTGACCGTTAACGTAACAGTGATCTGAGAGAGGTCGGAGAGTAAAAGATCTTTCAGGCGAGACTTGATTAATCGGCGTATTGGGACTGAGTAGTACAGGTAATGTAGGAAGACGAATAAGGAGGGTCAGCAAAAATGGACAGGTTAGTGATGGAAAGAGCTGAAGTAATAAAGAGTGAGCAATTCTATCGGGCTCACGAGGTGGGGGAAACATAGCATTGGGTCAGCAGAGCCCAGCTCGTTTGCATCTTTGTAGTTTTGAATGCAGTCAGGGGGAGTAGACTGGTCTGATGAGACTGGGACAGGGCAGGGTACTGAGAGTTAGCAGTCCGATGGTAGGAGGAATGAAGACAGAGAGCGCAGTAAGGAAAGGACAAGGTCAGAATAGAGAGCTTTAATAATTAGGAGTAGAAAAGCCAATGAGGCTGTCGAGGTAATGTGGACAGGGTGTTTGGTCTTCTCAACATTGGCCGGTAACATCACAGTAGTCTGAAAGAAGTCGGAAAGCTGGAGACCGATCAGCCGAGACTAGATTAGTCGGCAGATCATGCCTGTGGTTTAATTAAAGTTTGAGAACAAAGAGAGAGGGTCAGCGGAGATGAACAGGTTAAGGGATGAAAGGAGCTGTGCTAATAAAGTGTGAGCTAATCCAGTAAAGTTCTCGGGGTGAGGGAATCGGTGCGTTGGATATGTAGTGCCTAGATCGTTTGTCTTTGTAGTATGGATGCAGTCAGAAAACAGGAGACTGGTCAAATGAGACTAGATTAAGGCAAGGTACAGAGTTGACTGTCTAGTTAAAGAAATGCAATCAGATACGACGACAAGGATAGGGCAGGGTAGGGATGAGAACGGCTTTATTGATAAAGAGTGTAAAATTTAACGAGGCTTCCGAGGTAATTTGAACAGTCCATTAGGTCAACCGAAACAAGGGAGGTAACGTTTCAGAAGTCTGAATGAATCCGGAACAGGACGCCGGTCGGTCAAGACTGGATTAGTCGGCGTGTGAGGATTAGGACGTACAATAAAGATGAGAAGAGAGCTATAACAATAAAGGGTGAATGAGTCTAGAAGGCTCACGAGGTTAATAAGTTAATAAAGGTTGAGCAATTCTTGCAGGCTCTTGAGGTGAGGGGAACATAGCATTGAGTCAGCAGAGCCTAGCCTGTTTGTATTTTCCTAGATTTGAAGGCAGTCAGAGGGAAGTAGACTGATCAGATGAGACTCGGTCAGGGCAAGGTACTGAGACTTAGCAGTCCGATGGAAGGAGGAATGAAGACAGAGCGCAGTAAGGAAAGAACAGGGTCAGGGTGGAGAAAGCTTTACTGATTAGGAGTAGAGAAGCCAACGAGAAGGGTATTTGGTCTTCTTAATATTGCCGGTAACGTCACAATAGTCTGAGAGAGGTCAGAAAGCAGGAGCCCAAATACACGAGGCTGTATTAGTCGGTGCATTGAGATTTAGTAGTAAATTTAAGTTGGAAAGACAAATAGAGACGGTCAGCAGAAATGGACATGTTAGCTACGGGAGAGGTTAAATTAATTAACTATAAGCAAGCTGTAATGAACACGGATTATTCCAGGAATGAAGGAAGAAGACAAAAGCCGATAAGGAGGCTTTACTCGATTAATAATTCGGACGTATGAGCTATAAAAACAGAAACGTGTATTAGAACGGTAAATATGCCAAAGCATGGAATACGGCAAAATCAAAAACACATAACATTCTCCCTGGCTAGGAAATCGTTGCTGAGTAGTTGATGACGTTTGTAAAGATGAGTTCGGCGCAGAGCGATCCGTGTTAGGAAGGGAAATTGGATAAGAATAACAGGCGGGATGCGAATGAAAGAGCTGTCCAAAAAAGCGACGTATAATAAATGAAGAGCAGGATCAAGCTTCACGATTTTGTAGATCGTATGGCCGGGTTCGTTGTTGTTGTTGTTGTAGCAGAGTAGTCTCTCTTCTAGTAGTAGCATCATCAGGAGATGGGTCGGGAGTTGCTGGCAGAGTAGTAGTAGGAACCATAGCATCCGGTGCATTTAGTACGTGGGGCGTCAGAGGGACATTGCTGTTATCGGGAATCCTGCCAGCAGCAGGAGCCAAGTGACGAGTAGAAACCATCTCCTCTCTGCCATCGGGAAGTCGGACAAAAGCATAATCTGGGTTGCAATCAAGTAGCTCAACTTCTTCAACCAATGGTTCATATTTCGATTGACGTGAAGCATGCTTCATGAGTACCCGACCAGGCTCGGAAAGTCACGTAGGAAGGGATGTGCCAGTAGTTGACTTTCGGTTGAATCGAAATAAGCGCTCGTGTGGAGTTTCGTTGGTGGCTGTGCACAGCAACGATCGGATAGAGTGAAGAGCATCTAAGAGGACCGACTCCCACTGTCCGATATCCAGGTTTTTTGAAGATAGTGAAAGCGTAATAGCGCGCCATAAAGTTCCATTGAGACGCTCAACCTGCCCATTGCCTTGCGGATTATAAACGGTAGTCCTACTGGTGGATATTCCTTTATCGTGCAGAAACTTTCTTACTTCTTCGGACACAAAAGAAGGACCGCGGTCGGAGTGTATATAAAATGGCATTCCGAACAAAGCAAACAGCTGAGTGAGGCATCCGATCACTGTTACAGAAGTCATATCAGAGCAGGCAAACGCGAAGGGAAACCGAGAGTATTCGTCAATCACAGTCAGGAGATAGTTGTTTATTGACGTAGATGGAAGTGGTCCTTTGAAATCAATGCTCAACCGTTCAAACGGTTGTGTAGCTTTAACGAGTCGACCAACAGGGGGTCTATAGAACCTAGGTTTGATTTCGGCGCAAGCTTTGCATTGTGAGGTCATCGTCCTGACATCGTCCAAGGAAAATGGAAGGTTACGAGAACGGATAAAATGCATCATATGAGAAACACCAGGGTGGCACATTGACTTGTGTAAAAAAAAAAAAACCGTACCACTCAGAGACGCTGAACAATGAATTCTGGAGAGTGTGTCGGCTGCTTTATTTCCGCTTCCCGGTCTATACATTATATCGAACCGGTAACTTGATAGTTCCAAACGCCAACATTGGATTTTATCATTCTTAATTTTTCCTTTGTTATTGTCACCGTACATGAATGTCACTGATCGCTGGTCAGTTACTATCGTAAATGGATTGCCAAGGAGGAAATGACGCCATTTTCGCACTGCTTCAACTATAGCGCAGGCCTCTTTTTCGACGGCGGAGTGGTGTATTTCGCTGTGAGATAGCGTTCGGGAGAAGAATGCTACTGGTCTGCCATTTTGATTTAAGGTAGCGGCGATTGCAATGTCAGATGCATCTGTTTCGACTACCAATGGTACACCGGGTGTGATAGTCACGACTGTAGATCGTTCTAATTGTTTTGAGTTGTTCGAAACAGTTCATTACCGGTTCGGGCAGCGGGAAAGTTTCATTGTGCATCAACGGATAGATGTTATCGGAAAATTTTGGAATCTATTTCGAATAATATGCAAACATTCCTACTAGGCGCTGTTGTGACTTGGAATCATGCGGTGGCATCAACTCGGCCAAAGGTCGTAGTCGCTCCGGGTCAGGTTTGATAATGCTCTTGGATATTTCGTAACCGAACAAGGTGATTTTATTAACAGCAAAAATGCTTTTTGTGTCGTTAAAAGTGATGCCGCAATTTTTGGCTACCGTCAGGTAGTGTTTAAGATTTGCATCATGTTCCTCTTTGCTTCTACCGCACACCGTAACGTTGTCAACATATGCAAAGGTATCTGCAACTCCTTCCCGTTTCAGAAAACTGTCAATGGCTCGTTGAAAGCAGGCGACGCCGTTGGGAACACCGAAGGGAATACGGCAAAACTCGTCAAGTTTTCCACCAGCTTCAAAGGCAGTGTATTTACGTTCTCCCTCGTTGATTGGCATTTGATGGTAAGCACTCTTCAAATCTAGAGTACTATACACATCGAAACGAGCGATTTTATCGATGAGGTCATCGATCCTTGGAAGCGGGTAGGTATCAAGATAGGTAAATCGATTGATAGTCTGGCTATAATCCACAACCATACGCTTCTTATGTCCGCTCGTATTTACTAACACTTGCGCTCGCCACGGCGACCTCGAAGGCTGGATAATGCCATCTGCCAGAAGTCTTTTGATTTCAGATTGAATGAAAGTTTCATCGGATTCGCTATGGCGTCTAAATTTTGTAACAACCGGCTGGCAATTTGGAGCAAGGTGCTCAAACAGGGGGAACGGTTCCACACGGGCCTCCATTAGGCCACAAATAGTAAAAGGAGGTCTGGATCCATGAAACGATATCTCAATTTTACGATGATATTTGAGGAAGTTGTGACCAAGTAATACGTCAGAGCAAAGGTTAGATAAAACGGATAGTTTCACATTGGAATAACAGGTGTCTTTGTGTCGAATGGAGCAAATAATATGTCCTTGGGTGAAACTAGAATGAGTAGTGGAGGCCATAACGATGTGCTCCCGAGAGGTTTCGATATGAAATTTGTTAAGTTTTACAACTGAAGCGGAAATGTAGCTTTCAGAGCTCCCAGTATCGACAAGGTCTTGCAGCGGTATGTCATTCACAAAGATGTTAGTAACGGCACTGCAAAGGCTGCCGGGCGCGGCAGCAGACGCCACAGAAGATAAAACCGACATAGAAACGTTCGAGACGTGATTTGTGCTTGGCCTGGATTTGCAAACGCTCTGGAAATGGCCTTTCTTTGTACACTTTTTACATGTCGCATCTCTGGCGGGACATTTTGATCTAGGATGTCTGGCGTAGCCGCAAAAGAAACACGTTGACTGGGAGGACGCAGCGACAGGTTCTTCTTGAGAAGATAGCTGCGGCTCAGATGGGATTTCAGTTTTCATTGTGGAGTTACAAGTCGTCAGCTGAAAGGAAGTGGCTTGTTTTTGGGCCAAGTCAAGCGATCAAGCCATCTCGAAAGCGGACTGAAGATCGAGTGATTTTTGTTCCAATAACCTCTGCCTGATGAAGTTAGATTGTAGACCGCTGATAAAAGCACCTCTGATAGCTTGATTCCTGTGTTCGTCGGCAGTGACCGGTAGAAGATTACAGTCACTAGCAGCGGAACTTAACTTATGAATGAATTGGTCCAACGATTCACCGTTCTCTTGCCTGGCAGTGGCTAGGATGTGACGTGCAAAAATTTCGTTTTTGGGTTTTAGGAAGATATCTTGTAGCGTTTTGACGGCATCCTCATAAGAAGAGCACTGAAAAATCACCTCGAACAGGACAGATGAGATATAATTCATTAACGTTTTGAGCTTGTCCGGCTTCATGGACTCGATCGATTCTAAAAAATTGTTGAAAGTGTAGATCCAATGGGCCCAGCGTTTGCCGGCGTCAGAAGATTGAGGATCCACATCAAAGCGATCTAGGCGTAAGATTCGATCCATGAGATTGATTTGAGATTAATCGAGTAAATTGTAATGAACACGGATTATTCCAGGAATGAAGGAAGAAGACAAAAGCCGATAAGGAGGCTTTACTCGATTAATAATTCGGACGTATGAGCTATAAAAACAGAAACATGTATTAGAACGGTAAATATGCCAAAGCATAGAATACGGCAAAATCAAAAACACATAACACAAGCCTAGGAGGTGCTTGGGTTGAGGAAAATAGTGCTTTGGTTGTGCCGAGCCTATACCTTCTACAGCTCAGTAATCTGTAGGCCGTCAGAAAGTAGGAGACTGGTCAGAGGAAACTAGGTCGGCGCACCGCGCTGGGTTACTGATAAGGTGAGGAGAAGGCACCGAGTGAAGGGAACAGAGCGTTCGGTCTTCCGGACAATGACAGGTAACGTGACAATATTCAGAGAGGGTCAGCAGAAAAGGACAGGTTAGAGATGGTGGTTGTATTATTAAAGGGTGAGCAAGACCAGCAGGCTCTCGGGAGGGGGGCATAGCCATAAATCTACAGTCGTGGCCGTTTACATTTCGGTAGTCTGGAGTAAGTCAAAGAGAAGCAGGCCAGTCAAATGAGACTTGGTCAGGGCAGGGCACTGACAAGCGGCGGTCTGATAGAAGAATTAAAAGCGAAGAGCGTGACAAGGAGAGGACAGCGTTGGTTTGAAAGGAGCCTTATTGGTTCTGGGTGTATAGGCTAACAAGGCTCGTGGCGCATTGGGATTATCCCGCACAATTAGGGTTTTGTATGGAATGGGTCGTTCTCCCAGAGCTCGTCCTCAGGGATGCAGGTGCCCAAGATGTCTGCTAGTTTGGGGACACTTAGTGGTCTATTTATGGCCATGGAGAATTGCATGATACTATCAGATGCTCTGATGTCTTCTGTTAACTTATTCCACACAAGCGCATATCTTTAGAGGAAGAAGGTAAAACATATGGAGCAACGTGTTTTGGCGAGTGAGAATGAGTGTGGCTTTTTGAGTAGAGAATAACGTGTGTCGCCCAGCGGTTGAAAATATCTGTCAATACTTGAGTTCGATGTTTTGATTAGCTTATATAGAAAAACTAGGTTGGCTTTAAGTCTCCGCAGTCAAAGTGGATCCAGACCAATCTGCTTGCAGCGGCTTTGACAACTGAGCACAGTTGATTTTAGAAGGCGCTTAGTGACCATCGCAATGAGGCTGGACCTTACCGTGGTACGCTGGCTTGTGTGCCTCGGTGATCCATTGAGCTATGCTGGGTGGTGCTTTTGCACCTTCAGAGTCACTCATACCAGATTGGTCAATGGTTAGAGGCCAGACAAACTCAGCCACCTGGTTCTCCAGATTGGGGGTTGGAATCAGGTGGCTCGTTATTCCTAAAAACGGACTCCTTGTAGCCCAACGCCAAACCCGCTGCCTTGCGGTCAGGTTTTTGAACCAAAGGCTTTGGTTGAGAACCCTAATCGTGCTGTCTAGGCCTGGGCAACCTGACAGTATCCTGCCCACACAATACTATGAATCAATCGTCAAACAAATTCGTGATGCCCTGGCCACCGCAGAGGGTAATCAACGGTGCTCTAGCTGCTGCATCGAGCAGAGTAGATAGGGGTTTGGATGCTACTGCTCAAGCCTTCCCGTCTTCTTATTCCCCTTCTTACGCTTTTTCCCTCTTACCGTCCCCTTCCAACTTCCCTTATATCCCCCCAGTTTTCAACCCCCCGATTCTTGGCCCTTCCCCAACATGCTCTACTAAAGCCTTTATCTTCTAGTTTCAACTCATGCTAACGTGGAGCGTCACTCCCCTCTCGTGTCCAACCAAGCGGCCCATTCCAGTTCATCGGCTTCTATTTGGAGCCCTAGATCCTCCTTCAGAATGGCAGGCCTCAATGTACGCACATTACTACAGATCGGTCAACAGGCAGCACTTGCCCGAACACTGGAGACTCTCTCGATCGATATCTGCTGCTTATCAGAGACCCGCCTGCAAGACTCGAGCTCTGTGCTCACTCTGCGATACCCTTCAGGTGACGCAAGCAGTATTTTCCCATTGCGCCTATCCGGTGACGATGCAGCTTCGAGCACCGGCCAAGCTGGTGTTGGCATTGTCCTGAGTCCCCGAGCTGAAGCTGCTCTGGTTGATTGCATCCCAATCAATAGCCGGATGTGTGCGGTCAGACTAGCTGCCACCTTCAAAGCTACGAAGCCGCATGGGACTAATAGGTGTCTATTTATCATTGCTGCCTACGCGCCCATAAACTGTAGCGATAATTCGGTAAAGAACGACTTCTACCGCCAAGTGACCCAGCTCCTTCGCCACAGAAGAAGCATGGACACTGTTGTGCTGGCGGGGGATCTGAACGCACAAGTTGGAAAGTTGTCCACTGATGAAATGCATCTGGGTGATCAGCACGGTGTAGGCTTCCGTAATGATAACAGTGAGTGGTTACTTCATTTGTGTGAAGATGCCTGCTTATTTCTTGCGAGCACTAACTTCTGACACAGCACTCGCCGGAGGGTGACATGGCGCCCACCAGCCTCGAACCAGCTATGGACGCAGATTGATCACATTGCTAGCAGTTATCGCTGGATAGGCTGCATCCAGAACTGTCTCTCGATTAGGAGCACTTGTATGGACACTGATCATGCACTTGTATGTGCCGACATACGGATGCGTTTTGGCGGACGCCCACGACGACGCCGTGAGTGCATTGACACCAGACAACTGACAAAGCCAGCTGTTCTGAATGCGTATCGAAGTACGCTGACATGCGAGTTGAGTAAGCGCTCACTGGAGACAATTGATGGTCACTGATCATATGTTCGCCAGACCTTAATGGCGGCAGGCAAATCCTCATGTGGTATGTATAATAGCAAACATGGACATTGGCTCTCTTCGCTGTCTCTGGAAATAATCGACGCTCGCCGGCATATACCGGCTGGAAGCGAACACAATGAAATTCGCCGAGAGCTCCGGGCAAGACTCCGTGCTAGCCTGAAGAGAGACCGCGAATCTTGGTGGTCTCATCGTGCGTCAGAGATGGAAGTGGCCGCTGCCCTTGGCAATCATCGCAAGTTATTCTGTCTGATAGGGGAAACGGGCAGCAGGAGACCTGGTGTTAGTGAAACTATACGTGACGAGAGTGGATAGCCTATCCACAATTTGTCAAAACGTTTGCAGCGTTGGGCTGAGCATTTTGAAAAGCAGTTTAATCGGCTAGAATTGTTCGATTCTTCGCCGGCCAGTGATCGCACTGCTCCATGGGCTGTCCCTTTGCATCCACCCTCTCGCTCAGAAGTCGAACGTGAGATCGTACAGTTGAAGTTGAACAAAGTCGCGAGACCAGATGATCTTCCTCCAGCCCTCTTCAAATTCGGAGGCTCTACTCTAGTTGATGCATTACAGGAATTACTAGTGAAACCGTGGGAGCAGTAGACAGTCCCAACCGACTGGAGCCGCTCCGTTATTGTTCCCATCTTCAAAGGCGGCTCGCGCTCGGAATGCGGCAACCATAGAGGAATCAGTCTGAGCTCCATCGCCTCCAAATTACTCGCCTCCATAATTCTTCACAGACTGACTGGCGCTCGTGAAAGCCAGATTCGTGAGGAGCAAGCGGGGTTTCGTCGAGGTCGTGGCTGCATCTACCACATCTTCACCTTGCGTCAGTTGTTGGAGCACCGTCACACATATTGGCAGCCCACCGTAGTCGTGTTCCTCGACATCAAAGGTGCCTTCGATTCGGTTGATCGATGTGCCCTTTGGAATTGTCTACTCAGGAAAGGTGTGCCCGAGAAATATGTAAATATTATCCAAAAATTATACGCGAGCAGCACGGGCAGAGTGAGGGCTTACGGCAAGCTGTCGCCACCCTTCAATATCTCCAGCGGTGTGAGACAAAGATGCCCGCTGTCACCTTTCCTCTTCAACTTCGCTATTGACGAAGTCATGGAGATTGCATTTACAGGACATGACTTGGAAGGTGTGGAGCTACTCCCAGGAGAACGACTTCTTAACTTGGAGTATGCAGACGACATTGCTCTCATCTGTGACAGCTCCCAGACGTGCCAAGCCGCGCTGGACAGATTAGCACTGGCTGTCAGTCGCTTCGGGCTTTGCTTTGCACCATCGAAATGCAAAGCGTTCCTCCAGGATTGGCAGGGATCGCCTCCTGCGCTGACCCTTGATGAGGATCAGCTAGAAGTCGTTCGGAAATTTAACTACCTGGGAAGTTGTATCAGCGCCCTTGGGATCGAAGACGAGATCACGAACCGTATAGCAAAAGCTCGAAGTGCTTTTGCTAACCTTCGCCACCTATGGCGCCGGCGCGACATCACTCTCGTCCTGAAGGGTAGAGTGTACAATGCAGCGGTACGTTCGACCTTACTGTACAATTGCGAAACCTGGCCCCTAAGATCGGCGGACATAAAGAGGCTAGTTACGTTCGACCATCGGTGCCTTCGCAGTTTGGCTCACATCTGGTGGGAACACCGCGTGAGTAACGAGCGTGTTCGACGCCTTGTTTACGGCACAGAAAAAGGAACTGAACCGCTTAGCACCGTCATTTCACGCATCAGGCTCCGATGGCTGGGCCACGTGTTGCGCATGCCAGCCCACCGACTTCCACGACGTGCGTTGTTTGCTCACCGGGGATGTGGATGGAAGAAGAGGAGGGGTGGTCAAGCAATGACCTGGTCCACAGAAATGAAGGCCCTCACTTCGGAGCTGGCCTCGATTGGAGCGTCACGGCTCCTTGGTTGGGGTCCAAAAGACGGTGAACACGTTTGGCTAGATACACTTGCTGACATGACAAGGGGCCGACCTCAGTGACGTTCCTGCTGTGAGTTTCTTTGTCCCTCCTCAACCCTTTTAGCCTCCCCTCCAACCACGATCTTATTTCGTAGCGTAAAACATAATTATTTTTTTCTTTTTGCCTAGTAGCCGGCTGGTAGCTTACCGGAACGATGCCCATCCGTTGCTCGTAGCTCAGCTGGCATGCAACTGTTGTATTTATTTTCCTTTTCCTTTATGTACTGCGGCACAGTAGCTGAGGTGTTTCCCACCTCTAGCTAACGTGTATAATGAATGAATGAATAGCGCTTAGGGAACGAACGCTGGACTTCCTCGATGACCATTCTATCAATTTTGCGTGAATTAGTAACCACTATGGAGCAGTACTCTACTAGAGATCGGGTACACAAGTTGTAAAGCATGAGTCGAGACTCAAACAAGCTCACTGACTTTAGTAAATAGCCAACGATGGACCTGGCTTTTGCAGAGCTATAGATCGCTTGTTCCGCAAAATTCAGTGAGTTTGAGTAATGCACACCGAAATCGCGCACGGTGAGGCTGTTATCTAGTGGTATTCCGTTAAGAGTTAATATGGGGGTATAGAGCACCGGTAAGAAAGCACGTTACATTTCGTTTGTGAGAACAGTAGTTTCCACAGGTCATACCATGTTCCAAGAGCGCCGAGATCGCTTTGAATGCTGGAGGCCATTGCGTAGGCAGCTAGGATCAAATGAAAATACCACTTTTATATCATCAGCAAAGAGATAGGGAGTGCCTGGTTGGAAGACCTGGAATACATCATCGATGTACCGTAAAAACAGCAGAGGACCTAGGACGCTGCCTTGGAACTCTCCGCTGGTTACAGATGCCTTTTTAGAAGATTTCGCCCAGCAGCACTGACTGCATTCGTTTAGAAAGGTGAGAAAACCAAGAAAGGAGGTGGCCAGAAACACGGAATGCAGCTAATTTTGTCATCAAACCATTGTGTGCAACCCGGCCGAGTGCTTTTTTCATACCCAGGGAGATGCTGACCAGTGCATGACCCAGGTCTATGGAGTTTGTAACGTAGTTTAAGAATTCAAACTGGCAGGTATGACAAGATTTAGTAGGCAGAAACCCGTGTTGGGACCTATTAATAAGGTGGTGTTGCAGTAGAAAACGAAGCATCCCGGCCTTTATTATTTTTTTCCGTGAGTCTAGACGCAATGGGTATGTGGCTAATAGGACGGTAATTGTCAATATTTTGTCGGCAGTCTCGTTTGTGTTCTGGTATGATGGTTGTGTGTTTACATTTAGACGGGTTGTGTTCGCACTTCATAGAGATAGTAAATATATTGAGGAGAAGGACTGGAATGTCCGGTCCTCCGATTATTACGGAAGAAGTGACACCATCAGGACGGGATAGTGCGACATTTTCAACGAGCAAAGCGCTCGCTTGACGTTGTTTAAGTCAAAGATAATGGTGTGTATTTGATCTTCAGTGAACATGTAAATCGTAGTTGGCAATGCCGAGTCACTGCTGGTGAAGGAGTTAAAGAAATGCGTGTTCGTACAGTCGCAAAGCTCGACCTGTAGCGCCCAAAAAGATAACTCTTATCTTTCGTGTACAATTTACTTGTTGACCGATTGTACATTACACCTTCTTGTTTTAATCTTACAACCGGCTCGACACACAACTGCCTTGTAAGTCCCCGCGCGCACGTGTACGCTCTCGCCTCGCTTCATCCGTCCGCTTCTTGTTGTAGCCCATCGAATACCGGGACGAGGACCCTGACCGAACACTGGTCGCTTCTTCGCGGGACGAGGATCGCTTCTTCGCGGGGCGAGGGTCACTTCTCCGCGGGACGAGGATCGCTTCTTCGCGGGGCGAGGGTCACTTCTCCGCGGGACGAGGAGCGCTTCTCCGCGAGACGAGGGTCGCTTCTCCGTGGGACCATGGTCGTTTTCTTCGTGGGACGAGGGTCGTTTTGGCGCGGGGCGGGGTGCGGCGGGGGAGAGACCACTCCCAAGCGCACCGTTTGGCAGCAGCGGAGGTTGAGGTCCTGTCGGCCTTTTTCTGGGCTAGCCAGTATTTTTGTAGTCCGACAAGCCCGCTCCAACGGCTCGCCGAAATGCACCCTGCCCTGCATTCAATAAATAACAAATCATAAACGGCACAGCGGACTCCGACTTCCGACGAACCCCCATTTACACGAACGCACGCCCATTTTTACTCGGCACGATTTCGCCTTACGAACCTCGTTTCAACATTCCTTTTCGATTTCGAAGGCTTTCTATGTTCAGCCTTCTAGGGGGGAGCTCTGTAGCGCGTCAGACTTCTAGACGTTGATTCAGCTATTTTGTCCCGCTTGAACGGTAACGATAAATAGATCGGTTTCTTTTCTACGGAATCCACTTTTGCTTCGACAGACGACTAATCTCAATGCGTCAACAAATTGGCAAGACTAAGTTAAACACCCTGTTCCCATCTGACCCCGAAAGGTTTGCCCACAATATTTCCTCTTTACACCTGGATATAACACTACTTGAGGCACTTTCATTTAGTCCAAAATTTTGTTGTCCTCGGAACAATATCAGTCAGCTAGAAATAGAAGTCAATTTTAGAATTGCACATACCCAACTAGCTATGCTTACACCCTCGTCAGCATTAGCTGCTGAGCATTTTAAGTTCACCATGGTCAATACATGCTACCAGTACCTGAAACACAAACCTTAGGTTAGGTATTTACTGACGAACGCGCATATAGACGCCCTCAAAGCGCTAAAACGAAATGAAAATGTGCTGTTCGCTAGGTCGGATAAAAGAGCAGGGATTGTCCTTATGGATAAACCTGACCATATCACTAAGATTAAAGTCATCCTCAACGATCATTTAAAATCCCGGATGATGGAGAGAGAGGAAGACAAAACGGCCTCGGTAGAGAAGACAGTCACAACGCTACTACACTGCATGAAGCAAGAGAATGCAATTGACACAGTGGTTTTCGAGTACACGCGTCCCTCCGGGACAGTGATTCCACGTCTTTATGGCTTACCGAAAGTGCATAAAGAAGGACTTCCATTGATGCCAATATTAGATATGTGTGATTCTTCATATCACTCAACAACGAAATGGCTCGCTAAGCTTCTAGAACCGATCAGAAAAGCCCTATCCAAACACTGCCTCAAAGATACATCCAGTTTCGTGGGAAGGAAAATGTTTTCTCTAGATGTAGTGTCGCTGTTCACCAATGTTCCTCTGGAGGAGACGATAAATTACCTATGCGATGCTGTTTGGTTGCACCATGTCGGCATTTTGAACGAGCGACTTAAGCAGTTGCTTCTGATGTGTACCACGAACGTACAATTCCTGTTCGACAGGAACATCTATAGAGAGAAGGACGGAGTCGCAATGGGCCCTCCGTTAGAACCATTGTTATCAGACGTATTTATGAGTTAGAGAACAACTATCTAAACGGTTATCGACAAATTAGTCTACTACGGACGGTATGTGGACGATATATTCTGCATCTCAGATAGTCATTTTGCACGGAAGAATTAGTGAGGCAATTTAACTCAGCTCACGCAAACATAAAGTTCACCCTTGAATCTGGGTGCAACAACTCAATATCGTACTTAGATGTTCAGATTAGCCGAAGGCCTGTCGAATCTGCCCAGCGCAGTGTCCATAGAAAGACAACGTGGAATGGGCAATATACTCACTTTGCCAGCTTCGTTCCGCTCAGCCCGAAACGGAAAGTTCTTCGGTGCCTAACCGAGCGAGCAAGCAGAATATGTAGCGAGGCCAAGCTTTTGGACGAGCTAAACATTGTACGAAGCCTATTCGATAGAAATGGCTATCCCAAGAGGTTCTCTCGCAGAATCATGGAGGTAGGTGTAGCAAAAGCAAAAGTGAATGCAGTAGAAAAGAATCATTAGAATGTAGAGAGCAGAAGGAAAGACCTTTGTCAGTTCCATCACCTCCCAATCATAGCAGGTGTTTGCGCAACAGCAATCAATAAGTTAGATTGTCACAGTTGCATAAGAAACAACAAGAGCCCTGAAAGTTCAAGAAGTATAAATCCAACACTCGTTTAAAACATTCCTCCGTATGCGCGGTGACGACTGAATCAGGCAAGCAGTTCCAGTCGTTCACCACACCAGTCGGTAGGGTAAAATCAGAGCGAAGCTTGAGTCTCCTAGTTTTAAACAGTTTCCAGCAGTGGTCCCGAGGCGAACACTTAGTGTTAATTTGGGAGAAACTTTGGAGCTCGATTCCCATCTCGCCTCGCAGAATGCGCCGAGCGTAGATCAGATAGCCTCGGCGACGCCGCTATGCCAGAGAGAACATATGCAAGTGCTGGAGACGAATGTGATATGGCAGGTGTCGGAGCTCAAAGATGTACTTAGAACCGCGTCGCTGAACTTTCTCAATCAAGCCACGTTCAAACTTTGTAAGCGGATGAAGTGCGGGTAATCCCTTTTTGAGGAGGAAAAGATAAGTCTGAAGATCTCCGGCGTCAATCGTGAGAAGGCTCTTCGGATGGAGCACAGTAGTCTGTTAGCCGCAGCAACCTTCCTCAAAGTATCTTGGGTGGTTTTTAGATCAGAGCATACAATAACACCAAGGTCTATTTCCTGTTTCACATTATTAAGGAAATAACCACCAAGATGGTAAACACCGAATGGTTCAGTAGCACTATTGGGGAGTACAGAACATTTACCGCGATTTATAGGCAACTGCCATTTAAGTGACCAATCATGCAGGCGGTCAGCATCCTCAGCGCTGGTTACCTCCATCCATAACTTCAAATCGTCAGCATAGATCAAACATCCGGTCCGGAGAGTTGAAGTAAGGTCGTTAATAAAGAATTTGAAAAACTGGTACGAGAACAGAGCCCTGAGGAACGGCACCGCTCATAAGGACGGAAGGTGGATACGTATCATTGACCTTAACTCGTATAACACGGTGTGAAAGGAAATCAGAGATCCACGACACATCCCTGCAAAAGACGTGACCATTTGATTACACAATGGCGTGTAATAGACGTCGAGGCAGAAGTGTGAGTTCACACGCAAATGACAACCAATAACCAGTAGGAGTTTTATCCCACAGTGTTGGTGGGAAGAAGAAACAATTACGAAAGAAACCACAGCAACAGAGACAGAGGGAACACGCGTCCTCACACACAAGAAGAACGGGGAACAGTTGCGCGCGGGAGAAAAACTAGTAGTCAGGTTACAGTCAAGGTCACGTCAGGGGAAACCGAGGGAAGAAGGGGTGGGTCGAACAACACTAGTTGTCTGTGCAATCCTCGGCCTTCTGTTGCCTTAAATGGTCGCTTCGGAATTTGTGTGCCAGTTGTACTAAAACAGAAAAAGACAAAGGGTTAGTCGGCAACCAAACGCTTCGTGTTATGCTACATTATTCCCCCTCGTCGTCAGGCTCTGTCCTCAGCGCCATGGATTTCCCCGCCGGTTTTAGCCGGTTGATATGTACGACGGTAGATGAGGCAGGCGCACCAGGTTTCATGATTCGATACGTTATGTCCGATAATACGTCCTCCACTACATATGGCCCCTCCCAACCGCGGCGGAATTTGGCAGGGACGTCTGCTGGTGTCAGCAAAGCCTTCAGCCAGACCGCATCACCAGGCTTGAACGAAATCCCAAAAGTCCTTCTGTCGAAGTACGCCTTTTGATAGCGCTGCGCTGTTTTTAAATGAGACTGTGCCAACTGATGTATGCGGACCAGACTAGACTGCATCCGAAGTATATGGCCGGTCGCAATTAGAGGTTCGTGATAAGAGGTCGGCAACAGCGTATCTGAAGGTAGTCGTAGTTCGCGCCCCGTCATCATGAGGTGTGGCGTCTGACCCGTGGCGGAATGGACGGAGGCGCGATACGCCAACATACATTTGGGTAAATTCGTGTCCCATTCTCGGGGCGTCTTCTCATTCAAAAATGACTTTAGCAGCATCTTCAACGTACGGTTGGTGCGTTCAGCTATACCGTTCCCTTCCAGGTGATATGCCATGGTGCGCGTTTTCCGAATTCCGAATATGTGGCACATTTCCCTAATCAGTACACTAACAAAATGTGCTCCTCTGTCCGAATGTAACTGGTAGGGTGCTCCCCACCTTGCCACTCAGTCGCTATAAAAAGCCTTCGCTATACTCCGCGCGTCCACATTACGCAGCGGTACGACTTCGCCCCACTTTGTAAAGCAATCCACCACAACCAAGACATGGCGATGACCTCGTGCTGTTTTTGGCAAGGGGCCGATGATGTCAATGCCCACTATCTCATTAGGAAACCCAGCTGTCATCGGCTGAAGTGGACGACGACGGTTATTTGTAGGGCTCTTGATTCGTGCACAGTCAGGGCATGCTTGGCAGTAAATCACGTCGCAAATGAGGCCACCAAAAACGACGTCGGATTGCAGCCTCTATTTTGTTTTGTCCCGCGTGACCTAATTCCTCGTGTATGCGTCGCATAACTTCCTGGGTCGCGACTGTTGGAACGATTATTATGCGTAAATAACTGGGTCCGTTTTGAAAATACATGATGCCATCTATTACTCGTAAATGAGGCCATGGCGACCACAGGCATTTCGTTTCCCAACTGGCGTTAGCCAGTTCTTGTTGTGTTGGTCGGTCCCCGTTTTGAACGATGCGATTGTACAGGATGCTCAATTCTGGGTCGGTCGATTGCATACGGATCCATTCCTCGGTCTTCGATTCATCGAAAATAACGGCGGACACACACGCAGCTGTGCATGACGGATGTGACCTATGATTTCTGTTAGGTCTTCGTGATAAAGCGTCAGCGTTCCCGTGCTTTATCCCAGGAGAAAAACAAGAATCATCGCGTCATAATCATCGTGGCATGCTAGTTGAAGGTGAGCAACACACTTCAACTAATATGCCGCAGGAAGAATGGAACATTTTGACAAAAAGTAGAACAAAACATTTTTAGTTTGTTTTATCACGCCGATTTTGCTCTTTTTTTGTCAGTTTAACGTTTGTAGTATTAAACGTGTGAATCAATACATTACTGTACACAATTCTTCCAATGATTCCGGTTGCAGGCCATGTCTTCTAGTGTGTTAAGCCATCGGCACTCCTCATCTTTGGGTCCCCATCCTGGAAGACGTACGGATCCAACAGCTGCTAGACGCGACTCCGCGTAGGGGTGGGCGTCCTCGCGGTATACTCAGCCCGCGCGCGACCAGTGGTGGTCGCGCGGCAGCGAAGCGTCGTTACGGCGTTTAAGCTGACACATTTCAGACGCGACGTCAGCGATTTCATGTGCTGCCGCCATGTAGAAGGCTGACCACCACGCGGTCGCCTCCAGCCAGGTACTTGACGACCGAATAGAGCGCGACGTGGTAGACGCTCAGGTGCCATGCGTAGGACCCAACCGAGCCATCTTAACTGGCGCAACAAAACCAGTTTGTTGAAGGGAATACTCGCATTCCCCAAGATGCGACGTCCAACGTCATTATTATTAACTCGATGTTGCCACTAAACACGAGCGATCCTCCTTAAGCAACCGTTATCGAACGCAGAAAGACGACGCAAGTCTTCCACGCGAATCGGCCAGGACTCGCTCCCATACAACAATACTGAGAGAACCGATGCGCTGTAAACGCGGCCCTTTAGTGAGAATGAGACGTCGCGACGACGCCACAAGTGCCTCAGATTGACAAATGCTGATCGAGCTTTAGCGATACGAAGAGAAACTTCTTTGTTGATAGTGTCGTCAGCAGAAACAGCAGGTGTAATAGTCACCGGTTGTGGTTGCAGGGATATTGGTTTGACGTGGTCGGTAGTGTAGCGGGGTTATTGCGAATCCGGATGTGCTTTATTGGAGTTGGGGTATAGAGTAGGTAGTTCCTACGATGAGACAGCTTGGTTGGCAATAGACTTCGGTCAAAGATGGGGAAGTGAAGGTCCTGCTGTGTGCGGGCGAGCCATCTGTTGGCGTGATATTTCTGGTATTGACAATGAGTATACTTTAGCCATATCAAAACGTCTGGGCACAGTCCTTTTGCTGTACTGATATGGATTCGACGGGAGCCGATGGAGGAGAGCTGTGAAACACCGCTGCTTTGAGTTGCTGGTCGCTGGCGTTGTGTCGACAGAGTTGAGTGTGGGCATTGACAACGCTGGCTGATGGCGTATATACTGACAGAAAGCCCACACTCTCAAGTTCAGAGTCCATGTGGCATAAGTCAGACACATCAACAGGCTGTGTACTGTATTCGGTCGTGGCAGCGACAACAGTCGAGCCTTCAGCTGCTATTACGGACTTGGCGACGACATCTTTTGGCTGGTCTTTGTATTTTGAGGGCTTTTGCACCGCGGTATGTTAGTCGCTGTGAGGAATCCAGGTCAACGTCACATAGCATCGGGGAAGAGGCGGTGTGGGTTGGATCTTCTTGCGCATTTGTCAGTTAAGAAGCTGTGAATGGTGTCACACGGGTTTCTTTCTTCAAAGAAATTGAACTAGTAGACAAAGTGGATTTTTGCAGCGGGGTTTTGTCCGGTTTTATCAGAGTTGGCCCGAGGTTCGAGTGCTGATGCAGTACATATCAGGCACCAAGGAATGGTTTAGGAAGCTCGGGGCTACTAAATTCCATGCTTATTGGGCAAGATCGGCCGGGGACCTTACGTAGGCGAGCAGCTGAACAGCAATCATGTGGTAGTCTACAATCATTGAGAAGGGTACGAAACACTATTAGGCGGCATTTTGTCAGGTACATTGAACAGGACCGCGTTATTGGCACGACGAATGCGTTCGCTGACCTCGGGCGTAATGTTACTTGATATACCACCTGCAACTAGCACATCAGGTTGGCAAGCCAGAATTTGGATGTTGTCCAGATTGACCACACGCATGACTTTGTTTAGTAGCGTCGCAATCGATGTAAACCTTTCACTCAGCGAGTTTACCTGACTTTCGAGAACAAGGACTTTTTGCAAAACTTCTCCTAGTGGATCTACAAGCAATACTTTGCAATCTCGCATCTGAGATAGGCCAACCTCAATGAGGTCATGGGCGGCATGTTCCAGTGTCTTCTTTTTGGCAGATGTGGGTGACATACGTTAGCTCACAAAGATACAAAAAACAGTAGAAAAATCAAGTAAAAAGGTAGGGGAAAAGAGTAAAACGATGAAACCGAGACAAGAACAAATGAATAAAGGTAAACGGATTAGACAATGGTCAAAAAAAAAGAAAAACGAGGTAAAATTAAACAAGTGTTAATGTAATGTAGCACAAACATCACTAGAACGCAGGGACATTCAGTTCACAGAACAGCGGGAAACACGCAATGAAAATACACCGCTTAAAGGTCACCGGAAAGATCGGTATCCATAACACCAAATGCACCCTTGCATTCGCTTCGCGTAACCACATGACTCTCCGAAAGAACCTCTTGGGATAGCCATTTCTATCGAATAGGCTTCGTACAATGTTTAGCTCGTCCAAAAGCTTGGCCTCGCTACATATTCTGCTTGCTCGCTCGGTTAGGCACCGAAGAACTTTCCGTTTCGGGCTGAGCGGAACGAAGCTGGCAAAGTGAGTATATTGCCCATTCCACGTTGTCTTTCTATGGACACTGCGCTGGGCAGATTCGACAGGCCTTCGGCTAATCTGAACATCTAAGTACGATATTGAGTTGTTGCACCCAGATTCAAGGGTGAACTTTATGTTTGCGTGAGCTGAGTTAAATTGCCTCACTAATTCTTCCGTGCAAAATGACTATCTGAGATGCAGAATATATCGTCCACATACCGTCCGTAGTAGACTAATTTGTCGATAACCGTTTAGATAGTTGTTCTCTAACTCATAAATACGTCTGATAACAATGGTTCTAACGGAGGGCCCATTGCGACTCCGTCCTTCTCTCTATAGATGTTCCTGTCGAACGTTCGTGGTACACATCAGAAGCAACTGCTTAAGTCGCTCGTTCAAAATGCCGACATGGTGCAACCAAACAGCATCGCATAGGTAATTTATCGTCTCCTCCAGAGGAACATTGGTGAACAGCGACACTACATCTAGAGAAAACATTTTCCTTCCCACGAAACTGGATGTATCTTTGAGGCAGTGTTTGGATAGGGCTTTTCTGATCGGTTCTAGAAGCTTAGCGAGCCATTTCGTTGTTGAGTGATATGAAGAATCACACATATCTAATATTGGCATCAATGGAAGTCCTTCTTTATGCACTTTCGGTAAGCCATAAAGACGTGGAATCACTGTCCCGGAGGGACGCGTGTACTCGAAAACCACTGTGTCAATTGCATTCTCTTGCTTCATGCAGTGTAGTAGCGTTGTGACTGTCTTCTCTATCGAGGCCGTTTTGTCTTCCTCTCTCTCCATCATCCGGGATTTTGAATGATCGTTGAGGATGACTTTAATCTTAGTGATATGGTCAGGTTTATCCATAAGGACAATCCCTGCTCCTTTATCCGACCTAGCGAACAGCACATTTTCATTCCGTTTTAGCGCTTTGAGGGCGTCTATATGCGCGTTCGTCAGTAAATACCTAACCTAAGGTTTGTGTTTCAGGTACTGGTAGCATGTATTGACCATGGTGAACTTAAAATGCTCAGCAGCTAATGCTGACGAGGGTGTAAGCATAGCTAGTTGGGTATGTGCAATTCTAAAATTGACTTCTATTTCTAGCTGACTGATATTGTTCCGAGGACAACAAAATTTTGGACTAAATGAAAGTGCCTCAAGTAGTGTTATATCCAGGTGTAAAGAGGAAATATTGTGGGCAAACCTTTCGGGGTCAGATGGGAACAGGGTGTTTAACTTAGTCTTGCCAATTTGTTGACGCATTGAGATTAGTCGTCTGTCGAAGCAAAAGTGGATTCCGTAGAAAAGAAACCGATCTATTTATCGTTACCGTTCAAGCGGGACAAAATAGCTGAATCAACGTCTAGAAGTCTTTCTGACGTCATGGCTCAAACGTACTATGCAGCAAGATTACGGCTAAGCTTCTACTCAGTGCCGACCCTGAATCAACAACTTAAGGACAGAATTCCAAGGTCAAGTATTTATCCTGTGTATACCCTTTCTCTTGCTCGTGTCGATCAAGATATATTGGAAGAACTACCAGGAGACTGTCTGACTGAGACAGGGAACCCTGTACAGCTTAGCTGTATAGCAGCGTGACTAGATCAGTGGCAAGCGCAGTGTCAACACACCTGATGGAATCGAGCCACCAGGTCAGAGCGCATGAGGTATTGCAGTCCACCTAATGCGTACTCAGATGCCACACAAGAGCGGTCAGATGTCGGCTGTTGGCAGCGTCCGAGGTAGTGGCCATCAAGATTCATGACCCTGACCCATGTGCGCACAAGAACTTTGTCAGCGCACTAACTCTACCCTAGTCCCCTGTAGCACGGACACAGTGTAGGCAACGCCACAGACACACGAACACACTATTGCTCGCCGTGGGGCCAATCACCTAGCTTGGTCACTCAGACCATCCGGATTTTGAAACTGTACCCTTAGCTGACGTTTATGTTCATATCATTCATTTGAGAAACCACTGAAAACGGGCTTGTTTGTCACCATTTGTTCTGTTATCTCCTCCCAGGATAATTTATCAGTTGAAACAGACCAAGAATCCTACTGTGCTTAAAGGGCTTATCCAGTACGTTAAGTTCCGTACAAACCTTGCGGAAACGAAGGCGACGGTTCAGTTCTTCGATAAGTGTATTTTGTGTCGTGAATGTAATAAACACTTTTTGAAAATACTCAGACGGAATAGGATTAATCCTACTAATACTGCACAGAATCGTTATGCATTAAACGAACGTGACAGGGTTGACTGTAGACTTGATCATTTGGAGCCTAATCAGTGAGTTTATTCTCGCATACTGTACATCTGCATGAGAAGGAACTCAAACGATTCGAAGCATTTGTTCAACGTGTAATCACAAACCAAATTGACGGAGGACTACTCTCAAAGTTTCAGCAGACTATAAAGACTAAGGTAAACACCCTATTCCCATCTGACCCCGAAAGGTTTGCCCACAATATTTCCTCTTTACACCTGGATATAACACTACTTGAGGCACTTTCATTTAGTCCAAAATTTTGTTGTCCTCGGAACAATATCAGTCAGCTAGAAATAGAAGTCAATTTTAGAATTGCACATACCCAACTAGCTATGCTTACACCCTCGTCAGCATTAGCTGCTGAGCATTTTAAGTTCACCATGGTCAATACATGCTACCAGTACCTGAAACACAAACCTTAGGTTAGGTATTTACTGACGAACGCGCATATAGACGCCCTCAAAGCGCTAAAACAAAATGAAAATGTGCTGTTCGCTAGGTCGGATAAAAGAGCAGGGATTGTCCTTATGGATAAACCTGACCATATCACTAAGATTAAAGTCATCCTCAACGATCATTTAAAATCCCGGATGATGGAGAGAGAGGAAGACAAAACGGCCTCGGTAGAGAAGACAGTCACAACGCTACTACACTGCATGAAGCAAGAGAATGCAATTGACACAGTGGTTTTCGAGTACACGCGTCCCTCCGGGACAGTGATTCCACGTCTTTATGGCTTACCGAAAGTGCATAAAGAAGGACTTCCATTGATGCCAATATTAGATATGTGTGATTCTTCATATCACTCAACAACGAAATGGCTCGCTAAGCTTCTAGAACCGATCAGAAAAGCCTTATCCAAACACTGCCTCAAAGATACATCCAGTTTCGTGGGAAGGAAAATGTTTTCTCTAGATGTAGTGTCGCTGTTCACCAATGTTCCTCTGGAGGAGACGATAAATTACCTATGCGATGCTGTTTGGTTGCACCATGTCGGCATTTTGAACGAGCGACTTAAGCAGTTGCTTCTGATGTGTACCACGAACGTACAATTCCTGTTCGACAGGAACATCTATAGAGAGAAGGACGGAGTCGCAATGGGCCCTCCGTTAGAACCATTGTTATCAGACGTATTTATGAGTTAGAGAACAACTATCTAAACGGTTATCGACAAATTAATCTACTACGGACGGTATGTGGACGATATATTCTGCATCTCAGATAGTCATTTTGCACGGAAGAATTAGTGAGGCAATTTAACTCAGCTCACGCAAACATAAAGTTCACCCTTGAATCTGGGTGCAACAACTCAATATCGTACTTAGATGTTCAGATTAGCCGAAGGCCTGTCGAATCTGCCCAGCGCAGTGTCCATAGAAAGACAACGTGGAATGGGCAATATACTCACTTTGCCAGCTTCGTTCCGCTCAGCCCGAAACGGAAAGTTCTTCGGTGCCTAACCGAGCGAGCAAGCAGAATATGTAGCGAGGCCAAGCTTTTGGACGAGCTAAACATTGTACGAAGCCTATTCGATAGAAATGGCTATCCCAAGAGGTTCTCTCGCAGAATCATGGAGGTAGGTGTAGCAAAAGCAAAAGTGAATGCAGTAGAAAAGAATCATTAGAATGTAGAGAGCAGAAGGAAAGAACTTTGTCAGTTCCATCACCTCCAATCATAGCAGGTGTTTGCGCAACAGCAATCAATAAGTTAGATTGTCACAGTTGCATAAGAAACAACAAGAGCCCTGAAAGTTCAAGAAGTATAAATCCAACACTCGTTTAAAACATTCCTCCGTATGCGCGGTGACGACTGAATCAGGCAAGCAGTTCCAGTCGTTCACCACACCAGTCGGTAGGGTAAAATCAGAGCGAAGCTTGAGTCTCCTAGTTTTAAACAGTTTCCAGCAGTGGTCCCGAGGCGAACACTTAGTGTTAATTTGGGAGAAACTTTGGAGCTCGATTCCCATCTCGCCTCGCAGAATGCGCCGAGCGTAGATCAGATAGCCTCGGCGACGCCGCTATGCCAGAGAGAACATATGCAAGTGCTGGAGACGAATGTGATATGGCAGGTGTCGGAGCTCAAAGATGTACTTAGAACCGCGTCGCTGAACTTTCTCAATCAAGCCACGTTCAAACTTTGTAAGCGGATGAAGTGCGGGTAATCCCTTTTTGAGGAGGAAAAGATAAGTCTGAAGATCTCCGGCGTCAATCGTGAGAAGGCTCTTCGGATGGAGCACAGTAGTCTGTTAGCCGCAGCAACCTTCCTCAAAGTATCTTGGGTGGTTTTTAGATCAGAGCATACAATAACACCAAGGTCTATTTCCTGTTTCACATTATTAAGGAAATAACCACCAAGATGGTAAACACCGAATGGTTCAGTAGCACTATTGGGGAGTACAGAACATTTACCGCGATTTATAGGCAACTGCCATTTAAGTGACCAATCATGCAGGCGGTCAGCATCCTCAGCGCTGGTTACCTCCATCCATAACTTCAAATCGTCAGCATAGATCAAACATCCGGTCCGGAGAGTTGAAGTAAGGTCGTTAATAAAGAATTTGAAAAACTGGTACGAGAACAGAGCCCTGAGGAACGGCACCGCTCATAAGGACGGAAGGTGGATACGTATCATTGACCTTAACTCGTATAACACGGTGTGAAAGGAAATCAGAGATCCACGACACATCCCTGCAAAAGACGTGACCATTTGATTACACAATGGCGTGTAATAGACGTCGAGGCAGAAGTGTGAGTTCACACGCAAATGACAACCAATAACCAGTAGGAGTTTTATCCCACAGTGTTGGTGGGAAGAAGAAACAATTACGAAAGAAACCACAGCAACAGAGACAGAGGGAACACGCGTCCTCACACACAAGAAGGACGTGGTACAGCTGCGCGCGGGAGAAAAACTAGTAGTCAGGTCACAGTCACGGTCACTTCAGGGGAAACCGAGCGAAGAAGGAGTGGGCCAAACAACACTAGTAGTTCGTGCAATCCTTGGCCTTCTGTTGCCTTAAACGGTTGCCTCGGAATTTGTGTGTCAGTTGTTCTAAAACAGAAGAAGGCACGGTGTTAGTCGGCAACCAAACGCTTCGTGTTATGCTACATTATTCCCCCTCGTCGTCAGGCTCTGTCCTCAGCGCCATGGATTTCCCCGCCGGTTTTAGCCGGTTGATATGTACGACGGTAGATGAGGCAGGCGCACCAGGTTTCATGATTCGATACGTTATGTCCGATAATACGTCCTCCACTACATATGGCCCCTCCCAACCGCGGCGGAATTTGGCAGGGACGTCTGCTGGTGTCAGCAAAGCCTTCAGCCAGACCGCATCACCAGGCTTGAACGAAATCCCAAAAGTCCTTCTGTCGAAGTACGCCTTTTGATAGCGCTGCGCTGTTTTTAAATGAGACTGTGCCAACTGATGTATGCGGACCAGACTAGACTGCATCCGAAGTATATGGCCGGTCGCAATTAGAGGTTCGTGATAAGAGGTCGGCAACAGCGTATCTGAAGGTAGTCGTAGTTCGCGCCTC